>AP028454.1:8508855-8635855 GCA_036509395.1 Antheraea yamamai
AGTCATTATGTGACCAAACCCTTACCACCTACTGGTTTGGACGGACATGACTGGGCAAGGTCGGGTAACACGCCGCCTAGTAACTACTTTAAAACGAGGGAGATGAATCTCAACGATTGCTTTGATAATGAAATGTACCATTACCCTGACTATGAACCTTATTCGTATTACCCAGAATATGTATTTTAATTATGACTGTCCCACGCCATACGACCATGATGGGACTCAGTACTATTCTGATTATATCAATTGTGAACTGAGAGACACGGATGACGCAAACATCCTCCAACCTTCTACAAATAAAGAGCAGAATTTCACAAAGCTCAGAAATCAAGAAGCTCAAAATACAAATTAGCATCCAAACGCAACGGCAACCTCCCTATATCCAAATTTCCAATCCTCCTCTAAAATTCCTTATAGATACCTGAACGAATCAGTCTTTCATCAGCCCTGAAGCAGTTGAACGTTATTATCCGCATGTACCTCTTAACTTTGATCCTTTCGAAGTAAGTAATGTGCATGCTACCACTCGCAATGATTATTCTGTGACTCCACAGTGTTTCCCAGAACTAAATAATCTTGATTGTATTAAATTATTTGTGTACCGTTTCCATAATTACTTTGACGGACTTATTGAACTTTACTTGCTTGGAAAGTGTGAAGCTAAGACTGATCTCAAGAATAAAGTCATAATAACTCGCGACGCTATGAATCCCATTCAAAAGTTCCTCGCAAAATATTAATCCATATGAAGACATTATCCCGGCAAATTCTTTTAAGTTAGTTGGAGTTCCGATTAATATTCACAATGGTGACGCGGTTATACCGTAACAAGTAGTATGTAATTGCGTCATAAGAGACTGTCTTACGGTAGTTAGCGATAACCGCGATATTTTAGTAATTAACCCGTCTCCACACGACATAATTTTCTCAATGGATTAGCCGATTTTAGTCGATGTTCACACTAACGAGTGTAAGCTCACCGACAGTTACAAAACCGTTTGACACTCACACGAGGATATGTGTACAGATATCCGGAAATAACTTGACTAAAGACGTTATTAGAGCTATAAAAGAATATGTGCATCCCAAGGTCAACCCGCCCTCTTAATATATTCATCTTCACGTATTTATGATTTAATCCCGGTTATTCAGGAAAAGTTTCGTAACTAGCACATACTAACCGAACGACCTTAATAGAAAACCGTAATAGGACACGCAAGCCTGAAATTGAATATCAACCGAACCAAGCAATTTTTATTAACAACCAATTGATTAGTCGACAAAAATTCGCTCCGCGCTGTACTCAAGACACCATTTTTGCTGATTTAGCTGATATACTACCAAAAAAAAAAAAACACGGCCCAGTAGCTACATCACGCATTAAAAGAGTTCCGAACTTAGCTATCCGACTTTAAGACTAAACTTTGTAAAAGACACCTACTTTTTATGAATTATAAGTCGAATATCTAAATAAATGACAGAAAATATTAAGTCATTTGAGTAGCTTCAAACTCCAGCATAATGAAAAAGGTATTATAGATGGTCTAGGTTCCATTATTAAGAGCATAACCGGTAATCTCGATTGCTTAGACGCGATTAATTTCATTGGAAAATAATCAAGCGAAAATTACGCATGAGTTTAAAAAAACAGCAACCACAGCAATTAAAGTAAGGATTGGATGGCACACCAACAAAAAAAAAAGAGTTATAATACAGATAGTTTAAAATCAAGAAATGATTAATTGTACTTTAGCGCTTCTTTTAAACAACAAGGCACATAGAAACATAAGTTTTATTAAATATGCTAAATTTGTTCAATTATTATTAATAATCATCTCAGAAAGTACAGATGATATTATGACAAAACTTTTTAGATTAGAGAACATTCTAAGTTTTGTGCGTGCATCAAGCAAGCACACACCATTTTATTGTTAGTTTAGATATATGCAGTTATTAATAATCATCTCAGAAAATACAGATGATATTATGACAGATTTTTCTACGTTTTTTAAGTAAGTAAGTAAGTATTTTAAGTTTTGTGCGTGCATCGGGCACACACAATTCTATTGTTAGTTTAGATATATATACAAAAAGTGGGATAAATTAGAATTGATTTACCTCCAAGGGTATGTTTTAGGAATAGATCTAAGATGCTTATAATATTATTAACCTGGCTACTATTTTTCAGACAGGCGTATAGTTATTACTTTAAAGTTTCCCATAGTATCACTCAAAAATTACGATATATATAGATTAGCTATCATTCCTATTAGAAATAACCTGTCTATCATACCTCCCTATCCTTTAATAGCAAGTAACAGACAGGCATTCATGTACATAGAGGCAGAATGCCCGAAGTACAATAATTTCCCATGCGAAGAAGACATGAAGCATCAAGTCCAGGTACAACCAGATTGTATCCAGCACCTCATTACAATCATTCCGTGGATCCATCCTGCGAGATGAATTCAATCAAACTATCTAAAGAAGCTGTGGACCGGCTTGACGAAAGGCACTACGTTATTTCCTTTCCTCACCCGACAAAAATTCATACTATCTGCGGACACGAGAGCTACAACACAGTGCGAGGAAGCTGTCTTATTAGTATTCCAATCAGCTGTTCTCTGAATACAGGAGAAATCAGTATAAGAAATAGCTACGATAGAATTGAAGGACAACCTCTGAAAATCATGAAAATGTCGATGAAATCTGAAGCTCCATATACATTACCATTACCACAGCTAAAACTAAACTCTGTCAACTTCAGGGATCTTCACAAATACCAAGAGAAGTCAATGCTGCAACCATTGATACACCTGGACCAGACTTCATCTAATGTTGTTAATCACCCACAATACCAGTCTACGTCATACTTGCTGCTGCAGTTATAATAGGTACTGCATTATTCATACGCCGATTCTATAAAAATCGTAAGAGAAATCAGATGAACGTCAAGACTGAAGATCCGCAAGACGAGGATGCTGAAAGAACCGCAACCTCACAAAGGGCTCCGGCAACATTTTCTCTCAAAGTTCTAAAATAGTTGTCGTTCTGAGGGGGGAGATGTTACGCCATTGCTACACACCACAATTGCTGACTAAGAGTTCCAGTCCCACGATGCGGTAGGTGTTCAAAGTATTACGCCATCGCTATACAACACAATCGATGAATACGAAGAATGCCGAGTTCCCAGTTCCAAGTTGTGGCAGGTGTTCAAGCATACGAGTCAGCAATTTCCACAACAGGTGCACAAACTTAGTGCAAACGTTCGGTGGTCCGACTCCTCCGTTCCCACATTGTCCATGTATAAATACGTGGACGAAAACAACGGAAAGACAGTGTTAACCTAATATCGGTAGCATTCATTATGCTATTAGTTTTAGTTTAGGTTTAGTGTGAGAGTTAGCCTAACATCGGCGACACTCTCACAATGTAGGTTTAGTGTGAGAGTAAGCCTAACATCGGCGATAATCTCTAGTTTTAAATTCATTTTTGTAATTTTTATGTTTAATAAATTAATTTATAGTAATTTAGTTTTTTTTTGGATCCTCCGGCTCTGACCTTCGTAACTTGTTTATAAACTATTTATTGACAAAATCAAAAATATTTAAAAACCGGATGTTACAGAAACGTGACGCCATATTGCCGTAATGAACTTCCGTTGCATTGTCGTACAGTTACGTCTTAGGCGCGCCTTAAGAAGTTTTACTTCAAAAATTCATGTAAATGATTGTTTTTAACATATTCATTAAAGTATTTTAATAAACTTTAATTAGGTATGTCACTATAGTTAAACCGAATAAAAAAACTCAAGATGGTGTCTTGCATTAATCATATTTATTTATATTATAACTATGCACATATGGTATCCCAGCCGTACAACTTTATAACAAAATTATAATAACAATAACGAATATATTAAAAATAAATTCATTTAATTTAAAAAACAACAGTATCGCTAACTTCACTCCGCGTCCAACATTTTGACAGCTCTGAAAATAGATGCGCGGAAGTCAAATTTTTCGTGTAAATACGTATTATATATAATATAGAAACAAATTAGGAATAAATAAATACAAATTTTAGCTTCCTTTAATATTTTAACTTTCGTTTTGTTTTAATCTCTTTACGATACAGGTATATCTACAGCGGCCAAAAAGATTGGCGAGGGCTGAACCAAAAATCCTAATTTCAAAATATAAATCAGTATCTAATTAACTTTTAACTTTGTTTCAAGAGAAATAGATTATATTTACAAAACCTTTTTTGACGATTTATAATATTTATTGATCAGTTTCCTTTGTCACATTGACATTGATAAAATCGTCTCCATAGGCTGAAGTCATAGAATTTAAAAAACTATGTACCACAGATAAAGTCTGTCTATGTGACACTGACAGAATTGTATACGTTAGAAATGGTGCTCACTGAATTTGGCCCCATTCTTTTTGATTTTTGGATTTTTTTTATTTTTAATTATTTGTTCGTTAATGTTCGAATGTAAAAATTGTTTGATTGTTTGTCGGTTAGGTTAGGTTAGACTTGCGAAAAAGGATAAGGCGAGCCGGCCGCGGTGCAATGAGTACAAAATAGAAAAAGACGAACAATTTTTACATTCGAACATTAACGAACAAACGACGAACAAATAATTAAAAATAAAAAAAAACCCAAAAATCAAAAAGAGTAGGGCCAAATTGAGTGAGCCTAGAAATGGCGATCTGAGGTCAATTAAATAATTTTTAGACATTGAAACATAGATTATTTTAAATGATAATAAACATACATCGATCTGTGACGCTATAAAATCGTGATTCGATTTTCTCTATCTAGATAAAAATAAAAGCATACAATAAATTATATTACTTATGATAGAAGCTCATCAAAACAGCTTGTAAAAAAATCTAAGAGATCGATTTTTGAATAATCGATCCACTAGATCTCGATACTTTTTTCACGAATCAATTCCCCAGACCACGATTCAACCGTTTTTTTTTTTCGAAGAATCGCCACCCCTAGTATACTTCTTACATACGTGCCATAAAGATAATAAGACAGCATAACATAAATAAATTAATATTTATTTTCTTTTATAATGTGGATAGGGAAAAATCACCCGAACTGCTATTCAAAGAAAGCCCACATTTATCGGAGTATAGTTATGTCCAATCATGTTATGACGTTCCTTCTTGTGTATGTCTAGATTGGTCTGTGAACGGAATTCCTTTCCGCACCAGCATCTGAACATCCTCTCGAATTTCTCTTGGTACATTTTCACCACATGCACTACTTTCATATGATTCTCCACGTAAACAAAACACCCAAATTTCTTCCCGCACAATCCACATTTATATTTCTTCTCGCTGTGAACAGTCTCTTGGTGTTTGTACCAACTCCTGTATTTATAGTGTTTGTTGCATAATTTACAGTGGTATAGTATTTTAGTTTTATGTTCTCCTCGTTTATTGTAGGAGCGTTTTTCTTTTTCTAATTTCTTACTGTTGTTTTTAATTTTGTTTTGAAATTTCTTAATTACATCTGGAGTGTTTATCTCTAATTTCAAATGTTCAATGTTGTGCTTCAATAGATTTAAACTGGAAATACAGTAAAATATAAGTCTATAAAATGTCAGGTTATAATTTTTTCTTAAATGAACATGTAGGTCACCTTAAGTGATCACCACTGTCCATAGACACTAACAACACCAGAGGAGTCCAAGTGCGTTGCCAGCCTGTGTTTAGGGGGAGGGGTTGGAAGGGGGAGAGGTCAGAGGAAGGGAGGGGAAGTGGGCCTGCGACATTCTCACTGGCCGAACAAAACGCAACAATGCAAGCACTGTTACTTCACGTCGGTTTTCTATGACAGGGTGGTAGTTCCCTGGGTGAGCCGACCCATTCATGCTGAAATCAGTAATAGCTTCAGCGTGGCTCTACCACCTATAATAAATAAATTAGACAGATGGTAAAAAATAAGACAGATAAAACACAAAATCTTTGTCAACTTTGATTAGTTTCAATTCACCCATAGATTATAAGTAAAACATTGACCATTGTTATCTATGGGCATAATTCAAGTATGGGATCAATATGAGCACAACATTTTGGTAGTATTAAAAGAACAAGACCGATCGAATATTAATAATGGAAACGATTAAGTTAATTAACAATACAAATTTGAACATAATTTCAGAATATCTAAAGAGGTTGAAAGGTCATTGACCACCTTGCAAGACGTTCAGTAAATAGTAGATAGCCAATAATAATCAAGTATACCTAGGATTGGTTATCTAATAAGCCAATAGTAATTTAGTATGAGTCAACAGGTTAGTAGTACAAACCCCCTCTTTAATAGCATGGTGTTCACAATTACCCTGATATATATATAAAAACTTAGGGAATTAAAGCATTATATTTTAATTTGCAAGACATATTAATTACTAAGGAAATGAAAAGAGATTTTAATAATATAATTCAAATAAATTTTAGGGTAATATTGATTGAAAAAAAAAATAAGTTACAAAACTCACCTGTTTTTAAATTTGCTATCACAGAACTTGCATGAGACTTCTTTATTAGTTACCAGGACATCATAATGTATGCTAGTATTTCCTTGTTGATTATTAAGTCCCTCAGTTTTTCTTTTACCCTGGTATTTTCTATCCCCTTTCTTTACTTTTACGCTGAGGAATAATTCCTCATATTCATTATACTCGCATGGGATTTCCTGTTTCACCACTACAGGTTGAAGTACAGGTACATTTTCCTGGGCAAAAATTGTTATCATGTTACTTTTTTTTGGATATATATTTCTTAAACAGTTTTCGCCCAGACAACGTCTGTCGCTAGTTTAAAATGAAATAGCTCATTACTGAGTTATCTACCCGTAAAAGTCCCATGAAAATCGGTCCAACCGATTTGGACATAGCACTGCGGACGAAGTAAAATAGTCTAAGTTACTTCTTATAAAGTCCCGTGAAAGTCAGTGCAAGCATTTCGGATATTCCTCTGCGGCCGAAGGCGAATAAAAGATCGAAATTACTTCTTATTCAGCTATTTACCAGTGAAAGTCCCGTTAAAATTAGTCCAACCATTCTAGAGATAGCAGTGCGTAGCAAGTTGCGGGTAACAAAATAAAATAGTCTTAGTAGCTCCTTATAAGGTCAGTTATTTGCTAGTGAAAGTCCAAAATCAATCCAAGCAGTTCTTGTATTCCACTGCGCAGGAAGGCGCGGATAACAGCTATTCCAAAAATAAAACCTAAATTACTTCTTATGAGGTCAGCTATTTACCAGTAAAAATCCCGTGATAACCGGTTCAAACGTTTTGGACATAGCACTGCGGACGAAGCTACGGACAAATAAAATAACCTGCTATAATTTCAGCTAACTGTCAGTAAAATTCCCGTTAGAACAGGTTCAGCCGTATCGGAAATTACCCGGAACAAACAAACAAGCAGACCGACCAATACCGACTACAATTTTAGAAAAATATTTTTTGATTTTTGTAACCATATCCATTCACCAAAAAGTTATTATTTTAATATTACATACAAACACTTTAGTTTTATAATACGTAATAGATTACAAATCAAGAATTGGAAACACAACTAACGTAGAATAAACTTATTGAATAGGAACACAAAATAAACTTTGAAAATGTTTGCGATAGAAACTTAACACATTCTCATGGCAACGTATATAATATTAATACGCTGCGAAAGCTCTCAAAAGGAAAATAAAACTATTTTGTTACATTCTTCATTGGTACTCCGCTCCTATTGGTCGTAGCGTGATGATATATTGTCTATAGCCTTTCTCGATCAATGAGCTATCAACACTGAAAGAACTTTTCAAATCCGATCAGTAGTTCCTGAGAGTAGCACGTTCTATTTTGCTATTTAATACATATGTTACTTGGAATACTACAATCATCACGTGACACTGGCTAAACTGTGGATAAGGACCAGAGATGCCTAATTAAAAAAAAGAAACATGTTGTGCTGACCTTCCTTAGATGGTATAAGGGTAAGGAAGAAGAAGTATATTACCTTAACTGCTTAGCTTTTATCAAAATACCTAATGATATGTAACTTAGTTAATACTTTAAAAGAAATTCTATCTACAAGTAAAAGTCCAGTCTAAGTCAGTAGAGCAATTTCCATGTTTTGTTTGGAGCAACAAACAGACACTACACTTTTATATGTATGTATAAATTCGATGGGATATTAAACACTAAGTGATAATCTCACTAGTACTTACTTCGTAAACTTTTTTATTCGCTAAAGTGCAGCTTTTTTTAGGGTTTTCTTTTTCGGAGAACTCTTTCTTGGGTCTTATCGTAACATTAAATTTATTATCACGTGGATTTATATGTTCCTTTGAATCCGAATGAGTTAGTGTACGCTGTAATAACATAATATTAAAAAAAATAGTCTTACCTAATATTATAAAAGTGAGTGTGTTTGTTTGTCAGGCTATCACGCCTTAACTGCTAAACTGTACTGAACGTTGCTTAATTTCGATAATGGGACGAGAACAGGTGTTTTCAAAACTCTACCCGACACAGTGTTTACTTCCACCACTTTTCGTCAGACAAAAGCGTTGCCGATCAGTATTTCAAAGTCCTCCCATAAGAAGTTTTACTTTAAAAAGTAGATATAACATGTTAAACTATAAATTATACAAAAAACAGTTCTTACATAGATAAAAAATCGAATGTTTCAAGCATTCAGTAGAGATCATTTCAATACTCACAAGTACACACATTCAAACAAAAAGAGATGGAGAGAGTCGCACAAAGAGGGCATAACGTTATTTTGTGACGATTTCTACCAGTCACCTCCTACAAATCGCGTTAAGGAGTTTCCTTCCAACAAAATAAAATGATAACAATAATTGTTAAGTACTTACTTCAGAAATACTTCCATTTGTAAAATTATAACTTGAGTCAGGTGTTTCCACCTCCATGAACTCTCTTTTAGGTTGTTTCAAAACATCAAACTTATTGTCATAGCAATTTACGTGTTCTTCTGATTCAGTGGAGTTGGTGGGAGACTGTAATTATAGAATATTAAAATCATTATTTCAAACAATACCATCCAAACCAACTTTTTTTTATATATTATAGGCATTAGGAGGCAAACGAACAAGCGGGTCATCTGATGTTAAGTGATCACCGCCGTCCATAGACATTACCAACACCAGGGGAGTCGTAAGTGCGTTGCCAGCCTGTGTTTGGGGGGAAGGGGTGGGGTGAGTGAGAGGGGAGGGGAGAAGAGAGGGAAGGGGAGATGGGCCTCCGGCGCTCTCACTGACCGAACGAAACGCAACAATGCAAGCACTGTTACTTCACTTCGATTTTCTGTGAGAGGGTAGTACTACCCCGGACGAGCTGACCTATTCATGTTGAAATCAGTAATAGCTTCAATGCAGCTCTACCACCTTCCAAAATCCTCTTCCAAACTTCCTTTAAATCCAATATGACCATAGATAGTCTGGTTTTACAATAATTTTTTCTCAATAGAGATTTTTCAGCAAACTATAGCTGTGCATTTGAAGCAATGAGGGCTCAGTCGAATACTTTTACAATCAACTTAGGTTTTCATACCTAATTTCATACCTTGCAAATGAGCTGGAGCTAGTAAAAGCTACTTTTCGATAAATGCTAAAAACACATATTTTGGAGTAATCAATAAAAAAACACTTAAACAAGTAACTAGCACTTACATCAATAGCGCTTTCATTTGTAGAACCACAGCCTGCTGACGCAGGGTTGCCCACTTCAGAGAAATCTCTTTTCAAATTTTTTAAAACATGAGACTTACTTTCACAAGAATTGACATCTTGTGACTCGGGATAATAAGGTGGAAACTGGAATTAGAATAATTATATCTTTTAATTATTGAAGTTATACTTCTTTAGGCGCGTTATGAAAAAATGATGAGAGTGAAATTTTAATTTTTGTGACACAAAATTAACAGTATGAAGCTGTCTGCTTAACCGCTCATTAAGTCTCGAAAAAAAAGCTACCAACAAAATAGAAATACGCTCGTCGTTTTTTTTTTTTTGTCGTTTTTTTCTACAAACGTAGATTAAAGCGAAAGATAAAATTTTTGAACAGATTGTTATCTTGTTACGCCAAAGAAGTATAACTTCTAACGCGTGTACATAAGTACACACACACTTTTTCTTTTTTTTTTTTCAAGATACCTGGATAAAGATTTTAAAGTAGCCCTATATTATTAAGTTAGGTAAGTAATAATTGCCTGTGAAGCCGGATCAGGATAGTTATATTTAAATACTGGTAACTTTGTATCGCTACAATGTCTGAACCTTTTTTAGCAGATTTAAAAAGTAATTGCTAGAGGTACTGCCTTTTTCATTTACACATGACAATGTGTAATGACAATATGGGTGCACAAAAATTCACCAATATCACATAAAACCATAAATAATGGCGATTGTATCAAACAATGTTTTTTTTAATAAACCTTATGACCAGGCTATCAAAGAAATTGATAATACATGTAAACAACACATATAATATATTATTAGTTTGTTATAAGTGACAGCTAAGTTGCGACATCATTCAACGTTTACGTTTACTTATAAGTTGTGGAAATTTGGAGCAAAACGAAAGCAATAGAGTAGCTCATATCGAACAATTGAAATGGACATGGACGGGACATATGTTGAGCTGCAAACTGAATAAATGGAGTAAGCAAATAACTCTATGGTACCCAAGGGAGGACACAAGAAAACAAGGACGTCCAAGAGTAAGATGGAGTGATGATATCCGCTTAACCCTGGGTCCCAATTGGACCAGAGTCGCAGGTGACAGGGCTCAATGGAGAGAGCTGGAGGAGGCCTATGCCAAGAGGTACACCAAAGTGCGGGATATTATTTAGTAAACAAACCATTTTAAGAATAACTTGTTTCATGAACTTTGTAGCATACTGGGAAAAAAAGGCTTTATTATTATAAGTTGTAACACATTGGTCATTTGCAGTATGATACGACAAGTACAAGGTATTGGGGTCTCATCACTACCGTGGAATCGGGAGACCCACCTGGCACATTGAATCAGATTTGAAGCCATACCTCATCTGGTAAATACCTTTTAGTTTAAGAGTTAATATAAGTTCAATTGTAATTTTTAATATTAAAACATTTTATATTAAAATTGCAATTTTTTCCATCTCTACTTTGTTTTTAAAACGGCAACATGTGTGTGCACACAGTTTTGCCATTGTCAAATGAATGGAGCCATAAACAATAGAGATTGCGCCTGACAATTTAAACAACTATCTTTACATCCAGACCGGGCTATCTACAAACAGACACCACAGAGAAAACACATGTAAACTAAACATACAACATATTGTCAGAATACAGACATACACAAGAGCATTACACTAAAATCTAGTTTAATTTTGTTAGTATTAATAAATTTTGAAAAGCATTCTACAATGATGATCCATAACAAAAGTTAAGAGACACATAATGTTAGTAGAACGGGGAATAGAAGGAGGTAGAACAACATAGAGAAACTGTTTCTAGGGCAATTAAAAAATATGTGATCCGGTGATCAGTCCTCTAAGTCACATTTACAAATAGAGTGCGCGCTCCTCACAATTAGTTTACAAACACACAAAAAAGACAGTCACTGAAATTTCGCTTTACTGATACGAGTATGTACACAAGAGTATATACAGTACCATCAAATCAATACAAGACGATTCCGATTCCTCCTCATCTGTTTGCTCTACTTTGATTTGTGCTATCGCTGGTACAGACATTCTCAGGTCGTCTTCCGAATTGCAGTAGTATGTATTCACTATTATTGCATTTATTGTTTTCTGTTTGTTATAACAAATCTACATACTTCGCAATTATTTATACTAGAAAGATAAAACACTTATAGTCTAACGGATTCAAAGTATCATGTATTCATTTAGTATTTACATTTTTTAAATATACAGAGCAATAAAATCACAAAATAATAATACTCCTAGTATAAACCTTCGTAAATAGAAACAAATATAAAATATCAAAGTTGCCAATAGAGTAGAGGTATCCGTTATATATCGATGTTCAGTTGGCATTTACATTTAGTAATATGTCAATTTACATCGTTTTTTTTATTATTTTTGGCAACCAATCTTTTAGATTATTACTGCCATTGTCGAGTAGTTAATAGTATTACAATTTTGGCAACCAGTCTTCTAGTAGATTGTCAAGTGAGTATCGAAATTAAAGTTTCTTGATATAATTTCAATGAACTAACAAGATGGTGGCCATCTTGTTAGAACTTTCCATGGAGTTTTTGTGGCATCTCAGAATTCATGGTCCATGGTATTATTTTCCATTCACTTCACATATCGAATTTATTGAAGTGAAACTTCTTTATCGGCGTTGGAAAAAATTTACCGTCACATTTTTCCGTTACGCGCCATCTTTTTTGTATTCATGTCTATGATAATAAAATCCTTTTGTTTAAACTTTATCTAATTTAACTTTATTTTTTAATATATTAATGAAATTGTTTGCCATAAAGAAAGAAAGGGTTTTTTTGTTTTTGTTTTTTTTTTTTTTTTTAACCAATTTCTGGAAAGTTGCATATAGATCATTTTGCGAAAAATAAGGCCTTAAACAAGTTTCACTTCTTACGTGTGTACACTAGTACACGCACACATTTTTTTTTAATTATCGAATCACATTCCATTCACACTTCACGTATGCACAATAAACAAACTATATTACATAAAACACCACCAATTTTACACAATATAGAGTCAAGTAACACATGATTATGAACAAAAATATAATCCACTGCATGACAGACCAAGATCCCGCCAAAAACTCTATTATATCGTTACATCAAATCGTTTTATGCATAGGTGAAAATTTTGTATGTATAGGTGTATTTTCCTCGATACGTTCAATTCATAAAAACAAATGTATTAAGCTAAGTTAAAAGTAAGCTGTTTTATTTGTAGAAAAAATACAATCGAGAAAATTATCCCATAGGTTCTTGCGTGTTGTTAATTTAAAGTTTGTAACTTGTATTTTAATCCCTGTACTGTTTATCAGAAGCTGATTTAGCGAAATTAAAAAATTTTTTTTTATTGAAATCCCTTTGGAAGTCCGAGTAAATAATATAATACGGTTGTAGTGTACAGATGTAAAAAGTTTATAGTTATTTTATTATTTTTAAAAGATTAGTTTATATTTCAAATTATTCATAAGTATTGACAGTTTGACAATCAACAAGCATGTGAATTACATTTTAATATGTAATAGTTTTTATATGTTTTTAATAAAGTTTGCTACATTCAAACACATTATATTATTTTAAATGTTGTACCAATGTCTGGTAAACACTAACGGTTTTTATCATTCTCAAGTAGTACTGTGTAGAAATATTTAATTATGGTGGCTAGCTCTGTACTATCCTAGTATCATATTTATCCCAGGAAATATGTAGATGATATATTAAAATTAAGTTCCATACATGGAAGGTTAATATAAGAAATAATTATATTAATAAAAAAATTAATCATGTTCTAATATTTACGGTATTTTTAGCAAAAACTTTTCATTTTCTGTTTCTTTTATCTCCTACTATTGTATAATAAAATATAAACTAACTACAATATATGAAAAATATCAATGTTTATATTTGAAGAACCGCAAATAATCAGTACAATTAAAATTTATCTAATTTATAAAAAAAAATGTATTTTTTCACATGAACATCCCTACAGTATCTGATGTATACCTTACCAGTGTTGCCAGGCCCCTTGTGAGAAAAATAGGGACCATTTATATTTTTTATACCTATCAAATAGTTTTTTGAAATGAAATGGCGGGTGTAGCGGTATTTTTGGCAGGAGATAAGATTATAATTTCGCGTCATGACATGCACGGCCGTATTGAGCTTGCGTCAGACTAGCGACGCGTAGTATACGGGCCTGTGTACATGTAATATTGATATTTCGCAGCTCACCACACGTTCGATTGATTAATAGAGTTTATAAAAATGTATATAACTATTGCTCCGAGTGCCAAGAGATATGAAAACCACATTAATGTTAATAGTTTTAATAAAAAATCCTGAAATTTAAATATTGTTTTAGAGGTCATTCAAGTATTACGTAAGTACTGATAGGGGGAGGGGTATTTGATTTGCTTATGTTTGATGACATAGGGGTTGTGGGGTCTGGAGTAGGGTCAGTATTTATTTACTGAATTAGAACAGATTTGAATATACTTATATAAATGTTTACGTAATTATGGGGGGGGGGGGGGTTAAGAACATTGCTTGCTTTTGCTGACCAGGGGGACCAAACGCACAGAAATTACAAAAAATTGGCTAACGTAATACTTGAATGGCCCCTTATTCACACTATAATTTAATATGAAAATACAAAAGAGAACATATTTATTTTATTATTTTGAGTTTTCAATTCTATCGGCAGTCCTTATGACTGCCTCGACTTTTTTTTTATTCATATAGAAAATTCAGCAATATACGACATCATATGGTAATCTGCATTAGGAAGAAATGAAATAACATAAATTCAAACCATTTATTAAATGTAACAGTGAGTTTAAAATTAAACAATAGTATAAGCGACTCCTCCCAACTTCGTATGGCTTTAGTATTGTCTCATAAAAGTCTAAGTGGATTAGACAAACGTACTATTTGAACCATTTCTTAGGCTTTTTCACACAATGCGTTATTTTTATACCTTCTATTTATATATAGATTTCCTTTTTTGTTTTTACTTTTAAACGTAGTTTTGTAAAAAACATACAAATATTTACGTAAGGATTATAGGTGGGGAGGGGTAAGACGGGATAGGAAGTAAATTAGAAGGGGGAAGGAGGAGGAGATTTGTTCACTTTTGCTAATGAAGGGGAAGAGCAAATCAAGAATATATAAAGCTCCGCCCAAATAATACCCGAATGGTCCTTAACGTGGGATAGCACCAAGAAGGAGCAACTTCTTAGGCCGGGTATTCTGAGATTCAACTGACTGATGACCTTTTATATAAGTAAAAAATCTCCTAACATCGTCTGCATCAATTACATCACTTCTGCCTTGTTCCCTTTTCTTCAAATAGCCGTAAAGGAATTGTTCCCCAACCGAGAACGTGTTTAAAAACATTTTCTTACGAACTGTCCGGATTATATTCCGTTCGTTTGGCAGTAGATAGGTGAGGGACATGAGTATGGGAGAAGGAGGAAATTGGAAGGGGGAAGGTGGGGAAGGAGCTTTGTTCACTATTGCTATCGAAAGAGAGGGGTAAAGCAAGAATATATAAAATTCCGCCCAAATAATAACCGAATGGTCCCTAACGTGGGACAACACCAAGGAGGAGCAGTCTCTTAGGACTGGTATTCTCTGATCCAACTGACTGATGGGTCTTAATATAAGTACAAACTCTCCTAAAATTGTCTACATTAACCACATCACTTCTTCCATCTTCTTTTTTCTTCAAAGAAATGTAGAGGAATCGTTCCCCAATCGAGAATGTGTTCATAAACATCTTCTTACAAACTGTCCTGATGTTATTCCGTTCGTTTGGCAGTAGATAAGTAATCGAGAAAGTGCGTTTCAACACTGGATAGTACAATTCCTTCAGCTTCTTATGTTTTACTACCAAATTTGCAATAAAATCCTGCTGTTTGTCACGGTTACCCAACCCCCAGAATTCGTTGAAGATTCTAAGCCTCGCTTCGTGGCTAATCTTCATCGCACACTTGTATTTGCATTTCTCCTTACATACCGGTCTTAAAGTTTTGGCACGTCTCAATGTGCCATCATGGGCAATGTACTCCTTCCCAGAGTCCCTTAGCATTGTCCTCTCGCTTATCATCTTCTCTGTATACTCGTTTCTCTTTTTTTTAACCGTAGGAGAACGTCGCTTTCTTCTATTGCGTTTTGCACTGGGGGAAGCTTTCCCTTTTGGCATATTTAACACATCTCCGGTGGACTTTCTTCGAGAGGACGGTGGTGGGAAAAGACTATGGTCAATATACCAAGGGCAGAAGTAACTATTCTCGATTAACTGTTCGAAATGTTGTTGGTTTATCGTACATTTCGAGGAAGAGTGTTGGGTCCTATCCTCGTAACAAGTGAAATCGTCCGTGAGTCCTTAAAAAAAATTGGTTGTCTGTAAAGTCGGTTTATGGACGATAACGTCATAAGAAAATATTGATAAAAAATTGCATACTTTTATAAATTGAATTGTTCTATGTATCTATGATTAGATGCTATACAAGCCGATTGTGCCTCTCTATTGGTTGTTCGGCTTAGGCGGAACGTGACAGTGATACACGCGCGTGCAGTGTGTACGTGGAATCGATTCATAACACGTTATCGCGTCAATAAGCAATATATATATATATATATATATGGGTCGTGGTGGTCTAGTGGTTTGACTCCGGCATGTACCAACGGATTTGTCTCGGAATTCGCGTAAATTAACTAATTTTAATTGGTAACACTATTGAGTGACGGTTAAGGGAAACATCGTGAGGAAACCTGAACCTGAGAAATGTTCTTATAGTACTACTGTATGTGGGAAAATATAGAACTGTGGACTTCTCAGAGTTTGAAATTGGCAATACGTTGTGGGATGGCGTGAGGTGATTATGCCCACTTTCATTCGTGAAGAGGCCTATGGTCCTGCAGTGGGTCTCTTATAGGCTTATGATGATGATATATATAGGGCGTTCCACACCAAATCGGACGGTTTGAAACTCTTCAGTTTTCAAATCTCTGGTTGATTTCGAATTAAAAAAAAAAACGGAAATAAATAGTAATTGGAAGAACCCCATTACCAGATCAGGTTTAAAATTTGAGAAATGGATAGAAGGTTAAAATATATAAAAACAATTGATGGGTACATTCTTTTTTTTTAACTTGATTTACCTGTAATATATTCAGAAATCTTTATAAAAAACACATTTAAATATCTTTGATTTATTTTTCTACAAAGGGCATGTAAAAAAAAAGTCAAATTTGGACCATAATTATGTCCAAAAAATCCTAAAAAGACTATCTTTTGATAAAGTAAATAAATATTTCAAAATTTTACCAGGTCTATTTTGAAGGGTAATAAAACATATCAGAAAATTGAGGAAATAATTATGTTTTTTCAAACCATGTGATTTATCACGGAATACCCTGTATATACATATATTAGTACTTATGATATATCACTCCAGATAACATATGATACGTGATATCATTTAGTTATCTATACTAATATTATAAAGAGGTAAAGTTCGTGAGTTTGTGACGTTGTAGGGGGTAATCTCAGGAACTACTGGTCCGATTTGAAAAATTCTTTCAGTGTTATATAGCTCATTTATCGAGGACCGTTTTAGGCTATATATCATCACGTTAAGACCAATAGGAGCGGAGCACCAATGAAGAATGTTTCAAAATCGGTTTTTTTTCCTCGTGAGAGCTTCCGCTGCGTGTTATCGTTAGCCCAAAGTAACTATTTCACGCGAACGAAGTCGCGGACAGAGGCTAGTTGAACATGATTTGATGATGTGATGAAAGTATAAAACAAAGCAATACCGTTTTCCATAAATCTGAGACAATCATCGCAATTCGAATAATTACTTGTCACCGGTTCTCGATAATCGATCACATTATCCTCTTCTAATACTGTATCAGCCATTTTTCTAGATCTAGATGACAGACAGACAAATGTTAAAAAGTTAATATACAGTGTAAACTCCTTGTAACGAATTTAAAAAGACCGAGCATTTTTTCTTTTGTTATACGGAGAAAAGAGAACAAATAAATAGTTTTGTGGTAAACCAACCAAATTGAACTAATTTCTACGTTATTGAAAGTGTTTCGTTATAACGAACGACGTAATAAAGAGTTGACACTGTATCATAATTACATATAGAAATATAACATTCGCTTGTGACGCCCGTGCGAATGCTCCTCCAATCCTATAAGCATGGAATATATCACGTATCACTGCTACTTTTCACGTGATATAAAAAATCATTTATCATATGATAAATGATACGAATTCACTGACTGATCAATAGTCAATCAATACCAAAAAAATAAATAAATAGCCTAGAACAATCTCTGAGAAATTCCTCATCGTATAGTCAGAATTAATATCTCATAATTACAAAAACGTTAAACATAGCATTCGCTTGTGACGCCCTCGTGAATACTCCTGCAATGCTTAACCTATAAGCGTGGAACATATCACGTATCACTGCTACTTATCACGTGATGTAAAAAATCATTTATCATATGATAATACGAATTCACTAGCTGATCAATAATCAATCAATAACAAAAAATAAATGACCTAGAACAATCTCTCAGAAATTCCTAATCGAATGGTTATATTCCTATGCTGATACGTTCAGTAGTTTTGAAGTGATTGAGCCCCAGGCTAACTGTATTTATGAAGTTTTTGGCGGGATCTGTCTGTCATGTTGTAGCTTTTATATTTTATACATAATGTTATGTTATTTGACTCTATATTTTGTAATATTGATGGCGTTTTACGTAATATATATAGTTCGGTTATCGTGTAAAGTGGATGGGAAATAATAGCATGGAATATGAATTCTGAGATGCCACGAGAACTCCATGAAAAATACTAACGAGTGGGCCACCATTTTTTAGAACATTGAATGTATCGCAAGCCACGTAATATTGCATAAAATGGCAGTAATAATCTAGAAGATTAGTTGCCAAAAGGATAATCTATATGTACTAATATTATAAAGAGGTAAAATTTGTGACTTTGTGACGATGCAGGGGTAATATCTGGATCTACTAAGCCGATTTTGAAAATAATTTTACCAATAGAAAGCCATGTTATTCGTGAGTGTCATAGGCTATATATTAACCCGAAACATGTTTTGTTGTATTTATAGTCGGATTTGCAAAGTCAGAGAATAAATGGTTGAACGAAGAAAACGTTTCTTACGAACGCTGCCTTAACGATGAGAGATATATATATATGGTTGAGTTCCAGAGAAAAGTTGTAGAGCTTGATAGTGGCTACAAAAAATCAGTGACAACATATGTCTAACTTTTATATTTAAGTCACAAAAAGTATATTTTTATAAATGTTTACTGCCCAACGTAGTGGTCACAGAAGTGGGCACGGGTGAGCTAGTAATAAATAAATAATTAATTTCACTTTTCTAAAGGTCACCAATTATAGAAACATGGACAAGACAAAGTAAATTTTTTTTGTTGTTGTGTTCCCCCACTGCTTTTGATAATTTTTTTTGTGTGTTCTGGGATTCGAGAATGGTTTAGATTCCATTGACCCGGCAGGTGGCGCTGCGATCGCTTTTGGATTTTTTTTGTTTTCAGAGGACAACCCCCCCCCAAATGTATATAATGTAACATATAAAAAAATAACTTACCCTTTTTGAATTATTATACCACAAAACTTGCAAAGGGTGTCTTCATTAGTTACCAGGACATCATAAGGTACACTAGTATTATCATGTTTATCGGATACTCCTTGTTTATCTGATCTCTGTGTTTTTATTTTATCCTGGTACTTACTATCACTTTCTTCTACCTTTTTTATAAGCAGGAATAATTCTTCAGCTTCTCCATCTTCTCGACGTTCCTGTTTATCTATAAGTTTTAATTCTTTGTCATCCTGGTCAACAAAAAGATATTTCATGTATTTTTCTTTACTACTTTTCTCATACATTTTTTGCCATGTTCTGCTTCAAATACAGAGACAAAGTTCTGTACGAACATTACTAGAATCTTATCTCTTGGACTTTGAACTTAACTAACTTTCTGAAATAAAACTACTTTACGCATTCTTGACGCGGGGAGTAAGCTGGTGAATGAGTCACAAGAGCGTTACGGAAACGTGTGATCGGTCGAGGCGAACGGAAGTTGAGAGGGGGATATAAATTAGTGAAGATAGAAAGAGAGAGAGTTACGTTTCGTATTATCAATGAAAACCCATAATAAATATTTTTAGAATATTAATATATGTTTATATTATACGTACATATAGATGGAGCATACATAAAGAGGTTTTACTTCACACATCACACACACTCCATTTTTATCATGACATTGGCAGAATTGTGGAATGGTAGAGACCAAATACTAAGTATTAAAATTGATAGCAAAAAACCCTTTTATTGTTAATATATACATTAAAGCATTTGACTACAATTTCATCTGATGTTAAATTACAATGTAGTCTTTAGATGGTAAACTGATAATCCTAGGGCGGGACTGGCTCTCAAGTGCAGCTGCTGGAACACAACAACTACTAGAGGGAAGTACATAACCTGGCAGGCTTAATAAAGCCCTTCCACCATGCTTGTATCATTCACTGGAAGCTTCGGCTATATCAACTGATGTGGTGTTCCGAACACGCAACCCATTGAACCTTCATCATATCTTGACATAATTAACTGGTTACTTACTTCAAAAACTATTTTATTTATAATGCTAGTTTTAAGACTTTCTTCTTTCGATAATTCTTCCTTCAATGGCTGTAAAATTTCTTTATTGTCAAAATAATTGACATATTCCTTTGAATCCAAATGATTAGGTGAGGACTGTAAATTAACAATATAAGATTATCACTTTCTAATTATTCGAGACAAAATTAACTTTTGCATTACATTTAATCATATAAGATTTAGTTTGTTGTTCAGAGATGGCGCCACAGTAGAGTTAGCTCGCGCTTTCATGTGGATCACTGTCGATCCGACATAATTCAATTAGCCGAAAGTCCCAAATGACCAGTTCTCTTGTCGGGTTGACAACATTTCCGAAAATAATAATGTTTCGAAGACTACATGTTATCATAAATTTGTGCTACATAGTTCTTTTTTTTTATCTTTGACCTTATGTAGAGATATCATATGACACTTTTGGACTTTTATATTCCACCCTGAACTTTTAAGTCTTTAACTAATAAGGGAGCTACTTACAAATCGATTATAAAATAAATTGATTGAAACAGACATACAAAAAGAGAGAAAAGTGTGCTAAAAAGCTGGAACAAACGAAATAATAAATAGCTACTCTACTCAATTTAGGTTCCGAGATAGCGAATCATAAATGCAGTAAAGAACATGTTAACGATTTCGAGAAAAAATCGGTGTAACTTGAAATTTTGATTTGTGGTTACCTGTAATTTGTTATGCAAAGATTAGTAAGTATATATATGTATTTATACATTTTTCTCGAAACCCTTAACATGTTTCTTTACTGTGTTTACGATTTGCGATGCTGTGCAGGTTAATAATATTGTCACAATTATTATTGTTTACTCAATTTAAATTTTAGTTCTAACTAGCGGGCCCGGCAGACGTTGTTCCCCCTGATTATAAAAAAATCCTTAACAAATTACATAACAAAACATTCCTCATGAATCACTTTATCTACTGGTCAAAATGGCAATGTAAATCCCTTCAGTAGTTTTTGAGTTTATCGCGCACAAACAGACAGACAGACGCGGTGGAGGAATTTGTTTTATACTATGTAATGATAATGATATATACAGTAAAGTGTTGTATTTTTTTTGCACCCTTCCGCTATAGTCTTGTAATTAACATGTTCTTTACTGTGTTTATGATTTGCGAGGCTGTGTAGGTGAATATTATTGTCACTATTATTATTGTTTTCTCAATTTAATTTTAAGTTATAATTATTTTATATCTTCCTCTAACAAAGTGTATTCTTTTTTGTGGCATCTTGTTTTTTTTTTAATGTACCAATTTAACAATGTAACCTATGTATATTGCTAGAAGAGCTTAATTTAAAGTATAGCCAAAGAAATGATGTAACATCGATTTTTCAAATTGAATCCAGTTTTGTAAACCAATAAAAAAAAGTCAAGGCAGTCATAAGGACTACTAACAGAAGTGAATACTCAAAACAAAATAACTCTGTGCTTGTTTGAAATTTTAAATCAATTATGGTTTGAATTATTGACATTATATAAATTGTAAATTGAAATTATTAACATTAGTGCGGTATCATATCTATTAACACTCCCAGTAATAGTCATCAAAGTCAAAACATCTGTATACAATTTCGGTCCTGAGAAGGAGCTTAGAAACTTCAAAGCTACCACAATTATATACATTTTTATATGGTTAATCAATGAATAAAAAATAAGATGCACTTCACAAGGGCAATACAAAATATCAGTATTACTTGAACTGCGCGTCACTAGTCTGACGCAAGCGTAATATGTCACAAACATAACACCATCATCCCTGGCAAGATTTTCTTTATCCCAAAAATTCAGGGTTACAGACGGTAGAGTTACAATGAAGTTATTACTGGTTTCAGCATGAATGGGTCGGCTCACCCGGGGTACTACCACCCTCTCACAGAAAACCGATGTGAAGTAACAGTGCTTGCATTGTTGAGTTTCGTTCGGATAGTGAGAGCGCCAGAGGCCCACCTTCCCAACCCTCTCCTCTCCTGTTCCCCTCCCCACCTTAACCCCCAAACACAGGCTGGCAACGCACTTATGACTCCTCTGATCACTTAACTTCAGATGACCCGACTGTTCATTTACCTCCTATGACATAAAAAAAATTATATACTCATATATGATACAATCAACTATATAGTCCTCGGTGATACATACCTATAAGTTTTCCACTAGCAAATTAATTTTGATTCACATTAATGAAAGTTTTAAGTTCAAAAATATTGTCAAGAATACCAATGAAATCTATTTTAGTATAAAACAAAGTCCCCTACCACATCTGTCTGTCTGTCTGTTCGTGATAAACTCAAAAACTACCGAAAGGATTTTCATGCGGTTTTCACCAGTGGATAGGGTGATTCACAAGGAACATTTTAGTATATGATTTGTTAAGGATTTTTTCATAATCAGGGCGTGACAACGACTGCCGGGCCCGCTAGTTTTAGTATAAAACAAAGTACCCTACCGCGTCTGTCTGTTCAGGATACACTCAAAAACTACTGAATGATTTTCATGCAGTTTTCATAAGTAGATATAGTGATTCAAGAGAAAGGTTTTGGTATATAATTTGTCAATATTTTTTTTAATAATCAGGGCGGGACAGCATCCCCCAGGCCGGCTAGTATAAATATAAATCAATCTTTGTACACAGAGAGCTTCATTAGTAGCGAATCAATTAGTACTTACAAAAAAATCTGTTTCATTCCTATAAATATAGTCTGGATCAGGGTTTACCTCATCAGAGTATTCTTTCTTCAATTGTCTCAGAGCAAACTTATCCTCAATATTATTTTCATATTCTTGTGTATCAGAGCAATGAGACTGAACCTGTAATTTAATATTGTATATTACTTGATATAAATAAGTTTATAATGAAGTATAATCTATGCACATAATAAGAATGTAAATCTAACATGTCTAGAGTTTTTCTATTTTAGTGAAAAAAAATCTATTTTAGTGGAACAAGTAATAAAATATATTTCAATCATTTGTAGAAATGTCTGTCTGTCTGTTTCTACTATGACATGCATCACTGCTAAAGTACTGCGTTCATGATAAAACCTCACCAATAATCATTAAGCATATCCTCGAGTAACATTTACATAACAGTCTTGGTTTTATTAAAATAGGTTCACTCTATCAAAACTTATTATAATTTTAATGACGATACGACTTAAGTGTGAGAGAAAAGTAGATAAGTGAATGGAATTAATATATTTAGATGATTTATTAATCACTATTTTTATACATTACGTTCCACGCGGACGAAGTCGCGGGCACTGCTAGTAATGGACATAATCAACATCTCGAATGAACAATTACGTGTACCAGAATTATTGTTGTGTGAGAGATTTTGAGATAAATAATTAATCAAATATATACTGTACCATTAAATCGTTACCAGGAGATTCTTCTTCCTCTAAATATTCTACTTTAACTACTTTCAGAGTTGATGCAAACATTTTTATGTTTCATGTCGTCTCCAGAGCTATAGAATCGTGTCTTTTCTGAACATAAGATATTATCAATTGTTATAGCATATTCAATGTTTCTTGTTCTGTTCTGTTCATCACGTTATAGTTCTAACAAATGTACTTTATACTTTGATATATATAACCAAATATATACAATATAATACATAATAACAACCATTTATAATTATTTACATATTGACCTTCGTAGGTGTATTTCACAGACTATTACATCTCAGTATATAGTATCTTATCTATGGACTATTAGTCGTACAAGTGTATTTCCTATAATATGCTATAATACTTATTATACTCTTTGGTGTATCTGTATAACATTTATTATGTTTCTGTTTTTTTCAATCTAAGAAAAGTAAATTTTCAAAAAAAAGTATTAACCGACTTCAATATCAATCAAAAACCCATAAGGCACTAAAAAGCGGAAAATAAATAATTTATCAAATTAACCAAATTAAATAAAACATATGAATATGTGTGCTACCTAGAGATGTATTGGAAGTCTAGTAGGAAGTCTAAGTAGCTGCCGTTTTTTTTTTCTTTTTTTTTTTTTTTTTTTTTTCCCTTTTTTCCTCTTCCACCCCCTGTTTTTTTTTCCTCCCTATCCCCCCCTCCCCCCGTCCCCGTTCCCCTCCCCCTCCCCTCCTTCCTAATACCTTTTTTTCTTTTTTTTATATTTTTGATTGTTGCACTGGATGCCGTTGTCGGAACTGGACCAAATTAAAATGGGACCACACGAGAAGTACCAGCTTTCAAATAAAAAAAGAATAATCAAAATCGGTTCACCCAGTCCAAAGCTATGAGGTAACAAACAAAAAAAAAATACAGTCGAATTGATAACCTCCTCCTTTTTTTGAAGTCGGTTAAAAAAGGCAAAGACATTTCGATCATACAGCCAAATCAGACGTTGTTTCATAGTTGCTCGTAGGTATTATTATTTCTTTCGGTATGGCCTCTGCCTATGCAGGCAATTTCGCCAATATCAAGTTCAAAATATTCAGTGTAACAACGTGGAATAATCTAAAATAGCAACAGATCAACATAGATAAACCAAAATTGGAATAGGTATACAAAAGAAGTTATTATAAAAATTTACAAATGACAATATTCTGTGGTGGACATATAAAATAGAGATGAACGATGATACATTTCAATATAAAGAAATATCGATCCGTATTCGATGGTGAATAATAATATCAATTCAAGTAACCGCATTGAATCAAAAGTAAGTTGAATGAAAACGCTTAGATTACGTAACTATAATCAGTGAAGCAAGAATTACATATTTCAATTAGGTACCGGTATCGAGTACTGATCCAAATATTATTGTATGTGCTTATACTGTTCATATTTCTAAACAAAGCAGGTACAAATAATCGGTATTTGTAAAATGTAAGATCATATTTATGTATGGTTATTAAAAAGGAATAAAAGAAACATAAATACTTTATTAATTATGAAATATAATAAAATTTTGAATATATATTCAAAAATACGATACCAGAACATGATTCGAAACGGATTTAACTGAAATCTTAGGGACAGTTAAGATAATTATCTTTATCTTTAGACTAGACTCAGCCCGCGACTTTGTCCGCGTGCAATAGTTACTTTGGGCTAGCGCTAACATACAGCGGAAGCTCTCAAGAGGAAAAAATTACTCGATTTTGAAACATTCTTGATTTGTGTTCATCTCCTATTGGTCTTAGCGTGATGATATATAGCCTATAACCTAACCTATTTTAACTAAACGAAATCATTTCAAGACAGCGATAGAGACATATCAGTCTATTCACAAAATACATTTTTAATTGGTCCAGTATTTAGTTTTTTTTTTCTCTTTCTGTTACTTTCTTTTCTTTTTGTTATCTTCTTTAAAATATTGTTTTAGAGTATCTATTAGTTTTAGTATTGTATTTCTCTTTCGGTTTCGGTTTCAATTTCCTTGTTTTTGTATTATTATGTTAAATCTTTAATTATGTAAAATACTTTAATATTCCGTTTTATTAATTATTAATTTATTGTCGGAGCATGCTGCGGTTGTCTCTAAATATGACTACATTTATAATGTATCACAATAGTCCTACTTTTTATATATTAACTAGTGTATTGTGTGTGATGACAACCCTAAATAAATAAACCTTCCTCAATAAATGAGCTAAATAACACTGAAAGAATTTTTCAAATCGGACCGCTAGTTCCTGAGATTACCCCCTACAATGTCACAAACTCACAAACTTTACCTTTTTATAATATTAGTATATTTTGTGTAATTTAATTATCCTGCAGCAATAGATTATTTATTCTATATACATAAATACAAATCAATTGCTGAGTGTATGTATGCGAATGTATGACAGATGCTAGTTCATTTATATTCTTGTAATGTAACAATGACCTCCACTTGAAAGTGGAAGGGTTTTATTCTTTTCCCTTATGGAACTGAAATAGTTTAGAAAATTTATCCGAAACAAAACACATATAGGATTTATTGAGGTATGGATGCTTGATACACATATATGTTTCAATAACTCATACAAGTATGAATATTTAGCTTATCTTAGGTTAGCTCAGATAGGTCGCGAATAGCATGAATCAAGCAACAACCCAAACCGAGGTGTGCCGTACACCCTTGAGCTAGCTGTCAAAATTAAATCGGCTGAGTGCGTTAAGCGCTCGCCTTAGTAGTCCGGTGAAGCTGTTAAGGCCTTGCTAGGCCAATAGTGTAGTCAGTTCGAAAAAAAAAAAGCTTCTTGCACACGCTTTTTAAGTCCCACCCTAACATTTCCTTATGTCAGTTCTTTCTATCTACTCGTTTTTTATATTTTATAGGATTTAGTGTTTGAACACAAACTAACCTAATGTTACATCACGATGCGGTCTAAGGTAGTATACACGCTGAACCTAGAGCTTATCTCTTTCTATTAATTTCACTGGTTTCAAGCACTCACCAATAGTCAATAGAACTATTTTCATTAGAAAAGACGTGGAAATGAAAAACATAAACTAGTTGATAACCATTTTTTTATTTTAAAACTTAGTCTAAAACTCCGACATCGTTTACAAAGAACGCGTTCTCTAAATGTAATTAGGTATATAAAAAGATTAAAAATAAATTACTAACGACTAGACACTACAACGCTGTACAAACTGACCAAGATCGAAACATGTATATAAAAAAAGTAATTCTAATCAATATCACATAACACGTCCTTTGCCATTTTATTAAATAATATTAAAACGAAAAAAAAAAAAACGAAATCGATTGTCTATGATGTAATCATCATAAACAGAACTATTTGGAAAACGAACAAAACGCCAGTTATTTCTCCAGATGATGGATGCGATGCAATACGATACGATACCAATAAACTATTTTACATCTCTACGAAAAAATATTATTTCAAATATCATTGAGATTTCAGTACGATTCGCATGAACGACGGAAGAAACGAGTAAATAGGTCACTCGACTTCAGTTGAACTTGAGGCAAAGGTAAACAAATCTAGAATTATTATATCAATTAATGGCAGTATTACCATTCATAACCACAAATAGATATATTCAAGTCTTATATCAGATGTTAATACATTTTATAACAGAAATAATTTAAAAAAAATACGTGCGTGTATCAGTGTACACACGTAAGAAGCGAAACTTCTTTATGACATCATTTTTCGAAAAATGATCTACTATATTTACAACTTTATAGAAAAAAAAAAACCGAATCTGATCCCACATGATCTCACAATGAGCGCACCTTTAGAAATAAACATGGCGCGTAACGGAAAAATGTACAGAAATTAAGATGGCGCGTAACCGAAAAACGTTACATACGTTTTTACATGCTCTAAAATTCCTGCCTACGTCGATAAAGAAGTTTCACTTCAAAAAACAAAATTTAAATAGTGTTCTGTTACATAAAAATGGCAATATAGCAAGCGAACCATAATCTTGCAGAACTTCGTTTTTAACCGGAACGGTGGTGCCACTCAAGCAGACACTATAAATAGCCTACCAAAGCTGAAGCCTACGGACAAATTGTAAGGCTAAAAGATCCCATCAGACTTCGTAACTATATAATAATAATCATAAATACAGTGGTACAACAAAATAATCCCAAGGAGGGTTGATATCAGGCAGGCGGCCGATCGTAAAGATTAAGCCAAATCATACACCACAACATGACAAACATGTTGTACCGACCCTACTTATGTGGGATAAGGGTAAGAAGAAGTGAAGTGAATTTATATAGTTTTTAATTTTTATTATTAGTATTAGTAGTATATTAGTTATTTAATTTGTAGTCTGACGATGTCTTTAGTCGGCCATATTTATTTACATTATTGTCAAATTCAATTTAAAAAAAAAACATAATTAAAATACAAAACAATGTAGCCATATATAGGTAAATTCAAACAATAGTAAAGTTTTGACACAATTAATATTTGAAACTCCATTGCACTTGGTGGCAAATACGGTATAAGATTAAAAAGAGTTTGGTGTCCAAAGAAAACCTATGCACTGGCACCATATTACCAGACTGTCATAAATCATTACACATTTGTTTGAATATCTCCATCTTACGTGCTGCAATATACAAAAATAAAAAAAAAATGAAACTAACAAAATCACATCGCACCGCATCATCCCTATAATACTCTAGATAATTTAAAAAAAGATAAAAAAGATTTGGCTTCGAACACATTTTATAATACACGGCGTTTTTCTTTTTTTTTTATATCTGGTCACACTAATTCGTTTTGGTATATAAACTTATTACAAAATTTATCACCTTAAAAGGACTTATTACTACTACGACACATAACTCGTTGGTGTGGACTCATTTCTTTTCAGGTAATTAATTTATCATTAATCGGTATTTTGACATAATTATGATTTTTTTTCTGGGCTCTTTTTAAGTCTTAGCGGTATATCATTATATATTCGAATGATAGGTCTTAAATAAACGATACCCAGTTTTATTATTATTAAAAAAGTATCATATATTCCATTCCACGTCATTATATACTTCTAAGTCAAATAGAAAAAAATATCACCCAGTTAAAAAAAAAAGCTAATCGATATCTATTCTTATATTTTATAACAGATATAAGATTATAAAATATCTAACTCCACCAGTGCAGTCAATCGATTGAATAAAAAAAGACATTTAAACAAATCATTTACGAACCCTCGAAACAGATACTAAAACAACGCTATTTGAAATCAATGAATCCTCACCGAACGAGTTTACAGTTCCTTTATACGCAATACAAAATAAATTAAAAATACACATTAAACTGGCTGCAAAAGTTTGGTACGCGCGTATGGTAAACAAATATAAAAAAACTTATGTTATATTAAATATATAATGTTATATCAATTGCTTATAATACGAAAACTGATATATTATTTACAAAGAAGGTATGTCAGAAAAAATGTTCAAACCTTGTCTCGTCATTAGTTTTTTTTTTTTAATTCGGAATTATAATAATTGTCAATGTAAAATATTCTAAAAGATACAAGACATAAGGCTTAGTAGCTGGAATAAAATAACCGAAAAAAGTTCAGAAAAGCAGTGTCAGATAACTCTAAGATTCAATTAGCAATAAAAAAATTAAAAACAGATAATCTACGCGAAGAATATATGGTTAGCAAAAAGAGAACATATATAAATCGGTATTAAATTAATTAGTTTAATTTAACTTCCGAATTAAGATATATAATATCGACTATTTGATAGGAGAATTAAAAATTAATTTTGAAGTAAAACTTCTTTAGGCGCGACTAGGAGGTAACTGGACGACAACGCAACGGAAGTCCGTTACGGCAATATCTCGTCACGTTTCGGTACCATCCGGTTTTTAATTTTTTTTTATTTTGTCAATATAGATAGATTATAAAGAAATCAATAAAATAAAAAAAAAATTGAATAATAATAAAATCATACAAAAGAATTAATTATGTATATACGGGCGCGTGACCGTGCTGCCATCTGGTTTCAATGTAAGTAAGTAACAAATAAAATCCAAGCTTCATTATGTGTAGTGTCATCTATCAGCTAATTCGGAACTTAAATAACAAGTTTTACTACAATCGCGTGTGACGGTTACGGTTACGGTTATTTGTGTAAAATTTCAAAGGAAACAATAAACACAGAACATAATTAGTGACCTATATAAATCCTACTAAACGTATTATACATTGAATTTCACTATAAAGCTTCGTCGAATACGTCTATTTAATTGTCTATTGTCAGAAAAAAAACGATGAGCCCCAACAGTTTTCTACCACGATACGTAAAAATTTAGCACTGGCAACACAGCGTGGTAGCTTTCTTGTCTACTGGCTCGTTGTAGCTAAATTTCCGAACGTGTTCGAAAAACAAAAATATAAGATCTTGGAAAACTGTTCGGACGCATTTTTGTAGGAACTCCGGCGCTTATCTGGTAACATTAAGAATATGTTTTTTTTTTAATATGATATGATGGTTATTTTCATCTAAGGTACATTATTAAATGCTTTATGTTTATCACCAATTTGTATTGTGGCTCTGACGCCGAATATTTAGTAGAGCGGTCCCGTAGTTCGCGATGGTGTCAGTCGCCTACATTGCCTTCCTTGTTTGGATTATAATTACGTCTAAATTAATAAACCCTTAAGTGCAGAAATTAATTACCTCCCAAACTGTTAAAATATACACGGAAAAAGGTAAAATGTCGATGACTGACACCGTCGTGAACACCGGGACTACTAAATATGCTGCATCAGTGCATTTTTTTAAGTATATTATAGATATTTTGGAGTATTTTGCAACCTAATCAATCCTAATACACTTAAAACTTTATTGATAATTGCAAATATAATCCACTTTATTTGTATTTGTATCCGAATTCAACTAAATACATTACCTATATACGAATAATAAATAAATAGATAGACCATCCAATAATATAGTAGTGTTGCTAAATGGGCAGTGTATAAGGCTTAAATAAGTTATTGTTAAAAACTCAATCAGGTACCTATAATACCTTACCTAAATACTTTGACGATTATGTGATTTAGACAGAGATATTGTCAACTATGTTTCAGTCCAATGTGAAAACGAAACCCCATCGAATTACGCGAACCCGCGATTATTCAATCGTACCGATAAAGAACTAACAAGGACTAACTTGAAAGTAGATCCAATTATTTATTATTTTAACTTTTAAATAATTCCACTATAAGTTATTTGATTGAAGACTATAAATTTTTTTTTTTTATTTTATTTTATTTCTTTTTTTTTTTTTTTTTTTTTTTTTTTTTTTTTTTTTTTTTTTTTTTTTTTTTTTTTTTTTTTTTTTTTTTTTTTTTTTTTTATTATAAATAAAATTTTTTAAAATTTTTTTTTTTTTCCCAAAAATATATATTTTACTATAATACACACAATTTTTTATCTTTAATCTTACTGCGAACTACCCGGTACCCGTGACTATAAACGTCACGTCACGACACGTCAAAAAAAAAATGTTTCTTTAAAACTACGCGATCTATCTGGTCTAATTATGTCTTTTATTATTTTAATTGTATTTTTCCGAACACTATTCTACTCGCATAACGTCAATACCAACGTTTTGTCACATCCCTACGTACAGCATTTTGACAGATGTCAAATTGCGATCTATTAATTCCCGCAGAGTGCCGAATTATTAATCTGTGAAAACATATTATACACTTGGAATGTGATTAGAAACGCTGTCAGATGTAATTCGGATATATCAACAGATGATACAAATTCCCACTTGACGTTGGCAAAATTAGACACGAAGTCAGAAGTCATTAGAATAAAAAAAAATCTAATATTTTCTTTTTCTTCTACGCTCAACTGAAACAAAGGACAATAAGAGTACCTAGACTTAAAAATAAATTTCAACGTCAATTAACGTAGCAGCTTAATTCGACATTATTTATGGTTCTTATATGACATATGAGTATGACGTGTGACGTGATTTTCAATTTTTTTATGATATGAAATTATTGTGTGATAAATCGAATTATAGTCTAGGAACCCAAAGACTTAATATATAATTCCTAGCATGTCTACTTTTCACAGTCGGATTATAATAAACATTGATAATCCCATCAATTTCACTAAATAATACATACAATCGTATCTTCTAGTAATTATCCCATATAGCAATACTCTGAATCCTAAGTCGTGAAATAAATAAAGACGAATATCTTTCTGATGGGCATAGTAATGTTTATTATGAACGAATAATAATGGATAATAAATTAAAAACATGTCATTTATTATAAAGAAAAGAAATAACGAAAATTTAACCGCCATTGCGACACGTCGGCCATCTTGTATGACCACTATTCGAAATTCAAATAAATTATAAATATATTAGCAACGCTAATACTAAAGTGATTATAATATATTATTATTCAATATTTTATTATTTAAAACGCTAATAATTTAATTCGAGGTGATATATTCTTTTTATTTGATACATTTCCACAGAATATACAACGAAATTTTAATCACGATTAACACAGACTATATTTTTACTTTATGTATAGAATAAAATAGGTAGTATGTTAATAAAAGAAACAAGATATATATACAAATGAGAGTGAAAGAGACAAAAGAACTTTGTCGTATGAAAGGAATTTGTTAATATAAATAATACTGAGATATTTTTAATTTCCTATATAAAACAATTTCGTGCCCGTGACTCTGTCACATTGGTTTTTTTTATCGTTTCATGGAAAGTACACATTACACCCGAGAAGTACAACTATGAATGTACGCACACAGATTAAAATATATTAAAGCCATAGACAAATACGAAACAGAAAAGAGGTTGAAGAATTAAGTTAAAATTTGAATTGTTAGTTAGAAATTTCGTTATATATTACGTGTATCTCGCTTCTAGAACTGCGAGATTAAATGTTAAAAATTCTAATGGACATTGATTCTTCGAACATTTAATATTATTGTCAGAAGTTATTTAAAAAAAGTTTTGTGTTGCCAGATTCACAAAACTTGTTTCCTATATCCATATTAAATTAATTAATTAATTATATTTCGTCGTTATCAAAGTTTTTTTTGTCAAGTCGAATATCTACTTAGTTAAATGTCTAATATATGCGAAGATTCGGATTAAACTTTCCATTCTCTATGTGCGTCTAAAAATGCGATCTAGCGTTATCTCTTTCTAACTTCACTAGTGTTAGAAAGAGACACGAATTCCCGCATAACTCTAACACCTAATATCGTTACATATGAAATACTTTTACACAGTATATACACGTTTTAATTGGACATTCCAATCGTCAAACCTTTATTTGGCATCAATTGTCATTTTTTTATCTGTCTCGCGTGATAACCTTAAAACTAACGATTCAAAGAAACATATGAGGCTCGAAGGACCGTTTCTGGTATACAGTATAGCGGCTCGAAGGACCGTTTCTAGAATACAGTATAGCGGCTCGATGTGCCGTTTGTAACGAAAACTATAATTATAGAAACATATCAAGATTTATATGTACGGATGACGTCTTTTATCTGCGCCCTGCATAGGGGGCACTGACCGCCGCCCTTCCCCCTCCACTGCTGAACCGCGCAACGGTAACACATGCACATATGTCCACACATGTACAGCACACTGTCTATGGGATTTTCGTAACATATCGTGCACTCTGTGCCGGTGAGTGTGCCTTCTGGGATCACTGTATATACAGGCTGATGGTTCTGATGGTTCTGACGGCTGGTCGACGGAGCGTTCGGTATCCGTTCAGGTAACCTCGGAGGTTCAACGCCGTGACCGTTCGGCATCTGTGCCTGTTCGTTGGTGCTGTTCTGTGTGGAGGAACACTGTGCATCGGACCTGGGTCGCGGTTGGTACTGCTGGCAGGTCGCGGGCTGGGCTGCGATCGGTTGCAAGCCGGCTAGGCATAGCTGCTGAGTAGATTGTATCGGCTGTGGAATGAAATGTTATTTGTTTAAACGAAAGTGCGTATTCGAGTATTTGTTCTAAGAGAGGGAGAGGGTGGATCATAAGGAAAATGTTTTCACTGTCACAAATAATGCTGGAATATTTGGAGTTGGGGTTTAATTTCTACGCTCACGCCAAGAAATGCTATATTAGGTTATCAGTAAAGCCTGTAGTCGTCTGGAGCAGGCTTTAATATATAGAAACATAAATTAAAATAAATTGCATTGCGACCAAGCCATAACCCTTTTTTTCTAAAGCAAGTAATTTCGTATACGTTCCTTCTCACTTTTATAACCAACTGTATATACATGGGGATTTTAAATTGGTTTTAACGTAAATTGTGACGTCAAATTTAAGATTTACGTTATCATTATCCTAGGTATATAGATAGAATCTCACCTCGATATAGTGCGCGCTGGCCAATGTCAAAGCTTGCTGGTGGTTGACCTGCTGCCCGCTGTTCTGCGGCGGCAGGCTCACCACCAGCACAGTGCCACCGGCGCCAGTCGCGATCGGCGCCGCCGAGCCGGTCAACACCCTCAACTGCTGGGGCGGAGTCTGAGCGACCTGCGAGCTGAGCATCCTCACTTTCTGCGTCGCTCCGTACACATCCACAAACGCCCACAGCCTCAAAGTATGATCGACGTGCATCACTGTCACTGGGCTCGTCCCGTTCCTACTAACTCGGACCTCCCCGTCCAGAGTGAGGGTTACTGCCAGCTCGTCTCCCCTCCGGAGTCCGTTCGCCGCGTCCCTCCTCACGACCCAGTACTCCGGTCGATCTAGGAGTAATTCCGCGTCGTCTGGTAAATCACACGACCGTAGAGTCGACGGATCGCAGGAGGTCAACCCTATCGCTAAACTACCGGCGTATGCGGTCTCCGTCGCTAGTATTTGGACGACTATCGTCTGTCCCGGACGCATCGGACGAGCAGTGAACACGTATCCCTGGCAGAACTCCGCTTCGATCCTCGCGGCGACTCCTCTATCGTTGATAAGTTGGACGTTTCGCCCTTTAGTCCTGTGGAGACTGAGCGGGACGAGGGGGTTTTGGTATCTAGGTGCCGGGAGAGCGTCTTCAACGGTCATGGCCCTCATACCGCTCACTAGTCTGTCGTCTTCTAGCGGGCTGTGAGTCGGCCTCCTCTGGTTCGGTGCCCTCGGGTCGGCAAACTGTACGGCGGTGCAATTCCCGTACACGTCCACCAAAGCCCATAGCGGGTTCCGTGTATCGACTCCCGAGAAGAACAGTCCTTTATCCTCCCCGTTAATGCCGAAGTGCACGTCCCCGGTCGAATTCACGTAATAGTGTAGTATGTTGTCCTTCTCGCAGAAACGTTCGCCGAGCGCTTTCGCCCAGTTCCCCGGTTTATTGGTCAGGTCTGGGCAAGCGTACTTCGGTAGCGAGTGCGCTATACTCGAGGGATCGTGTGATGTGAACCCGAAGCGTATGACGCCGCTCCAACTGTTCGATATCTCAACGAACCGGATGCAAACCTGAAAAAAAAATCCCATAATCATTAGCCATTCCACGTATCACGAGGTTATATAACGAGACTATTTAGTTATCAGTACTATCGTTTTGCTCCTAACAAATACGTTACTAGGAGATCTAGTGGGTCGCCGCAATAACCGACCATACCCTATAAATGTTCTATTAGAAATGAGAAAATTTTCAATGAACCGGCACTTTTCATAAGTAAGTCAATAAGTCAATTTCATCGTATGTTTTACGACACCAGACGTTAAAACTAAAGGCGGTTAACATACAAAATGACGTCACTGCTAAACTTTATTAATAAGTTCGTACATCGTATAACGAAGTAGGAGGGGTAAAGTTGTAAACTTCACCAATATCGGCTCTGCATTGAGCCGTGAACAATTTTAACATTAATTTTATTAAAAAAATCGGTTATATTTTTCATCGAGGTCAATGTACTTTTCAATTTCTGTAATTTTACCTGTTGGTATGGTATTTAGACATATATTTTATAGCATTTCACAACAATTTAATCCGGTGTTAATTAATACCTGAACTGTCTAAAACATAAAGGCTTTAAAGCAAACGAATTTAGACCTTTCGATAGACTGCTCAACCAATTTATTGGAAGCATAAGTTTAAAAAAATTATCGTATTTATCACGCAATTCGAACTATAATAGATTATGTAACTTAAAATATAATTCAACTAGCCGACCCGTGCCCACTTTGTTACACGGAAATGGGCATTATCAAGCTACAACTTTTTCCTAGAACTCAATCATATCTCCCTTCGATAAGGCAGCGTTCGTAAGAAACGTTTTCGTTCGACCATTTTTTCTCCGACTCCCCAGATATAACCCCCTACAACCTTACAAACTTTACCTCTTTATAATATTAGTATAGATAATATCATTAGTTAATAGCTTCTGCCCGCGACTTCCTACGCGTGGAATAGTTATTTTGGACTAAGTCGCAGCGGAAGCTCTCAAAATGAAAAAAAACCCCCGATTTTAAAACATTTTTCATTGTTACTCCGCTCCTATTGGTCTTAGCGTGATGATATGTAGCCTATGACACTCACAAATAACGTGGCTTTCTATTGGTAAAAGAATTTTCAAAATAGGTTTAGTAGTTCCTGAGATTACCCCCTACAACGTCACAAACTCACAAACTTTACCTCTTTATAATATTAGTATAGAAGTATAGATAACATGACTAGATATTTAAAAACACGATCCGCCTTTTGAGATGTGTGTATTAAAAAATCAGCCGAGGGGTTAACTATTTGATTCACTTAGCAAGTTTACGAGTGACTATTTACTAAGCGCAGCTGTCGTAACATATAAATCTATACATATAATAAGAAAGTAAATCTAACGTGTCTGTACTTTTTCGATTTTCGTGAAAAAAATCGTTGCAGGCGTCTAGGAATAACAAAATACATTTCAACCATTTTTAGACATGTCTCTCTGTCTGTTTGTATGAACATCCATCACTGCTAAAATACTATGTTCACAATAACATCTCACCAAGAAAATCATAAAGCCTATCCTCTTGTGTAACTTAGTCTTTGTTTCATTAAAATCGGTCCACTCTATCAAAAGTTATTGTAATTTGAACGACGGCTCGAGTTAAGCACGAGAGAAAAGTAGATAAGTAAATGTAGGTACTTAATATATTCAGATGATTTTAATAGTCATTGTTTTTTTACATTAGGTACCACGCGGTCGGAGTCGCGGGCACAGCTAGTAGATAACGTAATAGAATAGAGTAACTGGCACAGCGGGCTTTCGGAATCTTTTTTACCATCCTGTTACGATGTTCTCCTTCAGCGACTTTTTTTTAATATTTCAGCAAACTCTTTATCCACACCTCTATTCTGGTTTCTTTAGTTTCATAAACCAAATCAAAAAATCGTTTTTAGTGTAGTAATGCAGTTTCTGGCTCGATCTTGGAACGTCATATACCTATTTTTAAACTTTAACAATTGTAGTTTCTGCCCGCGACTTCGTCCGCGTGGAATGGCTACATTAGACAAACGCTAACACGCAGCGGAAGCTCTCAAAATAAAATAAAAAACCCGATTTTGAAACATTCTTTATTGGCGTTCCGCTTCTATTGGTCTTAGCGTGATGATATATAGCCTATAGCCTAGAAGTTCAAATCCCACTAGTAGTTCCTGAGATTAGCGCGTTCAACCAAACAAAACCTCCAGCTTTATATATAACTAGCGGGCCCGGCAGACGCTGTCCCGCCCTGACTATAAAATTATATACTAAAACCTTCCCCATGAACCACTTTATCCACTGGTGAGAACCGCATGAAAATCCGTTCAGTAGTTTTTGAGTTTATCGCGAACAGACAGACAAACAGATGCGGTGGGGGACTTTGTTTTATACTATGTAATGATATTAATATTACTGCTCTTCTTTGGTACTTAACTCGAGCCGTCATTCAAATTACAATAACTTTTGATAGAGTGGACCGATATTAATGAAACAAAGACTAAATTATACTCGAGGATACGTTTTATGGCTTTACTAGTGAGGTTTTATTATGAAAGCAGTACTTTAGCAGTGATGCGTGTCCATAATAATCTACAGACAGACATTTCTAAAAATGGATATTTTATTACTTATTCCAGGACAGCTGCAACATTTTTTTTTCTTTTGATTTACATTCTTATTATATGTATAGATGAGATTCTCACAACTGACCTTTTCGTTGACTCTGACCGGTCGTGCGCTGAACGCTACCCCCTTGCAGAAGGACTCGACGCGCCTCGCAATAGACCCGTCACGAGATATCCTCACATTCTCTCCATGAACGCTGTGGAAGCTCAGCGGAGGCAGGTTATTCGGTGTACCGCCAGTGCACGAACTCCGGGGCGCTGTGGACCAATCATAAATATCTAGATAAGTAAATTTTTTTTTAACGTTTATAGGGTACTACGCATAGCCGGCCAAACGTGACTTGTCGGAGTATTATTTTGACTACCTATTAATACACTGTTCCATAGAAGCTAAGAAGTTTTAATAAAGTAAGAAGGAATTTTACATTCGAAGTCAGTGCTTCAAAAACTTTCTAAAAAAAATATTTTGACGTCTCACGTCAACTGTGATGATCTTTGCTAAACAGAGCCAAAGTACTAGGAATACATAACTTAACAGATGTTCCATAACATTTCTCTTAATAATATCGATGTATATGCTTAGTTGTATTACCGAAAATATTCTAAGAACGGGAGCCATTGTATTTCCCCCCTAAACTTAGTCGAGGCACCCGGCAAGATGGCGGCGACACCTGCGCGGCAGATGCGCGAACAGCTTGCCGCGCGCGCATCTAACATGGCGACCGCGCCGGGGCAAATGTCACTTGATACTCATTTAATTCGAAAGGCCATTCACACAAAGGTTGTACACTTGAACACTAATTATTTATGCCTAACGAGTTATAATATTTCGCAGTTTATTGGCTCAGTTGCAGCGAGTTTAGACGCACAAATGACTGTGATGTCTTTAGGATATTTTCTCGTCTCTACATCTTCAATTTATTATTAACTAGCTGTCCCCGCGACTCCGTCCGCGTGGAACCTGATGTACAAAACAATGACTAATAAAGTCATCTGAACGTATCTAGTCCATTTACTTATCTACTTTTCTCTCGTACATAAGTCGCGTCGTTATTAAAATTTCAACAACTTTTGATAGAGTGGACCGATTTTAATGAAACTAAGACCAAATGTTACTCGAGGATATGCTTGATGAGGTTATACTAGGTATAGGTTTTACTGTGAACGCAGTACTTTAGCAGTGAGGCGTGTTCAAACAGACAGACAAACATTGGCTAAAAATGATTGAAATGTATTCTATTACTTATTCAAAGACAACTGCAACAGTTTTTTTTTTCCAAAAAATCTTAAAAGTACAGACACGTACACGATTTACAGTCTTATTATATGTATAAACTAGCGGGCACGGCAGACGTTGTCCCGCCTTGATTATAAAAAAATCCTTGACAAATTATATACGTAAACCTTCCTCATGAATCACTTTATCTACTGGTGAAAACCGCATGAAAATCCGTTCAGTAGTTTTTGAGTTTATCGCGAACAGACAGACAGACGCGGTAGGGGACTTTGTTTTATACTATGTAATGAAGTGACGTCTTTAAGCGCGTTGAATATTGAAGGCGAATTGTCACGCTCGGCTTTGTGACGCACTGAATCGTGTACACTCGGCTCTAGTCGTCTTCAATCACGATTACTTGGAAGTATTTGAAAGTTTAAGTACTGACTACAAATTCGAAAGCACACCATATTGCTTGTGTTCTATCAAAATCTTTTGTTTATGCGTAGCTAGGGTTGCCATACGCATTATATAACGGAATACTGTATACTATTTCGGAAAATATGCTATAAAACTTTCCGTGATAAACACACACTTCTTTTTATGTACCACTATAATAGGTGACAATCCTATCTGTAACACGTTTAGCGGACACACGAGAGAACTAAAATTGGCATTAAAATAACTAGAAGAATCGAATTCAACTGTTGAACTTGAAGCACGTATACTGGTATACTCCACACACAAGGCGAAAATCATCAGAGGGTGTCACCCCATGCCATGGTCTCCTAGTTCAATGCACACGTGTTCACACTTCCTCCCGTAACAATTGTATGGTCCGGAAGCGTTTACGTTAGTTAGTAAAGCACTGTATTGTATCACAATTCCTTGTATTCCTTGTATTACTTCCAAAGATTAATCTAACTGTGTGACATACAAACAAACCTGTACATTACGAAAGGGTGCTAATATCACTACAACTAATCATATAACGCATTATTTCTACGCAATTAATAGCATTATAATGCCATTATATTGCTGTCCGCTATTATTTTCGATAATGGCAATGGTCGGTCGGAGTTGTCGCAACCCACATGTAAAGTAGGCGTTATGCAGTAAGCAATACGTGTGAACGGGATAGCACGTCACTCACGCTCAGAGTCACGATAGTGAACAACACATACTCATTTTTATGTTATTGTTATGAATTATATAGCGATACAAAAGAGTAAAGTACCTAACAACAGAATAACTGACAACCGTTTATAACGACGATTATCCTGAAATACTATAACACAGCAATTAATTATCGACATACATCGTTGTACCTCTAATTCTATACTATTATTATAAAACTGTTATTATGTAGCTTGTTTGCTTGCACGCGCTTATCTCAGGAACTACTGGTCCGATTTGAAAATTTCTTTCAGTCTTAGATAGCTCATTTATCGAGGAAGGCTATATATCATCACGTTAAGACCAATAGGAGCTGAGCCCCAATGAAGAATGTTTCAAAAAAATTTTTTTTTCTTTTGACAACTTCCACTGCGTGTTAGCGTTAGCCCAAAGTAACTATTCCACGCGAAGTCGCGGGCAGGAGCGAGTATATTATATTCCTTATAATTAGCCATGCTCTCATAGATACTAACGCGTTATTATAAGCGACTGGTTCTTAAGCACAGCTGTCGGAACGCACCTACAAATGCTTAGCGATAAATTTTAAACTCGAAGTAAGAGGCAGGTGAACTTTATTATGCCTGATGGTTGTTCCATTACTGTACTTTATCGAATGCCTGATACGAACCTCATCTAATCGATACAGCTACTGCGTGATCTAGTAATGACATGTCACAATCGTAAGAAATCCCTAGTGACTCCAAGAATTAAAAAAAATATTCCATTTTAAATAAATCATTACATATTATAAAACAAAGTCCTCTGCCACGTCTGTCTATCTGTTCGCAATAAACTCGGAAACTACTAAGCGGATTTTTATGCGGTTACCAGTAGATTTTTTTTTTTTTTTTTTTTTTTTTATTGAGCCGCTAGTACTATACTGTCCTATGAACACAACAATCCAAAAACATGCACCCCAAAACTACTATCCATCGCCGTCCCCGTCTCCGCCTAACGTCCCTTTGGCGCCCCCCCCCCCCCATGTTCTGAAACACCGCTACCCGGAACGCGACACGCCCAAACGTGCCACTATGGCGGGTGTTCCACCTGGTGTACGGTGGTCGCGATCCAGTCGGGTACAGACACCCTGATTCATGAGGACGGTTTAGGTATATAATTTGTCACACTTTGTTTATTATCAAGGTGGGACAACGTCCGCCGTGCTCGCTAGTACGGTATATAAGAAAGATTCTTTATCACTCGGAACCTAGAATGTTCGATTTGAAATCTTTTCATTGTAGCGAGAAAAAGAAAAATATGATATGGTCACACAAGTATAACATATCATCTCTATCCCGACTGGTTTGTTCCCTCCTTGCAATAACCTGGTATTCCTTCAAGCGTAACTCGAGGAGTCGTTTACGCAGGCCGGTTTCACAATAAGCCTATTTATGGATGGCTGATTTCCCGGTGGTCCATTTCAGTTATATAGTCCATTAGTTTCTGCCCGCGACTCCGTTCGCGTTGAATAGTTTACTTTGGGCTAACGCTGATGTAAAATATAGACAAGTGTGCTTTATTCAACGCGCCGTTTTATGTGTATTAAACTCCACGCCAAATCGCATTTTATCTCAATTTTGTGATATGTTTCAGTACCTACCCTTCAAAATAGCCCTTCTGGTAAATTCAGCCATTTTTATTATCACTCGTTCATAATTTACTTTTCTGTACATACGTTTCTTAAAAATGGTCCAAGTATTTTTTGTTTTTACTTGGTCTTTATAGAAAAAAAAATCAAAGATATTTCTAATTTTTTTAAATAAAAATTTGCTGATCTTTAAATCGCGTTTCAAAAAAAGGAATGTATCCTTCCCCTTTTTTTAATTAGTCTCCTCAACTTCTAAGCCCGGCCTGGTAATAGGATTTCCCTAATTACTATTTATTTTTGATTCAAAATTTTTAACTTCTTCAGTATTTCACATCAGAAATATCGGCATTCGCCTATTAGCATTCGACGTGGAATAAACCCTAGAAGGTTCTACATTAGTTGTTTTTAAAATCAAATGCTTGCAGACTTGCAGTCCTTTTTTTAATGCACAAAAAAGCCGGAATCGGCTAGTCACAAAAAACTAGGTTCACTGTATAAATCTTATGGTCTATGCGTGGTAATTAGAAAATGGAAATTGATTTAGTAACAAATATATAACAATGGAAACAGACCGACAGGCGTAGTTAAACAATGGAAACACATTATCACGAACGTGACTATACGATATATTAGATAACAATGCATAAGGGTACTACTCGTATGGGCCAGGTGGCATGACAAAAATCGAGGGTGGCGCACAGCCATTATGATTTTAAAAGGGAATTTGCTTCCGGCGGAAGAGCAAATGTGGTATTAGCTACTCGATTTTCTCCCGAAACTCGGGGGAAGTGCTGAGATCGGAAATTCGCTGTTTTTTTTACCTGACTCTAAAAAAAAAAACAATGAAATTACCAGACCATGCGCATGCGCATCTGTCTCGCTTTCACTTCACAATCATAACCTACTCGTCACAGACTATAAACACAATTTAATCTGAGTTTATAAAGATGTAACTACCTAGATATTATTTTAATCGATTGCTATATCTAGTATCTATCATATCTAGGGCTGGAAATGTAAAGTGAATAAAAACTGTCACAAACACTATAATAGAGGGTATCGATATTTTGACAACAAAAGTACCAGGACGTCATAAAACACATAAGAGCTTTCGTACCCTCACAGTCCAACAATAGACATTTCATTACCGACGTCCCCTTGAGATGTTTCATACATTAACGCAGATGTACTGCGTGGGGGTTGTTGCGGCTGCACTGGGGTTGTAAGATTCGAGGGCGGATTTGTATAAGAATTTTCGAGGCATCGGTTACGCTTGAACGATGAAGTAGGGCGAGAGGATGCGGTAATAATTTGGGTTTCAGTCCATTCGTATTTCGATATAATCTCTTGTGCGTTTATTTATTATTGTAAAAATGAGGGGGAATTAATCTTGAGAGATGCTTTTAAAACTTAGTAATAACTGTATTACGAATACATTTTCCAAAGAAACCATTTTTTTTCTAACTTTAGTCAATAAATAAATTAAATAAAAAATCAAAAACGTCTCCCTGATGGGTGATGATGCGCGAGCGCATACTAAATGTCACGGCTTGCGTCACGCTGGCTTCCTGGTGCAATCCCTTGGCTAAGTTTAGACCTTTGACGTCACGACTGGTCTAGTCTAGGAATAGACACGTTTCTATCTATCTATCGTCTTGCTGGTTGTGTCGATGATAGATTTAGATTGATTGATGTATTCATCTTTCATAGGCAGAGGTACTAGGGTCGAATAAAATCGAGGAGATATTTTTTAATGCCAGCAGTATAAATAGCTAGACACTAGTTCTGTTTTCATCATCGTTGTGCTTTATGGTCCATGGACTACAATGAATAAATAAAAAAATATTAAACGTTGAACTGTGATTTTTTTTTGTTTGAGATAGTTATTTTGTATATTATATAATTATTACTTAAAATATATTTTCTTACAATTTCATTGGACGATAGTTCAGTTATTCAAAATAAACACTATTAGACTATAAGCAATAGCGATTACAATCATTAATTACATAGTATAAAACAAAGTCCCCTACCGCGTCTATCTGTTTGTTCGCGATAAACTCAAAAACTACTAAACGGATTTCCATGAGGTTTTCACCAGTGGACAAAGTGATTCATGGGGAAGGTTTTGGTATATGATTTGTCAAGTCAATTTTTTTTTATAATCAGGGCGGGACAAAGTCTGCCGAGCCCGCTGGTAAATAATAATAATTCAAGATATAGCTGTTGGAAGACGTTGGTTTATTTTTTTTGTTCATAAATAAGAAGTACGATGTAACCACATGTTAGTACAACGTAACAAAGTTACCAGGCTATTATAAACATAAAGAAGTTGTTTACGAAAAATGTTCATAACGCACGCTTGATACAAAACGTTCGCCCGTTAATATTAATAACACAATAACTTAACTGTTTACGGTTCAATGAACGTTATAACTTTTAACTAGGATAATGATCCTTTTATGTTTATGTAATAAGCATATTTAGATTTTTAACGATATACAAAATTATGATATATCTCAAATTTATCTTTTAACTGAAAATAAAGAAAATCCGACATTTTTTTTTCGAACTGACTACGCTATTGACCTAGCAAGGTCTTAACAGCTTCACCGGACTATGAAAATCCGACAAAGAAATGTTTTATATATATACTAGCGGGCCGGGTCCTGCAAAATTCAACCACAGCTCCGCCTACCGGGTCCAATTGAATCTAAACCATTCTCGGGTCTACTCGAACACGCACACAAAATTTCATCAAAATCGGTCCAGCCGTTTAGGAGGAGTTCAGTGACATACACACGTACAGAAGAAATTTATATATATATATATTTTTTATGTCTTGATGGTTTGATTGATTGATTATTTTTATAATAAAGTACTAGGAGATCAGAAATAGTTAAGAGGTACATAATCTTTCGAATTTTATTATTACCTTATTACATATCTTTGACATATTATAATTAATTAATTATATTAATGAATAGTAACTGAAAGCAATTCGTAATGAATCAATGATAAAACAACAATATAAAAAACTATATAGTTGATAATCATCTAGTATATCTTCTATACATACAATAATAATGTAAATCAAACGTGTCTGTACTTTATAGATTTCTGTGATTTTTATTTTTCTCGAACTGAATACGTTATTGACCTAGCAAGGTATTAACAGCTTCACCGGACTACTAAGGCGAGCGCTTAAGGCACTCAGCCGATTTTATTTGGGCAACTTTTTTTTTTTTTTTTTTTTTTTTTTTTTTTGGGGAAATCCCTTATGGATACCCACCCTCCCGGGGGAGAGAGGGGTTATGTCCGACTCGCACGGACAAAACCCCCGTACCACAACCTTTTGTGGGGGCGGCAAGGGATCGTCAAGCAATCAACCTTGTAGAGCCGCCCCCACGGCCGCCCGGCGGAAGGGACCGCCGGGCTCCTACCTATAGGGACAACCGGGTACACACCGGCTGCCCCCCCTCGTCCGCCGACCTGTGCAGAGAGGGCCCCCCGCCCATCCCCTCGGCCGCCGGGCGGAGGGTTGGGCAAAGCGCCGCCTCCTCCTGCCAATCCTCCGTTGGCGGAGACGGCCACTAGCGGTTTGCCTCGCGGGCCCTCTCCGCCGCCTCCTTCTCGAGATGATGTCCTCGCAGAAGAGGACATCGCTCGCCACGCCTGTTCGCTCCGAGCAGGCCGAGACCACGCCGGCAGCGATAAGTCCGTTCCCACCGCCGCCGCCAGAATGCGGCGCTGCTCCCCCCACGCAGCACACTCAGACAGAGTGTGCTGCGCGGCTTCGACAGCGCCGCACTCGTGACAGGCGGCGGCGGCTCCCTGCGTGCGATCCGGTGCAGGTACCACCCGAAACAACCGTGTCCGGTGAGTACCTGCACCATTCGGAACGTCAGGAGCCCCACTCCCTTGTCATCCACTCCCGCAGGACCGGGCGGACGGCGTCTACAGTGTACCGCCCGAACCGCCGTCCGCCGGTCCTGCTTCCATCTTTCGACGGCGTCTCCCCTGAGACGCCGTCTCTCCGCCTCTACCTCCCTGGGAGCCGGAGGCTCCCCCCTTCGTTTCCTCGCCGCCGTGAACTCGTACACGGCGGCGAGAACGCCCGCCTCCAGCCCCAGGGAGGGAGCCGGCAGCGGAAGGCCGCCGCCGAGGACACCGTCCGGTACGCCCGGATCGCCCTCAGTGCCACCGTGCGCTGCGCATTGCGAAGCGCGCGCACGTTGGCGGCACCAGGGCGTCGGCCCAGACCGGTGCCCCGTAGGCGGCCATCGCCCGCACGACTCCCATGTAGAGTCGGCGGCACCCGGCACCAGGCCCTCCTATGTTAGGGAGCAATCGGCCGAGTGCCGCCGCCGCCCCAGCAATTCGCGGTCCGAGCCCCGCAAAATGGGCCAAACCGCCAGCGCCCGCCAGGGGAGGCCCAGATACTTCATCTGGTCCCCACCCTGATCCGGGCGCCCTCCACCACTATATGGCCCCTGTGGGGCCCCCGCCAGGCCCATGAAAGAGTAGGGCCTCGGTCTTCTCAGGGCCACCCTGAGGCCCAACCTCCTGATGCGCCTACCACGAGGGTTGTGGCCATCGTGGCCAGGCGCTCCACCTCCCTCCACTCCCCCCCTCGGGCTACACTAGGGTGTCATCCGCGTAACATATGAGGCGTGCTCCATATGGGAGCACGCCGCGGAGCACCCAGTCGTAGCCCATGTTCCACAGGAGCGGCCCAAGGCCGACCCCGTGGAACCCCCCGCCTTGTGGCCCGCTTGATCATACGCCCGTCGCCGTCTACGTAGGCGACCTCCCTGCCCTCTAGGTACGCCTCCAACACCCGCCGCAGGTACGGGGGCACTCCGAAATACCGGAGCGCCTCCCGGATGACCCCGTGCGGCAGGGTGTTGAAGGCGTTGGCGATGTCGAGGGACACCGCCAAAACCCTATCCCCCTGGGAGGTCGCCTCCGCAGACAGCGACTTCAGGAGGGACAGGGCGTCCACCGTGGAACGCCCTGTCCGGAAGCCACACTGCGCGTCCGCCAGATTCGGCCCCACGCCCTCTAGGTGCTGGACGACCCGGGAGGAGATAATCCTCTCCAGCACCTTCCCGGCGTCGCCAGCAGGACGAGGGGCCGATCGCGGACGCGCAGTCCGCGGGGCGGCCTCCTTTTCCATGAGGCAGAGCCGCCCTAGCTTCCAGGGCTTCGGGAACTGCCCGACCGAAAGACACCGGTCGAACAGCTCCCGAAGCCACCCCCCTAATTGCCCAAGGCGAGGCCGAGCACCCGACCCGGGACCCCATCAGGGCCGGGTGCTCTACGCCGGCTAGGAGGCGCTCGACTGCCCTCCCCATCTCCTCCTCCGTTATCGGAGGGGGGGACCGTCGAGCACCTCCTCGACTACCTCGCGAGGCGGAGGCATGGGAGGAGCCGGTAGCATCGGAGGGTCGGGGAATAGCTCTCCCACGACCCTCGCTACCACCTCCGGCCGGAGGGTCTCCGTCGCCGGGGGCGCCCAGGATCGCAACTTCTTGCGCACGATCCGGTACGGGCGCCCCCAGGATCCCCCTCCAGCGTCTGGAGCAACTCCTCCCATGCTGCTTCTTTCGCCCGGCTATGGCAGCCTGCGGGTCTTCCTACACTCCCTGTAGCTACCATACAGCCGGGCTTCCGCCTCCGGGTCCCGGTGCCGGCGTCGGCGGCTGCGCCCGAACAGCCGCCGGGCCGCGGAGCAGGCCGCTCGGAGATCGGCGATCTCCGGCGACCACCAGTACACCGCCCGTTTGTCTGGCGGTGTACGCTCCGCGGCATCGACGCGTCGCAAACCTCCGTGAGGGCTGCACGGAGGCGGGCTGCGGACGCGTCAACATCAGCCCCTGTGGGGGGGGGCATGGCCCAGGCCTGGACGATGGCCGCCTCTTCCGCTAATTCACGGTTGAGGTGGCTCATCGCCCACGGGAACTTCGCGCCCCTCCGGGGGCGGGGCCGATCCCGGCTTGGGAGGTGGAGACCTCGAACCTGATATATCGGTGGTCCGATAAGGTCTCCACCTCCTCCAGCACCCTCCACCCCCGGACACGGCGTGCCGGACGGGGGGCGAACGAGACGTCCACCACAGACGTCCCGTCCATCGCACGCCGTGGGACGCTCCCCTGGTTGAGGAGGGACAACCCCAACTCGGCTGCCCACTCCTCAACGCCATGCCCCTCAGGTCCGTGACTCCGCTCCCCAGGTCCTCATTTGCATTTAAATCCCCCATAGCCCGGAGCGGCGACACCTCTACAGCTCCGTGCAGGAGCCGAGGCGCCTCGAACTCCCGCAGGGCTTGTTAGGGGGAGTACGCCCCCACATGCGTACTCCCCCCACGCCGTCACAACCCGCCCCTCTTTCCCTTCCCCAGACAACCTCACCCCCCATCGCCCAGCCGTCCATCCCCAGCCCCTCGCTGAGGGAACGAAGTAGGGCTCCGTGGCGACCGCGAGCCCGATACCCCACTCCGCCACTATTCCGGGGACCTGTGCAGCAGCGGAGTGGTGGCGCCTGAGGAGTCATATGACCATCCATTATTGTCCATAGCAACTTCCTCCTCCTGCGGCCACCACCCTCGGACCTGATCCCGCTATCGGGAGGTCCCTACCCTTGGTGGTGGGGGGCCGCAGCTGCGGCTCCCCATCACATGCCCTAGGGCCTCCCGGCGTCGGCACATACGGCACAGCGGGCTACCTCCGCTTTGCACTCCGCCGTTTTGTGGCCCGCCAGCCCGCAGCGGTAGCACCCGTCCCCCCTATTGACGAGGAGGGGCACGTGGGGCGGGTGTGCCCCAAGCCCATGCACTTATAACAGCGCATGGGCTTCTCGTCCAGCAGCTGGACGCGTACTACGCTCCACCCGATCAGGAGCTTGCCCGCCTGACAAGCTCCCGGGCTGCCGACGCGGGGAGGGCACGTGGACCGCTCCGAGGCCCCCCCAGTTTCTTTTATTTCGCCGACCTTCAGGTCGGCTACCCTACAGTTTGCCTTAGCCGCCACGACCGTCTCGACCTCGAGGGAGGACACCGAATCGTCCAGGCCACATTCGGATGTCCGCCTTTTTGGTCGGGACAACGACCGTGGCGACGTTGGCCAGCGCTGCTCAGCTCCCGGGCCGTCGGCGGCTTTCTCCTTTCCTGTCCCGGGAGCTCGATTTCGGGCCCCGTGGCCGTATGCCGTACTCGGACCTCCTGCACTCCTATGTCCGGCAGGGCCACAGTTTCCCGCGCCTTCACCAGGACCTTTTGGGCAACTAGCTCAAGGGTGCACTGTACACCTCGGCTTGGGCTGTTGCCTGATTCATATAATTCGCGAAATATGTAAGGTACCACTCCGAATTAAAAAAAATAAATCAGTGTTAGATAGCTCATTTAATGAGGAAGGCTATATATATCATCACGCTAAGGCCAATAGGAGCGGAGCACAGATGAAAAATGTTTCAAAATCGAGATGTTTTTTTTTTTGAGAGCTTCTGCTGTGTGTCAGCGTTAGCCCAGAGTAGTAACTATTACTACGCGGACGAAGTCGCGGGCAGGGGCTAGAATCTATATACTAGATATTAAGAAGGATATTCATTAAACGAGCAAATACCAGGCAAACATAGAGACAGAACGAGTACAATACAACGGTAGATACAATAATATATCAGTGTATTGTTCGACAAGGCTCACATAAAGATGTGACGTCATTACACAGGACTGACGCAGTGAAATGGCCCACATACCATGTCGGGAGATCGGAGAATTTTAAATTCTTCGATGAATGAGTGCTATATAATTTTCTAGGGCCCCCCCCCCGCTTCCCACGGGTATAAAATATATAGCCTATGTTATTCACTGAAAGAATTATTCAAATCGGACCAGTAGTTCCTGTTTTTCGATTACCCCGCCCCCCCCCCTTTTGTTGCAATGTAAGCGGAAAAAATGTAATTATTTACAACGCCACAACGTCACAAACTCACAAACTCACAATGTCACAAAAGGATGTTTTTTTAGATTTAAACCTTCCCCTCCATTCCCTCTTTCTATTAAAAAAAACCCCATCAAAATCCGTTGCGTAGTTTTAAAGATTTAAGCATACATAGGGACATAGGGACAGAGAAAGCGACTTTACCTCTTTATAATATTAGTAAAGATTGTGTACACCAACGTACACGCTATATAGAAACTGCTAAATATAAACAAACAAAATGATAATTTGAAACAAGTTTTCACTTGTATTCCTAAAGCACAAAATAAGGAAAAAATTTCGACAGGAATGGCTGACTTTTACATTTTATACAGTAAATTAGCTGTTACCTCTGACTTCGCGAGGAATTTAGCAAAATATTTTCGAGTGCGCGTCGGGTACTATTTTTTAGTTTATTATAATTGTACGGAACTCTAATTTGTTTTTTTTTTAAATTAGAAAGTTACTATTTATAGCAACCAGCTACCTGCCAGTGAAAATCACGAGAAAATCGGTCCAACCCTTTCGAAGATTAGCCGGAATAAACGAAAATTAAAATTTTTTTTTTTGGTGATAATTAACATCATATACTTGTATATGTTGTAAAAACTGTTATATTAACATTACAAACATACCTTCAATTCGTTTCTATAGATAGATAACTTCTCGGTGGATTCAAGCGCGGTAAACTATTGTTTTGCTAATAAAGGGCATTGGACTTTTATAGTCTTTCACTCATTAGTTGTAGCTCTTTCACAGTGTCTAGTGCAGTCACGGAATATTATCTATCAACTTGCCTTATTGGAGACTAGTAAACAGACTACAGAAAAGAGGCACAATTTATTAGTTAGACAGCAACAATATAGCGCAAGTAGTCGCTAGCAAAAGATATATTGAGCAAAGGCTCGAGAATGTAATTTTAATCCTAATTGTTTCGATAAAAATATTTCCACTGAAGCAAAGGTTGAGTTAAAACGAAATGCTCTTTGAATAAATTTCAGTTTTGTATTATATTATACTAGTTTCTGCCCGCGACAACGCCCGCGTGGACTAGTTACTTTGGGCTAACGCTAACATGCAACGGAAGCCCTCAAATGAAAAAAAAACTCCGATTTTGAAACATTCTTCATTGGTGCTCCGCTCCTATTGGTTTTAGTGTGATGATATATAACATATAGCCTTTCTCGACTAATGAACTATGTAACACTGAAAGAATTTTTCAAACTGGGCCAGTAGTTTCTGAGATTAGCGCGTTTAAGCAAACAGACAAACCTTCCAGATTTATAATATTAGTATAGATTAGGTTCTTTTGGATGACTAGTTTGCCGACCACTGGTCTAGAACATTCCGTAATAACCCAGCTATACAAGGCAACCATAATTCAATAATTCAGACCGACTTGCTGAGCTCTGTGAATTTAAACTCCATATTATTTCCAGCATTATAATTCATACATATATATGAAATTGAAGTGCCTTATATTTGTCCAAGTTAATCTCTGAAAGGGCTGAATCGTCGGATGTTGAAGACAAGTTAACAAAAAAAAATGAACAGCGTAAAATTAAGTAGCGGAGTAGTCACCAGCCAGTATTAGTAGAACTCATAAGCGAAATCAGACAACCTTCAATTAAATGAGGCATTAATGAGGCGCCTACGGACGTACACTTCTCAAAGAAACACCTCAAATATAGCTTTTAACAAATTATGAAACAGTATTTCGTAATATAACTTGGTTAATTTTAAATTTACCGTGGCGTATTTAGATCAGCGTTCGATAACGTAGCGCGAGTCTACCTAAATTACACCGAAATACGGTACGGTTAAGTCAAAAATATCATTAAACGAAATGCAATATAATTCCCGGGGCTCGTATAACAAGATCCACCGTAACCTCTAAAACCGTCGGGGCGTAAAATAACCTAAATTTTAGGGCGCCATCTGCGTCCGTTATTAAGGATAAATCGAATCCGATCTCGAGGGAACGTTGTGGGGCCCATGTCGTCTCCCTGAAGGACACCATTCGTTTTAGTTTAAATTTAGATTTCCTACATTTCAAATGACTAATGCCTGGTTTCTGAGTCACGTTTATCTATTCAATAGCGTTATCGGTTCGATAAATTGTCAAATTAGGTTTCTGAACACACGATCATACGATAAGCCCCCGTTAAACTTAACTGGCCAATCTGAGCGTGGAACTTGTATAATATTGAACTCCAGTTATATTTGTTTGTTTAAATTCGTAAATTAAACCATATACTAATCTTGAAAGTATTTTTTAATCGTAATATTACTACTATAAGTTAATAATTAAAATAATAAAACCAATTTTAACTCTATCTTAAAAAGAGCCATCTAGTGAACATCAAAGAACTAGTTATAGGTATCATCGTTTTTAACAACTCGTCATGTACTCAGAAACGCATTGACAGTTTATCTTATAGACAACTTTATTGAGTCAATAACTAATAAATAAGAAACCGGGCATAAGTAAGCCTAGAGGTGACTGGCTTTCAAATGCAGCTGCCGGAGCACACCGACAGGTGCTTGCCGACATATATTAACCTCGATGGTGGTAGCTAGCCAAGTGGACTTAGAAAAAGTTGTACTACCATGAAATTGTAGATTATTTGGTATTCTGATATAGAACAAAATTACTATAGATACATTAGTAGTCTTGTGTCAGAGAGTAATAAACATCGATATATCCTCACAAAGTCCTATTAAAATGGTACACTTTCGCTGAGTACCATAAGTAGGTAAACGTGGCCAAGAATCTGAAACGTGCCTATTAGAATTGAGAACATACTCGCATGTACGAGTATATTGTCTAAATTTGGTTTCGACACAATCTCAATATCTTACCAATTACAATTGGACACACGGGCAAGATTGATTCTTGGCACGCGTTAGTTTCTCTACATATCTACTTCACTTTGTTCGCGTGCCTAACACGCAGTGGAAGCTCTCAAGAGGAAAAAAACCCTGCTTTTGAAATGTTCTTCATTGGCGCTCAGCTTCTATTGGTCTTTGTGTGATGATATATGCCTATAACCTTCCGCGATAAATGAGCTATATAACACTGAAAGAATTTTTCAAATCCGACCAGTGGTTCCTGAAATTACCCCCTACAACGTCACAAACTCACAAACTTTACCTCTTTATAATATTATTAGTATAGATAAAAATCTCGTGTCACGGTGTTAGTATTCGAACTCCTCCGTAACGGCTCGACCGATTTTTACCAAATATCTATGTATATTCGGTATGTATGAGAATAGGTCGTAAAGTATGTTCCATACCGTTAAGTGATTAGTGTCTCGCTGCCCAGAATTTGAATGACAGATGACGCTGCGTCCGCTTCATCCAAATTTCTTCGACACATGCGTAAATATTCCACGAGAAGTTGCGCGGGTCAGCTAGTTCGATATATTCAATCACCATTCATACGGTCACAATGAAAATTGCCACAACTATGCGTTATCTTTAAGAAGGTTCTCATGCAACTATTTTATTGTAATTCAGAATAAGTGACTTTGGACCCGTTCTTCTTTTCTACATTATTACTGCCATCGTCGAGTAGGTAATGATATTATAAGTGTCTTGTGGTAATTTCACTGTTTTGACAAGATAGTGGCTCCCTTGTTAGAATTTTCCAAGAAGTTTTTGTGGCATCTCCGAAGTCATTCTCTGTGGTATATTTTTCCATCCACTTCATTTGTTTATAATAACCGAATTATATTATGTAAATTGCCACAGTTCTTACAAAATATAAAGCCAAATAACACAAGATTACGAATAAAATACAAAATCGACTACATGACATACTAAGATCCGCCAAAATATTCCTAATTGAACAGGGACCAAGTAAAAGATAGTTCCTAATTTTTTTTTTAATAAACCAGCATTTAAGCACAGTTTTACTCGATGGTAAATTGCGATGTCGGCGAATATAGACATTAGTAAATGCGACTTCACGATCAGACTGATAACTGTTATGTGTAAGATTTCAAAAGCGGTACAACAAATACATGCTTCTACTGTGAACGCAACTTATTCATTTCTGCCGCAAATGAGAACTTCATCCGTTTCTACATCCCGGGCTCCGAAGGGTGCGGTTGATTCCACTGACATATGATATGTTCAGTTCAAGACTTCATACGCCACAATGATCACACTTTTATACTCTATAGATTTTAACATTAGACCACAATCTCAATGGACTTTAAATGCTAACGTAGTTCAAGATGGTAAACACGTCAAATCTGGAGGGTAATAGCTTTGAAGTGCCGCTGACGGAACATAAGAGCATTTTTTTCTCTCGAACTGACTACGCTATTGGCCTAGCAATGCTTTTACAGCTTAACCGGACTACTAAGGCGAGCGCTTGAGACACTCAGCCGATTTTATTTTGGCAACTAGCTCAAGGATTTACGGCGCACCACGGCTTGGGCTGTTGCCTAGCTCATGCAATTCGCGACCTAAATTAGCTCACCTAAGCTAAGCTACATATTCATACTTATATGAGTTATTTAAACATATATGTGTACCAAACATACATACCTCAATAACTCTTATATGTATTTCGTGTCGGATGAAACATAGAAGCAGGAGTTTGACGACAGATTTAAGGACTAAGGGCCGTTTAATTCTTTTTATCAACGTAGAAAAATCCTTTATGGATATCCACCCTCCCGGGGAAGAGAGTGGGTTATGTCCGACTAGCACGGACTAAAACCCCACGGTGTACCGACAGACCGTATTTGTTGGGCCGGGGCAAGGGATTGTACAAGCTACTCAACCTTGGATATAAGCCGGTCCAACGGCCCGTCCGGCGGAAGGTGGCCGCCGGGCTCCTGCCTAATAGGGAGACAGACTGTGTACACTCCAGCTGCGTCTTCTCATCAGCCGGACCTGTGCAATGAAGAGACGGGTACTACCACCGTACTGTGGTGTGATCACAATGTTTTCCTTCAACGAAAGCTCCGGCTTGTTTATAAGAATGATAAGAAACTACGTAGATCAATGTGAACTACCATCGCTTCAAAGCACAACAGCAGACTAACTACAACATAACACAAAATAGGTAATACGAGCGTAAGGAAACGATTTTCGCCTCCAGTAAACGTTGAACAATCCTTGTCAGAATTAAAACAAAGCACGATGGAATCTGCCTCTAAGCGCTTGAAAATTAAGCCGTTATCGCTTTAAAGCGTTCCGACACGGCTGGAAACGCTGCGTGCCGAATTGGAAACTCTTTGTGTTGAGTTTTTTTCCTTCAAGTGTTTATAAAATTTACACTAACTAACTGAACATAAGGTAGCGTTGCGGAATCGCCTTTTATAACGGGATTTTTTTTTGTTCGCTTGTGCTTTATGAATTAAAGAAAGACACATTTAAAACTGGGTTACCAACTTCGACAATAACAGTTTGGAAATTTTTAGGAAGCATCACGTTATTGGAGTTGGAACGTCTTGTTGGGTCATTATCCTTTTTTTTGCAATGACGACGTCCCGGGCTATTCCAATCCCGTCGTTAATTTACAATATAAAACTTAATAACAGTAGAGTATAGCTTGTCACTACTTACAGGCCAGTGTTTTTCATCAAACAGTTTTCATCCATCTTAGGCAGATATACTACACTTCACTTACTATACTTCTGCATATATATAATGAAAATACAGTTTCGCCGAGACTCAATCACGACAAACTACTGTAGGTATCGACATAAGACTAAGACCATTTTTTCATAGATGATTCGTGGATACCTACTTATTTTTTGGACTGCCTTGCCCTTTTGCAATTTTTGTAGAGACACTTCTTATGAGAGGGCTTTGAAATTCTAATCTGCAATCTTATTTGTGACGAAAAGTAGTAGGGGTAAACACTGTGTCGGGCAGAGTGGACGCAGTGTCTCGCTTGCCTTCGGGTATTGGAGAACAGTGAGACATACGTTCCTCTCGTTTTCTCTTTTAAGGTTCCGTTATTACCGCGTCTGAACTACACATAATTTTTCATTAATGCCCAACGAACCGGGTGGTTATCAACTAAATTTTATATCATTATCATTACATAGTATAAAACAAAGTCCCCTACCGCGTCTGTCTGTCTGTTCGCGATAAACTCAAAAACTACTGAACGGATTTTCAAGCGGTTTTCACCATTGGATAAAGTGATTCACGGGGAACGTTTTGGTATATCATTTGTCAAAGATTTTTTTATAATTAAGGCGGGACAACGTCTGTCGGGCCCGCTAGTATATTATAAAACTAAGTCCTATGCCACGTCTGTCCGTTCGCGATAAACTCAAAAACTACCCAACGGTTTGTCATGCGATTTTCACTAGTAGATAAAATTACTAATGGGGAAGCTTTAGGTATATAACATTATTTGTCAAGGTTTCTTTAATTACCACGACGGCATAACGTCCACCGAGCCCGCTACTATACATTTATACTAGTTATCAACATTGTGTCCTACGATGGAACTCGCTACGCCTATAGGGACTGGCTCTAAAGTGTAATTACCCGAAGACTACTAATATACTTCGCTGACAGGTTTCCAGCACTAGGAAAAGAACTATAATTTAATAACGATATTTTCCTTTCCCCAAAAACCCAACCTCATTTCTAAGACGACGCGCCATCGATCTGTCATCGCTTTGAAAACACAGCTAACGAAAAAAAAAAACAGAATCTTCGCAACAAATTTTAAAACGTTCCATTTCACACAGAGCGAACCTAATGTTTTAATTGAATAATGATAAAATAAAAAACCGGAGCGAGGAAATATAATCGACGTATTACTTTTTTTTTTAATAGCGTTTCGAGTACACGGCACGTTGGAGCACGGTCAGCGAGCGATTCGGTCACGGTCTCCGAGCGGGGCGGGGTCTGTGACCGCGGAGCTCATAAGCGTGGTATTGCTAGCTTTAAAAGCAAATAGACTCACTACCACGACGACCTGTATATATGGAAAATAATAGTGATTACTAAAAAGTACGTAGCTAAAGTCCATATTGTTTTTTTATCATAGACACTAACAACACCAGGGGAGTCAGTAATGCGTTGCCAGCCCGTGTTTGGGGGAAAGGGGACGAGGAGAGCGGATGCGAGGAGGTGGGCCTCCGGCGCTCTCACTGACCGAACGAAACGTAACAATACAAGCGCTGTTACTTCACGTCGGTTTTCTGTGAGAGGGTGGTACTACCCCGGTATGTATTTACTTAAAAACTCAAGTATTTTAAAATTATTTGGATAGCTATAAATGTATATATACGCTTTAGGCTGTGAGAGAATGAGTTAGTATATTCTTAATGTACTCGAAATATATACAAAGAGAGAGAAACGTTGAGATCTATAGCACATTATTTTCTGCTGGATCGTAGTGACTATAGCGCACTTTTTAAAAATATTCTGTGTCGTGTGTTATTGACATTGTGATTATATATTAGAACTAGCGGGCTATTGTTTATATTTACATATTATAAGTATACTAGCGGGCTCGGCAGACGTTGTCCCGCCCTGATTATAAAAAAATCCTTGACAAATTATATACCAAAACGTTCTTCGTGAATCACTTTATCCACTGTTGAAAATCGCTTGAAAATCCGTTCAGTAGTTTTTGAGATTATCGCGAACAGACAGACAGACAGACGCGGTACGGGACTTTGTTTTATACTATGTAATGATATTAAAAAACTAGCCTCTGCCCGCGACTTCGTTCGCGTGGAATAGTTACTTTGGGCTAACGTCAACACGCGGCTGAAGCTCTCAAGAGGAAAAAAATCTACTTTACTTAATTCGTACTATGTATATCTATACTAATATTATAAAGAGGTAAAGTTTGTGACGTTGTAGGGGGTAATCTCAGGAACTATTGGCCCGATTTGAAAAATTCTTTCATTGTTATATAGCTCATTTATCGAGAAAGGTTATAGGCTGTATATCATCACGCTAAGACCAATAGGAGCGGAGCACCAATGAAGAATGTTTCAGAATCGGGGTGTTTTTTCCTTTTGACAGCTTCCGCTGCGTGTTAGCATTAGCTCAAAGTAACTATTCCACACGGACGAAGTCGCGGGAAGAATCTAGTAAATATATGTATATATATATATATATATATATACGTAGTATATAGACTGAAACGGCAACGCAACAGTGATGCCCTTGGTGTTGTAGTTGTCCATAGGCGACGTTAACCATTTACCCTCAGGTGGGCTGTCTGCCTGTTTGCTGCCTTTTGGCACAAAAAAAAGTTTTTAATTTGCGCAACCGGAAATTTGTCTATAACGCTTCTCTTGATACTGTAACGGCGCCGTCCAAACAGAGCGTGATTCCGGCCGGAATTTGCATAACTGTTGTTACTTCGGCCCGTGTGGTAGCGCGTGTATATTATGACATCCACCTAAAGAGATTTACCTACCGATCGGTTTTTTGTAACGCTCTATCCGGCGGTAATTTCGCTGCTACGTGGGTAATGGTCGTATATTTGTATACTAGCTGTGCCCGCGATTCCGTCCGCGTGGAACTTAATGTAAAAAAACAGTGATTAATAAAATCATCTGAATGTATTAACTCCATTTACTTATCTACTTTGCTTTCGTACTTAAGTCGCGTCGTCATTAAAATTACAATAACTTTTGATAGACCGAACCGATTTTAATGAAACCAAGACTAAATGTAACTCGAAGATATATTTTATCATTTTCTTGGTGTGGTTTTATTGTGAACGCAGTACTTTAGTTGTGATACGTGTCCACATAAAGAGACAGACAAACAGACATTTCTAAAAATTATTGAAATGTATTTTATTACTAATTCCTAGAAACTTGCAAAAATTTTTTATCACAAAAATCTAAAAAGTACAGACACGTTAGATTTACAACTTCATTATATGTACAGACGTTAGGAACCGCTGGTTTATGGCGCTCGAATATGAGAAGTTCGGAATAATTTCGACCTTATTTCGAATACGATAAGGGCCAATAGACTATATCGCGTGACGGTTCGTAGCGATGTGTAACCACCACGAACCGGGAAATCATATAGCGTTGCAAACAAGCACGTAAACTTTAACCGTAACGAGTGTAGACGGAGAAAGGTAATAATAAACGAAAACTATTCTATTCCTTTATGTTAGTCAAGAATCATAATTTATAGATGAACTACAGGGTACAATAAATCTATACTAATACTAGCGGGCCCGGCGGACGTTGTCCTGCCTTGACAATAAAAAAAAAAAACTAAAATTCAACCGCAGCGCCACCTACCTGGTCCAATTGTGAATCTAAACCATTCTCGGATGCACCGGAACACGCACACAAAATTTCATCAAAATCGGTCCAGCCGTTTAGGAGGACTTCAGTGACATACACACGTACAGAAGAAATTTATATATAAAGATAAGAATGTAAATCTATCGTGTCCGTCCTTTTTACATTTTTGTGAAAAACAATTGTTGCAGGTGTCTCGGAAAAAGTAATAAGATACATTTAAATCATTTTTAGAAATGTCTGTCTGTTTGTGTGAATACGCATCACTGCTAAATTACTACGTTCACGATAAAACCTCGCCAAGGAAATCATAAAGCATATCCACGAGTAACGTTTAGTCTTGGTTTCATTAAAATCGGTTCACTCTATCAAAAGTTATTGTAACTTTCATGACGACGCGACTTGCGTACGACAGGAACGTAGATAAGTAAATGGTCTTAATACATTCAGATGATTTTATTAGCCCCCTTTTTTTACATTAGTTTCCACGCGGAGTCACGGACACAGCTAGTCAATAATAAAACAATATGTTTGTAATATATCCCATGCAACGTGGTTCAAGCCACAACAGGATGAGACTACCGGCGGACGTAAAACCGCACTATACGAGTACCCCCAGTCTGCCAAGCACTGTACGCCAGTTTCAATATAGACGGTGACTTTCTAATCCACCGTTTCTCAACCTTTTAACCGGGGGCTCGCATAAGTAAATACGATAGTGATTGAATTCATATATAATTCTATCCTAACCTATACACATGTGTGTCATGGTGGCCTAGTGGTTTGACCGGTGGAATAATATTTCCATGTCCGCTGGTTCGAACCCCGGCATGTACCAACGAATTTTTCGGAATTCGCGTACATTTACTAATGTTAAATTGGTAAAATTATCGGGTGACGGTGAAGGGAAATATTGTGAGGAAACCCGAACCTGAGAAATGTTCTTGTGGTACTACTGTATGTGGGAGCAATATAGAACTGTGGATTACTCAGAATTTGAAATCGCCAATACGTCGTGGGCTGGCGTGGTGATTACTCCCATACCTTCCTTTGGGAAGAGGCCTATGGCCCTGCAATGGGTCTCTTGCAGGCTGATGATGATGATGAATCTATACTAATATTATAAAGAGGTAAAGTTTGTGAGTTTGTGACGTTGTAGGGGGTAATCTCAGGAACTACTAAACCGATTTCAAAAATTCTTTTACCAATAGAAAGCCACGTTATTTGTGAATGTCATAGGCTATATATAATCACGCTAAGACCAATAGGAGCGGAGCAACAATGAATAATGTTTTAAAATCGGGGTTTTTTTTTCCTTTTGAGAGCTTCCGCTTCGTGTTAGCCCAAAATAACTATTCCACACGGACGAAGTCGCGGGGCGAAGCTATTAATATATAACGAAACTACAGGATGTACAGAGCATGAATACAGAGATGCCACAAAAACTCCCTGAAAAGTTCTAACCAACATATTATTAGAACATTGTCATCATTGCCACACACTTTTAATATTATTATCAATCCGACGCAATGGCTTTGTTAATCAACTGGAGGATTAGTTGCCGAGAAGAATAAATAATAGTTTAAAAAAACTAAAAAAACACGCTTTCATAAAAAATCCAACTAAAAAACAGAAAATAAAATTTAATAAATTTGGATTAAGAATAGTGTAAATTAGAAATAAATGTATATTTTTGTAAAAAGTGAGTGCGATACACCTCCAGATATCAGTATTTTTATCATTTTTTTGTCACTTTTTATATAACAATTTTTATATACAAAATATACATTTATTTCTAATTTACACTATTCTTAATCCAAATTTATTAAATTTTATTTTCTGTTTTTCAGTTGGATTTTTTATGAAAGCGTGTTTTTTAGTTTTGCTAAACTATTATTTATTTTTCATTTTTTTGTTAAATTTTTTTAACTTTTTTTTTTCGGATTATTGCATTGTCATCGACCTTTGACAGGTGTGCAAAGTTTGAATTGAATCTGATCGTTCAAAGTAGGACAAAATCGAGCTCAAAGGGGTCGGTTACATACATACATACAGGTGAAGCTAATAAAAGCGTGATAAAAAATAAAAACGTCAAGGCAGTCATAAGGACTGCCGACAGAAGTGAAAACTCAAACAATGGAATTTATAGTGTGTTCCTTTTTGGATGATTGCATTAATTATAATTTAAATTTCATAATTCTATTAAAAAAATTATTATCACTAGTCTCTCTTTTACATCTATTGGGCACTCCGAATAATAATTATATACTATTTTGTACAGTTTATTAATTCGCTAACAATAGAAAAAGGTATTTAATACATTGAAAGTTTTAATACAAAGAAATACAAACAACAAATACAAAGAAACAAAATTTTGATTAACCTACTTCAGGGGACGGTTTTCGTGACGGTGTGCGCGCGCATCGTAATAACTTCATGGTGTCGGTTTTTCGTGACGGTGTACGCGCGCAATTTAAAAGTTTATTAATTCATCATACAGAGTATACTCAAGTGGATTACAAACAACCAACAAACTTCATCAAACATATTATGAGCTGCATGGTCTTAGATGTACAGAGGCTGGTATACTACGCGACTAGTAGCTCACGCTTACTAGCATGTCATGACGCGAAATTTGGTAGAGCCACGCTGTAGCTATTTTTTTATTTTTTTTTATTGTAACTCGGCAAAGTGACTGTACTGTGCCTGATGGTAAGCACAGTACAATCCAAAAACAATGGCGACCACCGAAAGACATACTATCCATCGTCGGTCGCCGCTGTCATGCCGGCCTGAAAGCGACCCAGTCAGGGACAGCCCCCCCCCGGTTGCTGGATATACACCGGCTGATCCCGGAACGCGACACGCCCAAACGTGTCACTATGGCGGGTGTTCCACCTGGTGTACGGTGGTCGCGATCCAGTCGGGTACAGACACCCTACCACCCCGCCAATAGCTATTACTAGTTTCAGCATGAATGTGTCGGCTCGCCCGGGGTACTACCGACCGACACACAGAAACACCGACGTGGATTAACAGTGCTTGCATTGTTGCGTTTCGATCGGTCAGTGAGAGCGCCGGAGGCCCACTCCCCTTAAAACGCACTTGCGACTCGTATGGTGTTGCTAGTGTTTACGGACGGCGGTGATCACCTAACATAAGGAGACCCACCCACCTGTTCGTTTACCTCCTATGATATATTAAAAAAAAATGTGTGTGTACTTATGTACACGCGTTAGAAGTTATACTTCTTTGGCGTAACAAGATAACAATCTGTTCAAAAATTTTATCTTTCGCCTTAATCTACGTTTGTAGAAAAAAACGACACTAACAATAGAAAAAAAGGTATTTAATACATTGAAAGTTTTAATACAAAGAAATACGAACAACAAATACAAAGAAACAAAATGTTGACTATAGCTAACTTCAGGTGAGCGGTTAAGCAGACAGCTTCATACTGTTAATTTTGTGTCACAGATGCGCGCGCATCTTAAAATTTCACTCTCATCATTTTTTCATAACGCGCCTAAAGAAGTATAACTTCAAAAAGAATTTATCACAAGACACTCTTAATATACCTGGAAGATTGATCGCTAAAAATAAAATTAAAAAGAAATTCATACAGCGTGTTTAAGACACGCAAGGGCGTAACATAGTCTCAGCGCGTTCCCTCCGAAACTACACTCCGATTCATTTCATTAACAGCCCCTAGTTAAGGTGACCGCGTTTATTTTCGTAAATATAATTCTTTCCCTATTATATTTCGAGGCGGGAGATATGTTCACAAATATATAGTTACATCTAGAAGGGCGAGAGAGCGCGGGGGAGTTGTCTAAATCCGTCGCAACTGTCGCGAGCGCACACATGTCGTTCGGCCCACGGAGCTTATAGCCTTTGGGAGTACCACTACATCAACGTTCGTCAGGGGAGGAAAGACTTTCCATTTTTTTGGTTGGTTGTAATCGTCAGCTTTCGAAGTTATACTTCTTTTGGCGCGTTAGGGAAAAATGATGAGAGTAAATTTTTACGATGCGCGCGTACACCGTCACGAAAAACCGACACCATGAAGTTATTACGATGCGCGCGCACACCGTCACGAAAAACCGTCACCCTGAAGTTAGGTATAATCAAAATTTTGTTTCTTTGTATTTGTTTGTATTAAAACTTTCAATGTATTAAATACCTTTTTTCTATTGTTAGCGACGTTTTTTCTACAAACGTAGAATAAGGCGAAAGATAACATTTTGAAAAGATTTTTATCTTGTTACGCCAAAGAAGTATAACTTCTAACGCGTACTTCTAAGTACTCACACACTTTTTTTTCCTATTGAAGGAAATGTTTGGAAAATCATAGGAAGTAAAAAAAATGGTTTGAAATATCTCTACATACAAAAAAAGCCGAGGCAGTCACAAAGACTGACGACAGGAGTGAAAACTGAAAACAACGAAATAACTGTGTTCTGAATGTGTAATGAATTATTTAAATTTCATAACTTGTATATTGAAATTATTAATATTATTAGCGCGGTTTTCATATCTATTGGCACTCGGAGCAATAATTATGTACAGTTTATGAATCAAACGTAGTATGTTATAAGAATGTAAATCTAACGTGTCTGTAATTTTTAGATTATTGTAAAAAAATTGTTGCAGATGTCTAGGAATGAGTAGTAAATAAATAATAGTTTAAAAAAACTACAAATTTGGATTAAAAATAGTGTAAATTAGAAATAAATGTATATTTTTGTAAAAAGTGACAAAAAAATGATAAAACTACACGCGATGCGTCACTGTTAATATCAGCACCTCCAGATATCAGTATTTTTATCATTTTTTTGTCACTTTTTACAAAAATATACATTTATTTCTAATTTACACGATTCTTAATCCAAATTTATTAAATTTTATTTTCTGTTTTTTAGTTGGATTTTTTATGAATGCGTGTTTTTTTAGTTTTTTTAAACTATTATTTATTTTTAATTTTTTAGTTAAATTTTTTTTTCAGATTATTGCATTGTCATCGACCTTTGACAGGTGTGCAAAGTTTGAATTAAATCTGATCCTTCAAAGTTTTTTTTTTTTTTTTTTATATCATAGGAGGCAAACGAACAGGTGGGTCACCTGATGTAAGTGATCACCACCGTCCATAGACACTTGCAACACCAGGGGTGTCGCAAGTGCGTTGCCAGCCTGTGTAGGGAGGGGGGGGGGGAGGAAGGGAAGAGGAAAGTGGAAGGGGAGGGGAGGGGAGGTGGGTCTCCGGCGCTCTCACTGACCGAACGAAACGCAACAATGCAAGCACTGTTACTTCACGTCGGTTTTCTGTGAGAGGGTGGTACTACCTCGGGCGAGCCGACCCATTCATGCTGAATCCAGTAATAGTTTCAGCGTGGCTCTACCACCTACCAAAATACCAAGTAGGACAAAATCAAGCTCAAATGGGTCGGTTACATACATACATACAGGTGAAGCTAATAAAAGCGTGATAATCATTTCAATAAATTTTAGAAATGTCTGTCTGTTTCTATGAACACGCATCACAGCTAAAGTACTGCGTTCGCGACAAAACCATAAAAATCATCAAGCGTATCCTCGAGTAACCTGTAGTCTTTGTTTCATTAAAATCGGTCCACTCTATCAAGAGTTATTGTAAGTTGAATGACGGCTCGAGTTAAGTACCTACGAGAGACAAAAAAGTAGATAAGTAAATGGACTTAATACATTCAGATGATTTTATTAGTCACTGTTTTTTTACATTAGGTTACACGCGAACGAAACCGCGGGCATAGCTAGTAAATAAATAAATATATATTAGTAAATGTACGGGGATTCCGAAAAAAATCCTTTGATAAATAAAAATACCCCCAGTTTTTTTTTATTTCCTCTCATTTTTTTCCAGGCATCCCATCCTTCTTCCTCTATCCCTCTTAATTCCTTTTAAACTAAAACCCTTTACTGCCTTAAATTTACTCCCAAATCGTAACATCTTTGGGACTTTATTAAGAACCTAACACTATTACCTAAAACCGACGTTCGAACCTGCGGACATCGGAGTGGCATTCCATCGGTCAAATCACTAGATCACCCAAGACTTGGATATAAAAATACTGTATACATATCATAGTTACTTCTAAACAACATTTATTACGACGTAACGTGTAATTTTGAGGGCACGCAGACGCGTTTCCCACGGAGAATTGTTAACGCACGATCGTTAAGTGTCAGTACACAGTACAGATAGATCAGCTGCATCACTACACATGTTATGACCGAGCAGTTAACCTTCGGACACGGAAGACGTTGTGTTATATATTTGTGGATAAAAGTGGATATATATTTTCTCTTTATAGGTAACCCGGCCACGCGTTGCTGTGGCAGTTATTATGAAAAAGAAATTCAATCTGTGGCGCCGTCTAGTTTATGATATATCTACAACAGTCGGTTCTACAGTTACCTTTTTTTTTGTCAAAAGCAGGCAAACGAACAGATGGGTCACCTGATGTTAAGTGATCGCCACCGTTCATAGACACTAGCAATACCAGGGGAGTCGCAAGTGCGTTGCCAGCCTGTGTATTGGGGAGGGCAGGGAAAGGGAAAGGGGGGAAAGAGGTGGGCCTTCGGCGCTCTCACTGACCGAACGAAACGCAAAAACGCAAGCACTGTTACTTCACGTCGGTGTTCTGTGGGTCGGGAGGTTGTACCGCGGGCGAGCCGACCCATCATGCTGAAACCAGTAATAGCTTCAACATGGCTCTATCACCTACAAAACCACTTACAGCGCCATCTATTCGAGACTGGTGAAACTTACAATCAATAACAATAATCAACATTGACAATCGTTTAATTTGTAATTAAAAAATATTGATGCCGTTAATCGAAATATAAATTATCCTATCTCTCAAGTTGGACTAAATTATACATAGAATGCCAACTTTTATGAAGATCCGTTGAGTAGTGACACTGTGACACTAGTGACATCGTGACACTGGATTTTTATATATTTAAGATAGATTTTTTAACAGTTTTTTTATTGTGCATGTGTTTGATTTAATTCAACATGTGGTAACTGAGCCGTAGCAACGCGTGACCGGGTCAACTAGTCTATACATACATATAATAAGAACGTAAATCTAACGTGTCTGTACTTTTTTTGATTTTCGTGAAAAAAATTGTTTCAAGTGTCTAGGAATAAGTAATAGAATACATTTCTATCATTTTTAGAAATGTATGTCTGTCGGTTTGTATGAACACGCATCACTGCTAAAGTACCGGGTTCACATTAAAACCTCAGCAAAAAAATCGTAAAGCATATCCTCGGGAGTAACTTAGTGTTTATATAATTAAAATCGGTCCACTCTATCAAAAGTTATTGCAGTTTTAATGACAACGCGGCGTAAGTACGAGAGACAAGTAGACAAGTAAATGGACTTAATACATTCAGATGACTTTATTAGTCACTGTTTTTTACATTAGATTCCACGCGGACGGAGTCGCGGGCACAGCTAGTGTTATATAGATTTACTAGCCTCTGCCCGCGACTTCGTTCGCGTGGAATAGTCACTTTGGGCTAATGCTAATACGCAGCGGAAGCTCTCAAGAGGAAAATTTCCCTGATTTTAAAATTTTATTCATTGGTGCTCCGCTCCTATTGGTCTTAGCGTGACGATATATAGCCTATATCCTTCCTCGATAAATGAGCTATATAACACTGAAAGAATTTTTCAAATCGGACCAGTAGTTTCTCAGATTACCCCCTACAACGTCACAAACACACAAATTCACAAACTATAACCTCTTTATAATATTAGTATAGATAAGTACAGACGAAATACCCACATAAGGTTTATACGTAGGCTTCGTTCAAGTTCATTATGTGGGATGGTTCCTTTACTAAGCACTTTCATTTTTGTATGGTTTACGCCGACGCGTTGTTTCGACGATATTTTGTAATTAATTACGATTATTTAATGAATGCGTAGGATTACTTTAGTATTTTTGAATGTTGTTTATGATAAACGTAAAAAAATATTCTTCTATACCTATGTACATATAAAGAATGTGAATCTAACGTGTGTAATTTTACGATTTTCGTAAAAAAAATTGTTGCAGGTGTCTCGGAATCATTACATAGTATAAAAAAAAGTCCCCTACCGCGTCTGTCCGTCTGTCTGTTCGCGATAAACTCAAAAACTACTGAACGAATTTTTATGCGGGTTTCACCAGTGGATATAGTGATTGTTGAGGAAGGTTTTAGTATATAATTTGTCTCGGGTTTTTTTTAATAATTAGGGCGGGACAACGTCTGCCTGGCCCGCTAGTATGTAATAAAATACATTTCAATCATTATTTTTAGAAATGTTTGTCTGTCTGTTTGTATGAATACGCATTACTGCTAAAGTACTGAGTTCACAATAAAACCTCACTAATAAAATCATAAGTCATATCCTCGAGTATAACTTAGTAGGGTGGTTTTTTTTAGGGGGGTTTTTTTTTTTTGGTTAACCCTATTCTCGGAACTACTGGCCATTTAAAAATTCTTTCTTTTTTTTTACTTTTTTTTTTTGCGACTATTTTTTTTTCTTTACTCCATTGACGGAATATCGTTCGAACTATTAAATAAAAAATTCCCACCAAAGGACGGCTCTTAATTCCAATTTTAAGTACTCGCTAAAGTTAAAAGTTTTCTCATTTAATTAACACGTAAAAATAATGTTTTTTGCTTAAAATATTTATAGCTTGGAGACATTTCATCAAAATTCTTTGGGGCTCCTCTTCATCACTTATCTAAAACCCCCATTTCCATATAAGAACAAATAAAAAAAATAAAATCCCAAACCATAGAAAGAAATCTTTATGTAGAGGGATCCTTCTTCTTCAAAAGCCCTAGTAGCAAATATTTAATCTTTGATGTATCTGGTTTCTTAGTATCTAGCGGACCGGGCGGACGTTGTCCTCCTTAAACAGTAAAAAATTTTATAGTCGATTTTCACTCAAAAATTGTGGTTTTTCGACTTTTTCTCCAAATCTATTGACTTGACGCCAAAATTGCAAATGACCTCTTTTGAAGAGAATTTAATTTCCTACAAGATAAGATGACAGCCAAGCTCGAAAAATAAATTGTCTTTGAAAAAGATTTGATTAAAGTTAAGAAAACACCGAATTAATCTATTTTATTGAAATCGGGGCTTTTTTCCTTCTGAGAGCTTCCGCTGCGTGTTAGCGTTAGCACAAAGTAAGTATTCCACGCGGACGAAGTCGCGGGCAGAAGCTAGTGAGTAATAAAATATATATAATTTTTAGGTATGTCTGTCTGTCTGTTTGTTTCATCACGCACCACTGCTAAAGTACTGCGTTCACGATAAAAACCTCGATAGGCACCTGTTGGCGTGTTCCGGCAGATGCATTTGAGAGCCAGTGCCCCGCTAGATTTAGCGTGTTTACACTCTTAGACCAGGTCGTCACTTAACTACAGATGAGCGTTGCTCAAACGCAAAAAATCATATAAATTAACAGATATCACAAAATTACACATCGCCATTGAACGAATCGTCGGCTTCCTTTGGGATTACACAATTCCGTTGTATATGAATGGTTTCGATAAACGTTGCCGGAATTGCGTGTGTTTTGTAATTTTACACACACAGTGACGTCATTAATATATTATTAAAGTGATGTTTTAATCAATGACTAGTGGTCCAGATTCGACCATAATTCATTTTGACATTCAACGAGGTATATATAAATTAACAGAAATCACAAAATTACACATCGCCATTGAACGAATCGTCGGCTTCCTTTGGGATTACACAATTCCGTTGTATATGAATGGTTTCGATAAACGTTGCCGGAATTGCGTGTGTTTTGTAATTTTACACACACAGTGACGTCATTAGCATATTATTAAAGTTCTGTTTTAATCAATGACTAGTGGTCGACATTCGACCACAATTCATTTTGACATTCAACGAGGTATCTACAGGTTTTGAGGGTTGCCCCGTCAATCCACCCGTATCTAAGCAACATACAACTATTTCTCTTTCATCGCCGATATTAAGAATATGCCATCTTACTTCCGCATTTTTACCTAAGACAGTGTCGCGTTATAAAAAGAGAATAATAGTTATTTGTGATGTCACAAATTTACTAAAGATAAATTAATAGGTGGTAGAGCCACGCTGAAGCTATTATTACGTTCAGCATGAATGGGTCGGCTCGCCCGGGGTACTATCATAGAAACCATATATCATAGAAATCATAGAAAACCGACGTGTAGTAACAGTGCTTGCATTGTGGAGTTTCGTTCGGTCAGTGAGAGCGCCGAAGGCCCACCTCCCCTCCCCCCACCTCTCTCCCCTCCCTCCCTTTCCCCCAAACACAGGCTGGCAACGCGCTTTCGACTCCCCTGGTGTTGTTAGTGTCTATGGACGGTGGTGATCACTTAACATCACGTGACCCACCTGTTCGTTTGCCTGCTAGGACATTAAAAAAAATCTATCAATTAATTATTAATGTGTATTAAAAATTCACATATTCTATTACATATTATAAAATTAACCTACAAATTGACCTGTTAATTTAAAACGGCATGTAAAGTATGGAACGTAATTTATGTTAAAAATATTGAATGTAGGATATTTTTTTTTCGAACTGGCTACGCTATTGACCTAGCAAGGTCTTAATAGCTTCACCGGACTACTAAGGCGAGCGCTTAAAGCACTTAGCCGATTTTATTTGACAACTCGCTCAAGGGTGCACGGCACACCTCGGCTTGGGCTGTTGCCTGATACATGCAATTCGCGACCTATCTGAGCTAACCTAAGCTAAGCTAACTATTCATACATATATGAGTTGTTGAAACATATATGTGTATCAAGTGAATGAAAATTTTTTTTTTTAGGATGTAAAACATGAAAGAAAATCAATAGATTAAAATTAAACTTGAACATAAACAAATTTATTATTGAGTTTCATTATTTTCTTCTAAAAGACATTATTAAAAATAAAATAGGTATATCTTTTATAAATACTATAAACAAAGTCACTTTTCTCGGATAAAAGAAGTTAATTGGAACGTAAGAGTAAACTGAAGGATGGCGAAACGTCTCTTTCATTTACATGCGTCTATATGTTGTGTATTATTCAAGCACTAGTGTGAGTAATGTATATTTTAATTAATGAAATATGTTTTTAATTCATTTTATGTATAAAAAATAGCTTTGTGCACTTCTCCCCATATAAACTTTAACTATGCCAAATTTCACGTTCTTCCGTTGTCACTGTTCGCTTAAAAAGGGGTACAAAGTTTTCGCTTCACTTATTAATATATAGATATTATAACTAAAAAGCTGTATATACGTCATAAAACTTGGCAAACTAGCTTATTTTTAACGGCTGCGCTGTCAATCCGCCCGTATCTAAGCAACATATAACTATTTCTTATTCACCGCCGATATTGAGAATATGCCATCCTACTTCCACATGTTATCTAAGACGTTACAATATTACTTTACGTATGTGTGCGTTACAGTGCCATTTGTTTTGTCAAAATATCATCTAGGTAACGTATCTACAGCTTTTTAGTTATAATATAATTGGCTTTAATTAATGTTTTAATGATATTGTTAACCCCTCAGCTGTTTCTTTTAAGACTCAGATCTCAAAATGACTGATCATATTTTAAAATATCTAACCATTTTTTAAAGTAAAACTTCTTTAAGCGCGACTAGCAGGTAACTGGACGACAATGCAACGGAAGTCCGTTACGGCAATATGGCGTCACGTTTCTGTACCATCCGGTTTTTAAATATTTTTGATTTTGTCAGTAAATAGTTTGTAAACAAATCAATCAAAAATATTGTAAAAAAAATTGAATAATAATAAAAATCATACAATAGAATTAATTATGTATAATTATACGGGCGCGCGACCGTGCTGCCATCTGGTTTCAATGTAAGTAAGTAAGAAATTGAATCAAAGCTCCATTACCTGTAGTGCCATCTATCAGCTAATTCGGAACTTAAATAACGCAGGAAATATTATTAGCAACTCTTTGTTATAAAGTAAATAAACTATAGAAAAGTACGAACAGATTACTATGATAAGTAACGAATTCAATTAATTACGATTTAATAGAAGTCGCCATCTCTTATAACGCCGAAGAAGTGTTACTTCAATCGTGTGTGACGGTTACACGCATTCATTTTTTAAATTACAATTTCGCATTACATAATTTGTTATCTTTCAAATTTTTCAATTTATAATAAACAAGTTTATTTTAATGTATACTACCAACAGTCTGTTGACCAATGCATCATAAGGTCTACAGATTTGTCAAATTTTTTTGGAAATTGGTTGAAATATTACAATAATTGTTAGAAGTATCGGAAAAGGTCAAGCCGGCTGGGAGCTTTCGTCGAAAACGCTGCCTAATGCCCTTTGAGATATCATAAAACAATTGAGATAAGAAACGACGCAGACGAAGTTGCGGGTATCACGCAGTATTTGATAAAATTAACTAACCAAAAAAAACATACCTAACGTAACAATTGTCCATCCCGTTTTCTTTCCCATGCCATTACCGTTCCGTTTTATAAGGTCCGGTATATAATAATTATTATAAACGAGTCCGACATTTTGCATTTGTTTTTTTTTAATCACTCACCCGCGCCTATGACCAAGGTCTATGACTTATACAGCCAACGGGACGATATTTTTAATAAACCCCTTTTGGAATTGGAACGTGTTATTTCGTATTCTAGAAGTCGTTCGTCGTCTCGTGTGACAGGATCTGAGTTTTTTTTTTTTAACAGCGCCGTGGGAAGCGTTGCCGTACAGCCTAGTGTTTATGTTTATTTTTTAATACCGTTACAATTACTTTTTATGCTCATTGTGTAGTATTTGTTTTAATTTATTCTAATAACACGTTTCTCGTATAGAAATGTATCGTGCGTACTTTGTAACATTACACGCTTTGTAAAAATAAACAAGTAAAAATCTAGTCATGTTTGAACGCGAATTAGGCATTTATTAAATCAGCGACTATATATTTAAAGACATATATATCTAAACATATAATAAGAATCTAAATCTAACGTGTCTGTACTTTTTAGATTTTTTGAAAAACATTGTTGCATGCAAATGAGTAATAAAATACATTTCAATAATATTGTTACGGACAGATGAGCTATAAATAAATGCTATAAATTTGTAGGTGGTAGAGCTACGCTGAAGCTATTAATGGTTTCAGCATGAATGGGTCGGCTCGACCGGGTTAGTACCACCCTCTCACAGAAAACCGACGTGAAGTAACAGTGCTTGTTTGCATTGTTGCGTTTCGTTCGGTCAGTGAGAGCGCCGGAGGTCCCATCTCCCCTCCCCTTCCCCCTTCCCTTACGCCCCCTCTCCCCCAAGACAGGTTGGCAACGCACTTGCGACTCCCCTGCTGTTTCAAGTGTCTATGGACGGTGGTGATCACTTAACATCAGGTGACCCACATGTCCGTTTGCCTCCTATGATATAAAAAAAAAAAAATGTTGTAAATAAATGTTTAATAAATGTTTCTCTATTTACTACGAACAAATGAGTTCTCATATCTTAATATATATATTTCTTGTGTGCGTGTGTATGTGACTGAACTCCTCCTAAACGACTGGACCGATTTTGATGAAATTTTTTGTGTGTGTTCGTGGAGATTCGAGAATGGTTTAGATTGACAATTGGACTCGGTAGGTGGCGCTGCAGTTGACTTTTAGGATTTTTTTTATTATCAAGGCAGGACAACGTCCGCCCGGTCCGCTAGTCTATATATATATTTCTCTATACTAATGCTCATTATGCGTAATGGGATGTCATATTATACTAATAAATACGATATGTGCAGGTTTAATGTGTCTGGTACAGACAGACGAGCAATATGTCTTATGTGATATTTAGAAATATCCTTTATGTAACAATTCAAATATAACCGCCAATACGATTATTATTATTATCTGTCTAATGTTATACGGAACCATCACTAAAAATATAATATGAATTTATGTGAACTATGTAAATGTATGGATGAACGTGCGGCAGTAAGGCACGTATAATGTACTACTTGTAAGACTATAATTGTAGTGTTAAACCGCGAAAAATATGTATTGTCACCGGCTCGTTACATACGATTATATACATTGTGAAAGTTAAAATATACAGTCCACTGAAGTTACTGAAGTCAACCAATGTTTTATTGCTTCTGAAGCCTGAATCCAATTGACCCCAACAAATATAGTTTAAAAAAAAAAATCTGTCAATGTAATTACAGATAATGTATTTTATTACTAATAATGATAATGCCAAATAACACGTATCACTGCGTACATAAAAGCATATCCTCGAGTAACATTTAATCATTGTTTCATTAAAATCGGTCCACTCTATCAAAAGTCATTGTAATTTTAATGACGACGCGACTTAAGTACGAGAGAAAAGTATACAAGGACTTAATACATTCAGACGATTTTATTCGTCACTGTCTATTTACGTTAAATTCCACGAGGACGAAGTCGCGGACAGAAACTAGTATAAAAAATAATGCTAGTAAAAATATCGAGTATCATATAATATAATAAAATAACTCAATCCACGGAATCGATAGAACGATACGAATATCGATACATATAAAGTATCGACTGATGCATCGATATCGTAAGGAAAGGTGAGGTTCCCACGGTCCGTGAGAACGTGCGAGCGAGACGGCGCGCTCGCGACAAGGACGGTATATAGGTGATTATGAAATAGAGAAAGATGGGCTTACGATATGACTTGTGTTTAAACACATCTTTATTTCGGAAGCAGGTTTTTTTTTCTCGAACTGACTACGCTATTGGCCTTTTTAGAGGCCTCTACAGCTTCACCGGACTACTTTTCGGAAGCAGGCTGCTAACTAACATTATTGTACTAACGATACATTCTGGCTTCGTATAAGTGCTATCTATACTTCTATACGAAATACTAATATCCCGCAAAATTTGCAATGTTACTGAGAGAAGTACGTACAATAAAAAAAAACTAAACGAATGCATTTTTTTTTAAATAAAGTAAATCATACAATTAGTTATTACTAGCTGACCCGGCAAACGTTGTTTTGCCATACTAAAATGGCTATTAAAAAATAAGGGTTGATCGTAGAAGGGTGAAAATTGAGGATTGTATGTATTTTTGTATGTTGTATCATAAAAAAATAGAAATTAAAAATTTTGTCTAAAAAATAAAAAAAAACATTTAGGGGTGGACTACCCCTAACATTTAGGGGGATGAAAAATAGTTGTTGGCCGATTCTCATAGATACCGGATAAGCACAAAAAATTTCATCAAAATCGGTCAAGCCGTTTCGGAGGAGTATAGCAACGAAAACTGTGACACGAGAATTTTATATATTACAGATTAAAACATCGAATTATTTCATTTTACTTCACTTTATTACTTACTAACTGACCCGGCCACGGGTTGTTGTGACTCAGTTATTATATCATCACATATTGATAAGAATTCATAACTGTTGTTGATAATCTATACTAATATTATAAAGAGGTAAAGTTTGTGACGTTGTAGGGGGTAATCTCAGAAAGTACTAAACCGATTTTGAAAATTCTTTTACCAATAGAAAGCCACGTTATTTGTGAATGTCATAGGCTATATATCATCACGCTAAGACCAATACGAGCGGAGCAACAATGAAGAATGTTTTAAAATCGGAGTTTTTTTCCCTTTTGAGAGCTTCTGCTGCGTGTAAGCTCAAAATAACTATTCCACGCGAACGAAGTCGCGGGCAGAAGCTATTAATTAATTATATTATTAATATAATATTATAAAGAGGCAAAGTTTGTGAGGTTGTAGGGGGTAATATCTGAGGAGTCGGAGAAAAAATGGTCGAACGAAAACGTTTCTTACGAACACTGCCTTAACGATGAGATGTATATGATTGAGTTCTAGAAAATAGTTGTAGCTTGATAATGCCTATTACCGCCCAACGAAGTGGGCACGGGTCGGCTAGTATGACCAATAAACATCACTTAACGAACTAACACGCATTTTATATTTTATTCATAATCTTGTGTTACTTGACTCTATATTGTGTAAAATTGATGGTGTTTTATGTAATATAGTTTGTTTATTGTGCATAAGTGAAGTGAATGGAAAATAATACCACGGACCAGGAATTCTGAGATGCCACAAAAACTCCATGGAAAGTTCCAACAAGATGGCCAACATCTTGTTAATTAATTGAAATTATATCGAAAGACTTGTAATATCGATACTCACTTGACAATGGCAGTAATAGTCTACTAGAAGACTGGTTGCCAAAAATGGAATGGAAGAAGAACTTGTAATACTATTAACTACTCGACAATGGCAGTAATAATCTAAAGGATTGGATGCCAAAAATAAAGTAGAAAAAAAAAATACATAGACCGATCGGAAGTCACATACAACGAGCCAAAAACAGGTGAATATCATCAATGCTACATTCAAACGGCTTCGAACCCAGGAAATAAAACATATTGCAAATTAAACTTCACTACCACTTACGAATTCAAAACACGGCATAGTAAAATTACAAACCTACCTTTTCGTTCAGCGAAATCGATAACACGTACATTGGTAATACGATTCGTCGATCGCCGAGCGCAAATGTATATTTGTCATTATGGATCACAAAGTTAACGAGTGCTGTCGGTAAAGTGGAAACACTATGACGGTTCAGTACATTTGACATTTTCACAGACGCAAATCGATCGTGGTTTGTTTTGCATTCGAAGTCGCCATTCCCACGCGGGCGTTTGAAAAGTTTTTTTTTCGTCGTCTTTTGTATTCTTTTCCCAAAAACGAGGTTGTTAAACATCTGGTGGCCAGACTTTTTACTCGGTAATGTGAAATTACTGTTTACGCTATTGTTTTGACAGCTCTATGGGAGAAACGAAAAAAAAAATAACAATAGACTTAACTTATTCCTTAGTTAACGTTTATAATTAAATATTTACAAATCCAAAACAGATTCTACTAATTTTAATACCAACTCAAATGTAAAAGAAACTTTTTGGTTTCAAATATCAAATTCAAAATCGACGTGTGACATAACCACCGGCCAGTGACAACGCAAACCGGTGTTGCCGTTTAAAAAGATGAAATTTATGTAAAAAAAAAGTGCCAAAATTTTAACACACAAGTATTCGTATCACGAACGAGACGCGACAACGTCTAATGATCTATGATTCACTGAGATGGGAGTACAAGTACGTGAGGCGACTCTTAAAGTTTATTTCAATATTGTTTGTTTTATTTTGATAATACCTTCTGAAAGAGTTAAACAAAAACTTAATTCGTTTTTTTTTTTTTTCGAACTGACTACGCTATTGTCCAAGCAAGGTCTTAACAGCTTCACCGGACTACTAAGGCGAGCGCTTAAGGCACTCAGCCGATTTTATTTTGACAACTAGCTCAAGGATGCGCGGCACACCTCGGCTTTGGCTGTTGCCTGATACATGCAATTCGCGACCTATCTGAGCTAACCTAAGCTAACTATTCATACATATATGAGTTGTTGAAACATATATGTGTACCAAGCATACATACCTCAACAACTCTTATATATATTTCGTATCGGATAATATTCTAAACTATTTCAGTTTGATAAGGGGAAAAAATAAAACACTTCCACTTGCATGTGTAAGCGTGTATGCGTGCACGTGCGTGGAGGCGATATGTGTAATGTTGTCGCAGTGATGTAAGATTTTGTGTCACTGTATCGCGCGAGCAGCGTACTTAAGGGCTCCACGCCGAGGGAACGGACCTAGGCTTGAGCCGCTTAACTTAATTCGTGCTACCACGACACTTAGCTGTTTGAGGAAAATATTATTTAACAGTAGGCTAACCAATATACATATACTAAAAATACTATGAAGCCTGAAGAGTTTGTTTGGTTGAACGCGCTAATCTCAGGATCTACTGGTCCGATTTGAAAAATTTCTTAAGCGTTAGATAGCTCATTTATCGAGGAAGGCTATATATATGATCATACTAATGTGTGCAAATAGGAGTGAAGCACCAATGAAGAATGTTTCGAGATCGTTTTTTTCCTTTTCGCTGCGTGTTAGCGTTATTCTAAAGTAACTATCCCACGCGAAGTCACTGGCAGAAGTTAGTAGATAATATTATAAATGAGAAGGTGAGTGCGTTTGTTTATTTGTCTCTTACGTTTTCACTTAATTACTGAACCAATCGTCATAAAAATTCGCACAGACATTCTCGAGAGTCAATATCAAAAATACTATAAGAAGGAATTTTTGGTGATAAATCTATAAAAATATTATAAAGAGGTAAAGTTTGTGAGGTTGTAGGGGGTAATCTCAGAAACTACTAAACCAATTTCGAAAATTCTTTTAACCAATAGAAAGCCACGTTATTTGTGAGTGTCAAAGGCTATATATTGAACCAAAAATGAAAAGACTTTTTTGTGGTAGTCGGATTTGCAAAGTAGGAGAAAAAACGGTGGAATGAAAATGTTTCTTACGAATGCTGCCTTAACGATGAGAAATATTTGATTGAGTTCCAGAGAAAAGTTGTAGAGCTTGATAATGCCTAGAAAAAAGTGAGCGACAGCATATGTCTAATTGTTTGATACTGTGTATTGTCTAATATTTAAGTCACAAAAAGTAGTTTATTATATTAAAAAAAAATAATTTAAATCGTTAATTTAAATAAAGTGATGTTTATTGGTCATATTATCAACAACAATTATGAATTTTTATCAATATGTAATGATATAATAACTGAGCCACAGCAATGCGTGGCCGGGCCAGCTAGTCCATAACAAATCCAGTAGTTCCACTTCCGAGCCATCACTTTTATGTTGAAAGTATGTGTCCAAAGACCTATCGGTGATCCCATAGCTGTTTAGGGAAGCTAGACTTAATCTAGAAACTAATCGTTGCACGGCACGCTTAACTCTTTCCGATATCACCGTATCTTTTTAAATCAGATCTGCTTATAATCATAAATTAATTTTATTATTAACCAAACTTTTGCCCGCGATTTCGCTTGCTCTTAATTTACGTAACCTATTCCTCAGACATAGTACTTATTTCTGGATAAGTGGTACTTTACGATTTCCGTCAACGTCTATGCAAAATTGTGATTATGAAAGCGAATTTAAAAAAGAACTCTCTGTTTAGTAATTAAAGCGAAAAAGTGTAACTAGTAAATATACATTTGTATTTATAATATTAGTTCGTATGCAGTTATAAAGCAAACCAATTTTATTAAAAAAAGAAAACTTTACACGAATGTCTTCCGGATTGACCGAACAGCTGCTTCAATAGCACACGGCGGGCAACATATATTTAGACAGAGATGAAAGATAAACGAATACAGAAATTAAAGCGGGACGTAAAATGACATCAGAAAGGTGTATAACTTTTAGCAGATGGATTTTGGTGTCATTAGATGTAACTAGCGGACCAGGCAGACGTTGTCCCGCCCTGATTATTAAAAAAACCCTTGACAAATTATATACTAAAACGTTCCAAACGTTCCGCATGAATCACTCTACCCACTGGAGAAAACCACATGAAAATCCGTTGAGTAGTTTTTGAGTTTATCGCGAACAGACAGACAAACAGACGGGGTAGGGGACTTTGTTTTATACTATGTAATGATGTTGTTATGTTAATTAATTTCTTATATCGCTTATATAATATAGCAGGCTGTACTGAACATAAAATGTACATGCCTCTCCGTCACATTTATTTGAGCGTAGCTACCAATATTATACAGCACTTATAGGTAAAGTATGAAGGTATAAACAAACTATGTTATTTTTTTAAACTCAATTAGAATCTGTTTTGTTTTCATTACATAGTTTCTACGTTACGCGTTCAAAAATATAATTGTGAAAAATATAATATCTCCATTTTTTTAATCTGCATTGAAATCTTGCGTGAAAATGAATTAAGCCATATTATAATTGTCGACCGAAGGTGGATACATATTCTATAAAAAGTTATAACAAAAATAAGAACCTTCTGCAAAAAATCTACTCCAAAAAAAATTAAACAAAAACATCCTTCACTATAGTTAGGTACCTACTCAGTCTTTCTTGAATTTTCATAAACCTACTAACATCACAATCACAAAAACATTGCGTGTATCAGTGTGTACACGCGTCGGAAGTGAAACTTATTTACCTTATAAATATTAAAACGCTCATAAACCATATACTATACGAAGTCTAGTAGTATAAATACTTAACTATACGTTTACTCATTTTGATGTATCCAAACAAACACTTATGCATACTTACACACATCTACTTGACGATTAACACGTAAAGAAAAAATGTTTCCTACCGTACCATAAGAAAAAATACTTCAAAAAGTGTGTGTGTACTTATGTACACGCGTTAGAAGTTATACTTCTTTGGCGTAACAAGATAAAAATCTTTTCAAAAATTTTATCTTTCGCCTTATTCTACGTTTGTAGAAAAAACGACAATAACAATAGAAAAAAGGTGTTTAATACATTGAAAGTTTTAATACAAAGAAACAAAATTATGACTATAGCTAACTTCAGGGTGTCGGTTTTTCGTGACGGTGTGCGGGGGCATCCTAAAAATTTACTCTCATCATCTTTCCCTAACGCGCCAAAAGAATTATAACTTCAAAAAGAATTATGCAAATCGGTTTATAAACGACCAAGTTCTGAGGTAACAAACATAAATATCACAACGGAATTGAAAACCTCCTTTTTAAGATCTGGTAAAGATGACGCAATAGTACGCAGAGATTTTCCACGAAATCGACAGAAATCTTTATAACCGGGCAACACTAGATATTTAAATTTCAAATTTGGAATTTCGAACGCACCGGACCGTCCGATCGCGAGTACGCTTCACTGTAACATTCCCTGGTCCTTTTCCCACGCTCATTAGCGCTTTGTGTTCAACCTTCGATCTTCGCGATGCGTTCTCAAATCTCTCAAACTACATTATATAGGTAGGTGTCTACGCGATAGTAAGTTGATGTTTCAAGTATACGATAATTTATACATACGTATAAAAAAAATCCAATTGCTGTTCTTTGTCGAGGCTAATCTCTGAAACGGCTGGACCGATTTTGATGGGACTTTCACTTGCAGATATATAACTTCTCAGAATGTTCTTTAGGGTACATTTATGACGCTTATGCACAGGTGTTTAGCAGTAATGACAAAATTTCACAGAGGGAAATTAAAAGTTCCGCCGCGTCTGTCTGTCTGTTTGCGATAAACTCAAAAACTACTGAGCTGATTTGCATGCAGTTTCATTAATATATAGAGTGATTCACGAGGAACGTTTAGGTATATAATTTGTCAAGGTTTTTTTTTAAATTGACGGACATATAACGATAATTGTTGGGAGTGTCGAAAACGCTGCCTAATCCCTTTGAGATATAACAAAACAACCGAGACAATAAACGACGCAGACGAAGTCGCGGGAATCAGCTAGTCAGTTAGAAAAATACGAAGTATATTCTCATAAAAAATTATTTTACTACTCTTATATATAAAAGGCGGAAATAGGTGAATTCTCGAGTAGATACGCGTGTATACACTAGTTCTATAAATAACATTTCCGCTTTAGAAACTCGCAATATATTATCCTCGAGTATCTTTGAACTCGGGGCAAAAGCCGGCCTTTGAGATGCGAAAGTTACCACAAACCGTAGATAACAGCTTGGTCATTATTATAACGCCTGAAAACGGTTCTGTTATATACACAGAATATAAACATTACATAGTGTAAAACAAAGTCGTCTGCCACACCTGTCTGTGTCTGTTTGACTGTTCGCGATAAACTCAAAAAAAAAACTACTGAACGGATTTTTACGCGGTTCACCAGTATATACAGTGATTCACGAGGAACATTTTAGTGTATAACTAGCGGGCCGGGCAGACGTTGTCCCGCCCTGATTATAAAAAAATCCTTGATAAATTAAATACTAAAACCTTCCTTATGAATCATTTTATCTACTGGTGAAAACCGCTTGAAAATCCGTTCAGTAGTTTTTGAGTATATCGCGAACAGACAGACAGACAGACGCGGTAGGGGACTTTGTTTTATATTATGTAATGATATGTCTACGTTTTTTTTTATTATCAGAGCGGGACAACGTCCGCCGGGGCCGCTAGTAGAACCATAAATATAAGTTACATCTACAGCATTCGACTCACGAATATAAATTACATCAGGAACATTCTTGCGAACGATCGTAAAACGAATGACGAAAAAAAAAATCGAGACAGTCATGAGGACTACCGACAGAAGCGAACACTCAAAATAATGGCATAACTGTGTTATAACTTTTTTACATTCTTAAATCAATTATAGTGTGAATTATTTAAATTTAAGAGATAATTACGCAGGCCGGCATGACAGCGGCGACCGGCGATGGATAGTATATCTCTCGGTGGTCGCCATTGTTTTTGGATTGTACTGTGCTTACCATCAGGCATAGCACAGTCATATTGCCGAGCTACGATAAAAAAAAAAAAAAATTCATAATTTCTAAACTAAAATTATTGACATAAGTCTAGTTATTATACCTATTGACACTCCGAACGATAATTATACAAAGTTTTTATACAGTTTACTACTCAATCAAAGAAAAGATGAGCTGCACAACCTCAATAGGAATCATCAATATTACATGTACACAGGTCACTATACTAAGCGGCGCTAGTCTATAACACAAGCGCAATACGTCACGAGCGTGTCGAAAGCCGATGCCTTGACGCGAACCCACAAATTTTCCTCTAGCAAAAGTTACTCAACGCGGCTTTTTTTTTTTTTATTGTAGCTCGGCAAAGTGACTGTACTGTGCCTGATGGTAAGCACAGTACAATCCAAAAACAATGGCGACCACCGAAAGACATACTATCCATCGCCGGTCGCCGCTGTCATGCCGGCCTGAAAGCGACCCAGTCAGGGACAGCCCCCCCCAGTTGCTGGATATACACACCGGCTGATCCCGGAACGCGACACGCCCAAACGTGCCACTATGGCGGGTGTTCCACCTGGTGTACGGTGGTCGCGATCCAGTCGGGTACAGACACCCTACCACCCCGCAATGAAAACGTTTCCATTTAATTTAAAAAATATATAGTCATTGTAAATTCTAGAGTTCTCGTATTGTACATAGGTCATCGTGAAAAGTGAAGTAGCTGGCATGAATTACTTGTGGCTGAACCTATTGCTCCGGTCGAGATGGGAAAACTTGTCGGCGGCGGCAAATGTCATGGGAAGGTGATCAGTAATCGGCCACGTATGAATGTTAAAAATACACTTGTTACTATACAAATCTTCTTCCATTCCTTCCGATACACACATAAGTGCCTCGAAAATAAAAACGAGTGTACTTTAGACCACCCGACTGAAGTAAAACTTCTTTAGCTCCATTCATATGTATGTATACATCTTTATATATAAATTTCTTCTGTACGTGTGTATGTTACTGAACTCCTGCTAAACGGCTGGACCGATTTTGATGAAATTTTGTGTGCGTGTTCCAGTGGATCCGAGAATGTTTTAGATTCATAATTGGGTCCGGTACGGGGCGCTGCGGTTGATTTTTTTAATTTTTTATTACCAAGGCAGGACAACGTCCGCCGGGACCACTAGTATGTTTATATATCATGACATAGTATAAAACAAAGTCCCCTACCGCGTCTGCCCGTCTGTCTGTTCGGGATAAACTCAAAATCTACTCAACGGGTTTTCATGCGGTTTTCACCAACGGATAAAATGAGGAAGGTTTCGGTATATAATTTGTCAAAGTTTTTTTTTATCAGGGCAGGACAACGTCCGCCGGGCCCGCTAGTATATATATAATATATATACACTAGCGAGCCATGCGGACGTTGTCCTGCCTTGTTAATAAAAAAGAAACTAAAATTCAACCGCAGCGCCACCTACCGGACCCAATTGTGAATCCAAACCATTCTCGGATCCACTGGAACACGCACACAGAATTTCATCAAAATCGGTCCAGCCGTTTAGGAGGATTTCAGTGACATACACACGTACAGAAGAAACTTATTATATAAAGATATATTAATTATCTACAGATATTTAAATTTATTATGCAATTTCATTGATAATACGAAACGTAACTCTCTCTCTTTCTATCTTCACTAACATATATCTCCGTCTCAACCCCCGTTTGCCTCGCCCGATCACACGTTTTCGTAACGCCATCGTCACGCATTCACCATCTTACTCCGTAAGTCAAGCGAGCGGTAAGAAATTTTACTTCGGAAAAAGAAAAACCCTACAAAAACTAACCGACCGATAACGTATCAGTTCTCTTATCACGGGAGCTTGAAAAGTTATCACAAAGTGTAACTAACATATGCCCTATACCCGTCTCACTCTAACGCACGATAAAAGTATGCCGTCTCGCTCGTCCTTATTTTACAAACTTCGAACAGCTGTTACGAAACGGGACTTCGGAGGTGTGCGGCGACACCGGAGTACTAGGGCTGTCTCGACTTTTAAAAATACAGATTTTTTATCAGTACAAAATGTTTTTTCTTTTTTTTTTCGAACTGACTACGCTATTGACCTAGCAAGGTCTTAAGAGCTTCACCGGACTACGTACAAAATGTACATGTGGCAAGTACCTTACAGTGTGCTTACTTCATTTGTGCACTAAAAGCATATACGCGAGTTTAGTCGCTGTGATCTCAGAACTGTGTGCGTCTGCAATCATGAGTATCTGGAAGCCAGATGAGACAGCTGACCAGAGTTCGTAATATTACCGTGAGGACATTCTTACTTCATTCGTATATTTAAAATTTACTGCCCAAATGATAAAGAATATATATGTAGCTTCTGAACGCTTTATTCATTAACCTTACAACGGAGTTTTTAAAGTGAAAACTTCTATAGGCACGTTCAGCGGTATTTTTGGCAGAGGACAAAATTAAGATTTCGTGTCATGACATGCTAGTAAAGCGTGACCGAGCGAGCGTATTGCGCTTACGTGTAACATTAATGTTTATGGTATTGAGATTATGTGGCCCATCATATGCTTGATTAATTAATTAATTAATTAATTATATAAAAATGTATATAATTACTGCGCCGAGTGCCAATAGATATGAAAACCACACTAATGTTAATAATTCAATATATACATTATGAAATCTAAATAATCCATTTAAAAAGGACTTGGGAGGACTTAAGAGACTTTTCATTTCCGTCGGCAGTCCTTATGATTAGCTCGATTTTTAATTTTAAACTAAACTATTGGTCTGAGGGGCCTTCACAGCTTCACCGGACTACTAAGGCATTTCGCCGCTTGGCAACAAGTTCAAGGGTACCAAAGTGGCCGTGGCTGGGCTGTTGCCTTGTATACAACACTGTATATCTGTCTAAACTAAACTAAGCTAGCTATCCATACATATAAAAATTCGTGAGACACACACATATACCGAGATATTGTTCATTTGAGAGCGTTAATCTCAAAATCTATAAGTCAGCTATGAAAAAATATTTTTGCCTCTCATGATTTATATATTGCAGTACATTATAAGTTATATATGATCACCCTCTGACCTATAGGAGTGAATTAATTATCGTTCTAAGTGCAGGTCAGAAAATACTTAAAATGGGAGTGAAGTTGCTGGCGGGGCTTAAAATTAAATGTTACTAAACAAGGGAAAAGCCAATTAAAAATGATAGTAGATGTGCACATACAACCGCATGATAGAAGTGAAAACTTCAAAATACGATACAGAGCGTGTCACCGATCCGAGCGCTTAAACCCTCAACATCACCGACCGCAGCGTGACGGATCAATTTCGTTCACCATTCAAAATTAGTCTAAAAAAAATTTCACTTCAAATAAGAAAATTTAATAATACACATATAACTAATGGCAGCCCTAACGTTTATTGCCACAGTCAGCTGCTTGCGCTCGCGCATCGAGTCGTTTAGTTTTCAATACATTCAAGAAGGCTCAGCTGACGTGCCAGCTGTTCTATTGTCATGTTTTTTTCTCCTTCGTCCTTCGCAAAGGCCGTATTACATATATATACTTTTTGCAATATTAAAAAAAAATCATATATACGATACTTAGGTATTTACATAACTACTGATCGTACAAAGGTCGAAATTAGACCACTATAATGACTACAAACTTTTTTCTTCACACTTCTATATTTTTTTTTCTTGTGTGCGTGTTTATAATTTTTTTTTTTTTTTTTTCTGGGTTTGAGAATGGTTTAGATTCACAATTGGCCCCTGCGCCCCCAATATATATATTACTAGCCGTGCCCGCGACTCCGTCCGCGTGGTTCTTTATATAAAAAACAGTGACTAATAAAGTCATCTGAATGTATTAAGTCCATTTACTTATCTATTTTTGTCGTGTACTTAACTCGCGTCGTCATTTAAATTACAATAACTTTTGATAGACCGAACCGATTTTAATAAAACCAAGACGAAATATTATTGAGAGATATGCTTTATCATTTTCTTGGTTCTGTCGTGAACGTAGTACTTTAGCAGTGATGCGTGTTCATACAAACAGACAGACAGATAGACAGACAGACATTTCTAAAAATTATAGAAATGTATTTTATCATTCATTCCAAGACACCTGCAACAATTTTTTTCACGAAAATCTAAAAAGCACAGACACGTTAGATATACATTCTTATTATATGTATAGATATCGCAGGTGGACAGGTGTATACTCAAGCAGATGGTAAGTGATATAATGTCTAATAATTAGGCAGATGGCGTATACAAGATTACTTGAATGATATTTTATTATACCGGCGCAAACATACTACTTGGACTTGGGCAAATACCTATTTCCTATAGAAGGCACATGAGTTCTCAATAGACAAGAATTTATCAAATACTAATAGCCGTTCGTGACTTTGTCTGCATCTGTATAGTTCATATCATCGTCTTCTTACCAATATCCCATCTAATAGGGTCGGCACAGCATGTTTTCCTTTCCCACTCTCCCCTATCAGATGTCATCTCATTATTCACACCTTTTACACACATATAATTCTTTACACAATGCATCCATACCTTTTCTGTCTTTTTTTATATCATAGGAGGCAAACGGACATGTGGGTCACCTGATTTTAAGTGACCCCCACCGTCCATAGACACTTGCAACAGCAGGGGAGTCGCAAGTGAGTTGCCAACCTGTCTTGGGGGAGAGGGGAGTAAGGGGAGGGGAAGGGCCTCCGGCGCTCTCACTGACCGAACGAAACGCAACAATGCAAGCACTGTTACTTCACGTCGGTTTTCATTCAAATTTGGTACAAGAATTTCTTACATAACGTAAATGAGCTTTTACTAAATAATTTGGATAGCTTTAAGGAGGTTAAATAGGTCATTTTACAGAATATAAGGTTAACAAATAATACATGCAAAAACCTAACTAATTACCGAGGTTAGGCTTTTTAATTATAAAACCGTCATTGCATTGCATGTGGAATAATAAAAAAAAATCAAACACCCGAACAGAAACGACACTTACCGCATGTCTTAACTTTAACCAGAGCGGCCATGTTATCACAAATGGACACAAAACACAGAAAATAACATTAAAGTTCACGAATTAACTATGAAATAATATATTTTTTAAAAAAGGACGCTTTTATTTCAAAGAATTCAAGCACACGTCTCGTTAAAAATTGCCTCTTTTGTTGTCAATGCGATTTGGAAATACCTTCTTTTTTTTTATTATTATAATAACCTGTTGACTCATTTTTGCAATGGCAACTTATATTATAATTGTGCAATGAATTCATAAGTGATTTCATAAAAGAGAAGAAAATATGTTTTTTTTTTAATTCTCCGAGTAGAGTACTAGGAGTTCATAAATTAAAAGATATTGTATGTACTGCTTTGTTATCGGAGTTTAGAAGTAATAATAAAGGTTACGCAATATTTAAAATGTTAATTCTTGCCTCTTGTGTTTTCAATGCAATTTGGAAATACCGTCTTTTTTTTCATAATTATAACCTGTTGACTCATTTTTGCAATGGCAACTTTTATTATAATTGTGCAATTAATTCGCAACAGATAATATAAATAAGAACAGATAAGAAAATGAATAACAAATATCTTTCTAACCTGTTTTCTTTTTATTGAAAAAATAATGTTTTTATCTCCGAGTACTAGGAGTTCATAAGTTGAAAGATATTGTGTGTAATGCTTTGTTATCGGAGTTTAGAAGTAATTATAAAGGTTACGTAATATTAAAAAAAGGTTAATTCAGTTTTTGACGGGGTCTCTGTTATGTGGTGATTTATATTTTACCTAATCCAATACCACCCCCCCCCCTTTATCTACCTTCTCATCCCTACCCAAAAAATTTCACATCCCCTTTTTCCCACACCGCCCAAGAAATATATAAAATCACAACTAGCTGCGCCCGCGACTTCGTCCGCGTGGAAGTCATTATTATACTGTGTCTTAAATATTATTTGTACATTATATAATATCCTGTTTTTGAAGTGAAACTTCTAATGCGTCTTCCAACAAGGTTGCGTTAAATGTTTAACGCTACCGTGGAGGGGGTATGAAAGCACTGTTGCGTTAAACGTTCAACGCTCCTGGGGAGGGGAATAGAAAGAGACAGAGCGAGAAAAATAATCAAACGTTTCGTATCGTACTTTAGTTATCATAATCTCATTGTAAATGTTATAGATTTGGATATTTCTCCACTCGAAAATGATAATTAAAAGATGCGATCAATTGTGAATTTTAAGCAATGTTAATAAAGTTTGTCTTAAAGAAACAATATGATTTCACTAAAAATCAATTTCTACCCCTTCCTACTTTCATTTCCACATTACGAAGTTTCACTTCTTCCGCGCGGAGGGACTCCACGTACTATTTTCTTTTGTAAGAGACTGAATTGCAGTTACCTAACCTTTTCTGGTACTTAACTCGACCCGCAATTCAAATTACAATAACTTTTGATAGAGTGAACCGATTTTAATTAAACAAAGACTAAATGTTATTCGAGAATATGCTTTATGATTTTCTTCGATAAGGTGTTATCGTAAACGCAGTACTTTAGCAGTGATGCATATCCAAACAAACAGACAGACATTTCTAAAAATGATTGAAATGTATTTTGTTACTTATTTCAAGACATCTGCACCTTTTTTTCATCATAAACTATAAATTATAGAAACGATAGATTTACATTCTTACTATATGTCTATTCCTGTGTTATTATACTCTACTAGCCCCTGCCCGCGACTTCGTCCGCGTAGTAATAGTTACTACTCTGGGCTAACGCTGACACGCAGCAGAAGCTCTCAAAAAGAAAAAAAAACATCTCGGTTTTGAAACATTTTTCACCTGTGCTCCGCTCCTATTGGCCTTATCGTGATGATATATAACCTATAACCATTCTCGATGAATGAGCTATATAACACTGAAAGAATTATTCAAATCGAACCAGTAGTTCCTGAGATTACCCCCTACAACGCCAAAACGTCACAAACTCACAAACTTTACCTCTTTATAATATTAGTATAGAAGTATAGATATTTCGTAATATCGATGGCATTTTACGTAATATAGTTAGTTCAGTTATTGTACACTAGTGAAGTGGATGGGAAATAGTACAACGGAGCATGAATTCTGAGTTACCACAAAAACTCCCTAGAAAGTTCTAACAGGGGAGCCGCCATCTTGTTAGAACATTGCTAGAATCACAAGATGGTATTATTACATACTCGAAAAATGGTTACCAAAAAAAAAAAATTAAATTTTGATGCGTAATGGCTCGATAGTAGTGTACGGATATTGCATTGATCGACTTAGGATCGAATCTAATACATATCCACTCTTAAATCGTAACGTTCTTCTATGAGTTACGGGAGCGTGTACTAGGTTAGCATAAATATAACTTTAAATGTCGATAAATTACTTAAGATAAGTGGAGGCGTCGATAAGTACTGCCGACATAAGTGAAAACTTAAATAAAGGATTTTCAACTGTGTTCCCTTTTGAATTTCTAAATCAATTATAGTGTGAATTATTTACATTTAAGAATTTGTTTATTGAAATTATTAACATTGGTCTGGATTTCACAACTACTACTGGCACTCGGAACGATTATATACAGTTGACAACGGAATTTATTATATATAGACCCGCGACTTGGCCTGAGTTATTTATTTTAATCTATTTAATGTACAGAGGAAAAACCATCAAAAAAAATTAAAGCAAAAATACAGTTTGCTTACTTTTTTTTTTAGTCTTTAGTAGCGCTTAAAAATGTAGTTTCTTAAATTCTTAATGCCCTTTCAATAAGGACAAAGTGTCTTAGAAATAAAGATAAAAAAAAATAATTGAGAACAACGACAGAGTCTCATTTTATTTGTATAAGACATATAAGAAGGTATATAAAACTCTGCGGTTCCAAAACTTTTTTATTGCTCACGTGTTTATTGCGAGAAAGATTATCAACATACGCTATCAGGACGCGTTCCAGATAAGAAAGAACCGTTACATAGCTCGACTAAGTATGGGACTCACCTAATCCGATCTTTTTCTTAATTTTCTTCAACACTTTCATCTTCGAGCCCTTTTTGTCCTTCACCGGTGTCGTCTCTGGTTCGAGGGCCATCGGTGGCAGGACGAGCGTCTGCGGCGGCATTTGGCCCCCGTGTCCCGAAGCCCTGGGGCACGCGGGACAGTGGCAGGAGCCTCTCGCTTGCCGCACGCTCATACAACTACTTACACCCATCATTTAAACGGTTTTAAATTACGAGTCCGTACGAAAAAACAAAAAAAAAACGATAAAATAACGCTAACAATTCATATCATCACTTAAACTGGCAGAAAGAGTCACAGTCCATTACAAAAAATAAAATAAAAAAACAATCGACGGAACGGTCACGAAACGTTTTCAAAATTCGAACTCACGATTTTGACATAACGCGTACGGTATACACGATTTTATGTTACACGGATTGTAGGAGCGATGACCGACGCGTGACGCACGACCGCTCGCGACGCGACCCGGCGACGGAGTGACACCTCGTGCCCGGCGAACGGTGGAAGGGCCTTGGGAAAGCTGCGCGCGCATCCGACTGGCCCGTACGACGAGCCCTCGTACGTCGTCCTTGTTTACTATACAACATTAACACGAGACGGCGATACACAGCTGAGCGTGAATGTCAACAAGGGTTTTTTTTCAGCGGATGACTGTGGTACTACAGTTTTGCAGGACTGAAAAGGTTTGGAAAGCTCTGGACGAAATTCATTCTGAGGACATTCATTTCATCGACTCAGTTTTATACAATTAATTAGTTTAGGGTTCTATAGGGAAATAGATAAATTTAATAGGTGAAGACAACAATCAAAATCACAAACTCCACATATAGCACAGTATTCTAAAGAGAAATCGAGATCTGTCGAATTTTTTTCGAATATTTTATCCTTTACAAAGCTATTTGGAGATTAAAAAGGGGGGGGGGGTGATTCTAAACTTACATGTAACTTTTATATAGATATGTTATTTACATTCGTCATTTCTTTTGACTTTAATCTCTTTGTTTTTGATTGTAACTTGTAAATCACTCAACGAGATTATTACATTTAGGGTCTTATTTATAGATTTTAAAAATAATAATTTATAGACTAGTTGTAACTGCGGCCTGACTTACATTATTTTTTGTTAAATTATTTTCCATTAACTGTATATTATAATACTAGCTGTGCCCGCGACTATGTCAGCGTGAAATTGTAATTATAAACATAGTGATTAATCAAATCATAGGATCGTATTGTGTATTAAAACTCGACTCGGTGAGTAAACTACTTTCATAACAAATTTCGTGAAAATCCGCCCTGTAATTTCTCGCGTAAATGCCTATTTTCTTGTGTTTTCTTATAAATAAGATAAACATATATAAGATTGTGTTATATAGTAAAACATGTCCCAAATGTTATACCGGTGTATAAACTATTACTGTACCAAATTTCGTCGAAATCGGTTCAGTAGTTTTTGCGTGAATCCCGTACAAACGACACATAGACAGGCAAAAATTTGATTTCACAATGGCAGTAATAATCTACTAGAAGATTGGTTGCCAAAAATAATATAAAGACAGAAAGTACTTAATTAAGTACGAGAGAAAAGTAGATAAGTAAATGGACTTAATACATTCAGATGATTTTATTAGCCACTGTTTTTTTTACGTTTGGTTTCACGCGGCCGGAGTCGCGGGCACTGCTAGTTTCATAATACAATAGTACCAGGGTAGCATAATTTAGAAAGCGGTTTAGCGTATCGCCTATCCGAAGATGTCGTGGACCACATTGCGAATTAACAGATGCGGGGTCGCACCTTGCGCTCGGCGCACGCGCGTCTCGTATTTTTTTCAACCCCCCTTCATCCCCCAACTAAATGTCGAGCATCTGCTTAGATCAAATGGTAAATGAGTTCAAAGACCTTTCAAGGTAATTTTATGAAACGAAAATGTGTAACGGGAAAGAGATAACTATAAATGTATATACCTAGTCTTGCCATAAATACTGAAACAAAGAAAAACAATGTTTTCTATTGCAAATAACATTTATTACTTTTACAGAGTGTTAGCTTAATACATATATATAAAACAATTTAAAATATAAAAATCTTATTCAAAGTGGTCTCCATTGGCTGCAATACAGTCCTTCAAACGTTGAGGCCAGTTATCAATAGAAGCACGCACTCTTTCTATGGGAAAATTCTTCATTGCCAATCGTACGGATTGTTTTAGGGACTCCAAATTATCATGGCGTTTAGAGCAAGCCGTACTCTCTAAAACTGACCATAAATCATAATCCAGCGGATTAAGATCGGGACTAGACGACGGCCAGTCTTCAGCTCTGATGAAGTCCGAAACGTTCGTTTCCAAACAAGACTGCGTAGACCGATCTCTATGTCCCGGCGCCGATCTTGCTGGAATGACCATTCTTGGTTATTGAACATGGTGTTGTTAAGGGGCTTCATACCTTCTCAAGAATGGTATCTTGATACACTTGTGCCGATGTTATGAGACCTTTCTCACAAAAGTATGGCTCAGTCACTCCTTCATAGCTAATATCCCACCAAACCATCGCTGAAGTCGGATAGTGCCCACGTAGCATTCTTTCGACTAATTGGGAAGCTTCCTTAGAGCTTTGAGCATAAATACGGTCTTTTTGTTTGTTAAAAGGTGTACTCAAATCTTATCCATACTATTTACACCACACATCCATCTTAACATTCGAATCTCTGCCACATGTAATCTGCTGTCATCCGTTTTTTTCGTGACACAGCAACTCCCGGATCCATATAACACGACGGGTCCTTTAATAGTTTTATACACCATCCCCTTTAGTTTCAAAGGCATATCCATACTATTTACACCACACATCCATCTTAACATTCGAATCTCTGCCACATGTAATCTTCTGTCATCCGTTTTCTTCGTGACTCAGCAACTCCCGGATCCATATAACACGACGGGTCCTTTAATAGTTTTATACACCATCCCCTTTAGTTTCAAAGGCATATCCATACTATTTACACCACACATCCATCTTAACATTCGAATCTCTGCCACATGTAATCTTCTGTCATCCGTTTTTTTCGTGACTCAGCAGCTCCCGGAACCATATAACAAGACGGGTCCTTTAATAGTTTTATACACCATCCCCTTTAGTTTCAAAGGCATATATATTAAAAATGTCAAAGATACACAACACAGAATAATTTTTAAATTGAGCGATAGTCACTACGATACAGGAGATAATATTTTTTTTAGGTGGTAGAGTCGCGCTGAAGCTATTACTGGTTTCAGCATGAATGGTTCGGCTCGCCCGGGGTACTACCAGCCGACCCACAGAAAAACCCACGTGAAGTACCAGTGCTTGCATTATTGTGTTTCGTTCGGTCCGTGAGAGCGCCGGAGGCCCACTTCCCTTTCCCCTTACCCGTCCCCTCTCGCCCCTCCTCCCAAACACAGGCTAGCAACGCACTTGCGACTCTTCTGGTGTTGCAAGTGTCCATGAACGGTGGTGATCACTTAACATCACATGACCCACCTGTTCGTTTGCGTCCTATGATATAAAAAAGAGACATGTTGAACGGCATTTCTAGCAGGAGATAAATTTATATTTCGCGTCACTACATGGCAGTAAGCGTGACCGGCCGCATTGCGCAATTGCGGACTAGCGACGCGTAGTAAGTACATCTAATATTAATATTCTGCAGTTCGTCATACATTTGATTGATACCTTTATAAAAATATATATAACTATTGCTCCGAGTGCCAATAGATATGAAAACCACGCTAATGTTAATTATTTCAATAAACAAATTCTGAAATTTAAATATTGTCATTGACTTCAATATGAAAATTCCAAAAGAGAACACATTTATTTCATGTTTTTGACTCTTCACTTCTATCGGCAGTCCTTATCACTCTGCCTCGACTTTTTTTTAATGATCTACATATTTTCCATGTACGTAGTTAGAAGATCTTGAAAATCAACGGAAAATATTAGGAACGGCTATAATTGAATTTAGCACATTTTGTAATGTAACGTTACAACTTACGAATGAATAAAATGGACAAATATCATTACAGACTAGCCTCTGCCCGCGACTTCGTTCGCGTGGAATAGTTACTTTGGGTTAACGCTAACACGCAGCGGAAGCTCTCAAGAGGAAAAAAACCCCGATTTTGAAACATTCTTCATTGGTGCTCAGCTCCTATTGGTCTTAGCGTGATGATATATAGCCTATAGCCTTCCTCGATAGATGAGTTATATAACACTGAAATAATTTTTCAAATCGGACCAGTAGTTCCTGAGATTACCCCCTACAACGTCACAAACTCACAAACTCTACCTCTTTATAATATTAGTATAGATAAATATAGAGAATGCAATTAACCTTACAATCGGCCTGTTAGATAATTACTGGAAATGAGTTTTAATTGATATAATTAAGCCGGGCCGGGTGCGGGGAATTCGTTTAGTCATAGCATCATACCGATGACGATTATCTTTATATATACCAGGTGAAAGGTTAGACACTCGCAGTATTCTGGGATATGACACTTTATGGTCATATTAGCACATAAAATAATAATAACAAAACAAATATTAACAGGCAACAAAAATAACCTTAAGCAAAATTGTTTAAAGAATTTCAAAAGTTTGGAAAATTACCTAAATAAGCCCAGGTTGAAGGACCGATGATAAAACTTGCGAGCGGCGACTCAGAGTCAATAACTTTCGATAATAAAACGGACAATAAACCCTTCTGTTTGTTCAAACTTCGCTAAATTATCCTTTGTTAGTTGGTTGGCTTCAGTTTCATTTCACCCGAAGGTCATTGACACTGTGCTTTAACATAGACGCGTAGAAGATTAAGTATAATTTTTGCATGTTTCTAGATAATTATGTCAAATATTAAGCACCTATGTTTTTAATTGATTTAGAACGAGAATCGAGGCAGAGTCTCCTCCATAAATATTGCTACTGTCTAAACATTCACCCGGTATACTAGCATCTGCCCGCGACTTCGTGCCCGTGGAATAGTTACTTTGGGTTAACGCTAACACGCAGCGGAAGCTCTCAAAAGGAAAAAACACCGCGATTCTGAAACATTCTCCATTGGTGCTCCGCTCCTATATGTCTTAGCGTGATGATATATATTCTATAGCCTTCCTCGATAAATAAGCTATATAACACTGAAAGAATGTTTCAAATCGGACCAGTAGTACCTGAGATTAGCGCGTTCAACCAAACAAACAAGCAAACAAACCCTCCAACTTTATAATATTAGTATAGGTAACTACCTGTGCCCGCGACTTCATCCGCGTGAAAGCTTATGTAAGGAAAGCAGTGATGAATAAAATCATCTGAATATGTGGAATCCATTTACTTATCCACTTTTCTCTCGTACTTAAGTCGCGTCGTCATTAAAACTACAATAACTTTTGATAGAGTGAACCGATTTCAATAAAACAAAGACTAAATGTTACTCGAGGATATGCTTTATGACATTTCCTGGTCATGTTGTATCGTGAATGCAGTACTTTAGCAGTGATGCGTGTTCAAACAAACAGATAGACAGGGGTAAGCACAATAAAATGTAGCTTTTTTTTTCGAACTAACTACGCTATTGACCTAGAAAGGTCTTAACAGCTTCACCGGACTACTAAGGCGAGCGCTTAAGGCACTTAGCCGATTTTATTTGACAACTCGCTCAAGGGTGCACGGCACACCTCGGCTTGGGCTGTTGCCTGATACATGCAATTCGCGACCTATCTGAGCTAACCTAACTATTCATACATATATGAGTTGTTGAAACATATATGTGTACCAGGCATACATACCTCAACAACTCTTATATATATTTCGTATCGGATAATTTTCTGAACTATTTCAGTTTGATAAGGGAAATAAAATAAAACCCTTCCACTGTCACGTGTAAGCGTGTATGAGTGCACGTGTATGGAGTTGATATGTGTAATGTTGTCGCAGTGATGTAAGATTTTGTGTCACTGTATCGCGCGAGCAGCGCACTCGAGGGCTCCACGCCGAGGGAACGGACCTAGCGTAAAAGGTAGCAATTCATAACTTAAACTCAGTAAAAGATTTATAGCAGTAGGTATAAGACCCTCTGCCGCCCTTTTCTAAATCCAGCCCTGGGGGTATTAAATCTAGTAAAAAAAAAGAGCGGATAATTAAAACAGATGCGCACGCGCCGAGCACATGCCGGAACCGGAAACCCGAACGATGGCGGCAACTTAAATCATACTTCTATACTCATATTATAAAACTAAACTGTTTGTTTACTTTTAGTAAGTGTTTATTTTTAGTAGGTGGTAGAGCTACGCTGAAGCTATTACTGGTTTCAGTATAAATGGGTCGGCTCGTCCGGGGTAGTACCACCCTCTCATAGAAAACCGACGTGAAGTAACAGTGCTTGCATTGTTGCGTTCCGTTCGGTAAGTGAGAGCGCCGGAGGCCCACCTCTCTTCCTCTCCCCGCCCTCCCTTTCCCCAAACACAGGCTGGCAACGCACTTTCGACTCCCCTGGTCTATGGACGGTGATGATCGCTTAACATCAGGTGACCCACATGTTCGTTTGGCTGCTATGACATAAAAAAAAACTTGAATGCGCTAATCTTAGGAACTACTGGTCCGATTTTGAAAATTCTTTTACCAATAGAAAGCCACGTTATTTGTGAGTGTCATAGGCTATACATCATTACGCTAAGACCAATAGGCGCGAAGCACCAATTAAGAATGTTTCAAAATCGGAGTGTATTTTCCTTTTCAGAGCTTCCGCTGCGTGCTAACGTTAGCTAAAAGTAACTATTCCATACGGACGAAGTCGCGGGAACAGCCAGTCTGTACTAATATTATACAGCTGAAGAGTTTGTTTGTTTGCTTGAAATCTTACGAACTACTGGTCCGATTTGAAAAACTCTATCAGTGTTAGATAGCTCATTTATCGAGGGAGGCTATTATGGGCTATAATAATCGCGCTAAGACCAATAGGCGTGTAACAACAACGAAGCATGTTTTGTTCAAAAACGATGATTTTCTTAGCGTTAGGCCAAAGTGACTGTTCCACGCGGACGAAGTCGCAGGCAGGAGCTAGTTTTCTATATACTTACTGGATGTACATTTCCGAAGCGCGATCGTTTGGACGTGCCGTGTCGTGAGCACTCGGATTCGTGGGTTCGAATCCGTTTCGTGTCAGAATTGAGAAGTCTCATAGAGAGATAGGTTGATAGACAAGCATTTATTGACGTGAAAACTTGTTAAGACCCGTCGAGCGGTATTCTTTTGGCACGAGATAGACTTATGATTTCGCGTCATGACATGTTAGTAAGTGTGACCGACCGTATTGCGCTTGCGCGGCTTACGTCAGTCTAGCAATGCGTAGTATAGCAGCCTGCCTACATATAATATTGATATTCTGTATTGAGGCTGTGCTGCTCGTCACATGTTTAATTATTTAGTACTAGCTGTGCCCGCGACTCCGTCCGCGTGGAATCTAATGTAAAAAAAAACAGTGACTAATAAAATCATCAGAATATATTAAGTCCATTTGCTTATCATCTTTTTCCCCGTACTTAAGTCGCTTCGTCATACATACAATAACTTTTGATGCAGGGAAACGATTTTAATGAAAGTTTTAACGCTTTTGCAGTGACGCGTATCCAAACAAACAAACAGACAGACGGACATTCCTAAAGTTGATTGAAATGTATTTTATTACATACTAGCCGGTCCGGCAGACGTTGTCCCGCCCTGATTATAAAAAATATACCCTTGACAAAAAATGATTAAAAGACCGTTTTTTTTTTTTCTCCCCTGCCCCCCTCTTTTTAATTAAGAAAAAATGAATTTTTAACATCCATTAAAACCTCAAAAATAACAGTATTTCTCCACTACTAATTATTATATACCATCATTCCTCATGAATCCCTCTATCCACTGGCGAAACCCGCATGAAAATCCCTTCAGTAGTTTTTGAGTTTATCGCGAACACACAGACAGACAAACGCGGTAGGGAACTTTGTTTTATACTATGTAATGATTCCTAGACACCTGCGACATTTTTTTTCATCAGAATCTAAAAAGTACAGACACGTTAGATTTACATTCTTATTATATGTACTAGCCTCTGCCCGCGACTTCGCCCGTGTGGAATAGTTACTTTGGGCTACCGCTAACGTGCAGCGGAAGCTCTCAAATAGAAAAAAAAAATGATTTTGAAATATTACTATAGATTACTACTCTTCTCTCGTGCTTAATTCGAGCCGTCATTCAAATTACAATAACTTTTGATGGAGTGGACCGATTTTATTGAAACAAAGACTAAGTTACACACGAGGATATGCTTTATGATTTTCTTGTGAACTCAGTACTTTAGTAGTGATGCGTGTTCATACAAACAGACAGACAGATAATTTCTAAAAATGATTAAAATTGATTTACACGTAATTACTTATTCCTAGACACCTGCAACATTTTTTTTCCGTAGAATCTAAAAAGTACAGACACGTTAGACTTACATTCTTATTATATGTAAACTAGCGGGCCCGACAGACGTTGTCCCGCCCTGATTATAAAAAAATCCTTGACAAATTATATACCAAAACGTTCCTCATGAATCACTTTATCCACTGGTGAAAATCGCTCGAAAATCCTTTCAGTAGTTTTTGAGTTTATCGCAAACAGACAGACAGACAGACGCGGTAGGGGACTTTGTTTTATACTATGTAATGATAATGATAGTAGATATCCAGATGTATAGGAGAGTAAGTTTTGAACTGTAATATAAAGCAGATGAATTCACAGTCGCTTTCTAGTAGAGTATAAAACAGTGGCTACTGTGAATAAACTTCAATGAACTTCGACTTGCCTAAGAGCGTCCACTCGAATTTCAGCACACCTTTACAGCCTTAAGCTGGCAGTCAATGTCCGTATTATAACAACGAGGCCGAACAAGGACGGTCGTAGACGTGTAATATATAAAAAAAAAAAATAATAATAATTCGTAAGTGCATGATGACATCTGTCGCGGAGGCACGCGCCGGCGCATGCCTCTCTCGACCAATCCGAGACGAGAAGTCGCACACCGTCTGCCGGCTTATTAATTCGAATTTTGAAATTCGAACGCGTTATCTCCATTCCCCATATTGCGTATTTTTTTTAATTTTTATTAAAACATATTTAGGCAGAGATCAGCGGAGTAATCGCATATTATAAAAGTATGTATGTGTATGTGTACTTATGTACACGCGTTAGAAGTTATCCTTTTTTGGCGTAACAAATTAAAAATCTTTCCCAAAAATTTTATCTTTCGCCTTATTCTACGTTTGTAGAAAAAACGACACTAACAATAGAAAAAAGGTATTTAATACATTGAAAGTTTTAATACAAAGAAATACAAACAACAAATACAAAGAAACAAAATGTTGACTATAGCTAACTTCAGGGTGTCGGTTTTTCGTGACGGTGTGCGCGCGCATCGTAATAACTTCATGGTGTCGGATTTTCGTGACGGTGTGCGCACGCATCGTAATAACTTCATGGTGTCGGATTTTCGTGACGGTGTGCGCACGCATCGTAATAACTTCAGGGCGTCGGTTTTTCGTGACGGTGTGCGCACGTACTGTAATAACTTCAGGGTGTCGGTTTTTGATGACGGTGTGCACGCGCATCGTAATAACTTCATGGTGTCGGATTTTCATATGTCTTTTTTTTTTTTTATTTTTTTCTTTTTTTTTTTTCCCTTTTTTTCATTTTTTTTTTTTTTTTTTTTTTTTTCCTTTATAAAATATAATATTTTTCCTATTTTAAAATCATATCATCTACATAGGTACAAAGTTTAAGTCCACTCTCGCGTCTCTTTAATACATTTCTACCTGGAACAAATTTGAAATTTCGGTTGGCACCGACTTCCAATACATCTCTAGGTAGCACACATATTCATATGTTTTATTTAATTTGGTTAATTTGATAAACTATTTATTTTCCGCTTTTTAGTGCCTTATGGGTTTTTGATTGATATTGAAGTCGGTTAATACTTTTTTTTTGAAAATTTACTTTATGATATGTCAAAACGGCCATCGTAGCGTGCCGGTGTCATAGTCTAAGCGCAGGTAGAATGAATTGAAAAACTGGTCTCAGCTGACATTTTCAAAACCCATCTGTATTGATTAAGTCCATTTTCAAATACCAACTTTACTTAATACGTAATAAGGTACATAGTCAGTCGCACGTACGTCTTGTATTTTTTATCATAAACAGCTGATGACTATCTCCTACACCAATTGGAGAATGGAGTAGCGGACTAATATAATACTAGCGATTAGCCCCGGCTTCGCATAGATGCAAATGTACTATAGTGGAGTCATGAGCATCTAAAACATTTACATTCATCTTTCGGCGCATTTCCGGGTCTAGTTGTATACAAAAACGGGTAAATGTATAGTTAAGTAACTGTACTACGAGACTTTCCGATACGAAATATATATAAGAGCTGTTGAGGTATGTATGCCTGGTACACATATATGTTTCAACAACTCATATATGTATGAATAGTTAGCTTAGCTTAGGTTAGCTCAGATAGGTCGCGAATTGCATGTATCAGGCAACAGCCCAAGCCGAGGTGTGCCGTGCACCCTTGAGCTAGTTGTCAAATAAAATCGGCTGAGTGCCTTAAGCGCTCGCCTTAGTAGTCCGGTGAAGCTGTTAAGGCCTTGCTAGGTCAATAGCGTAGTCAGTTCGAAAAAAAAACTACGGGACTTTGTATAATGATATAGTTTATGAGCATTTTAATATATCTATAGTAATATTATAATGCTGGAGGGTTTGTTTGTTTGTTTGGTTGAACGCGCTAATCTCAGGAACTACTGATCCGATTTGAAATTTTTTTTCAATGTTAGATAGCTCTTTTATCGAGGAAAACTATACGCTACTAGCGGTCCCTGCGGACGCTGTCCTGCGTCGATAATAAAAAAAAAATCTAAAATTCAACCATAGCGCCACCTACCGGGTCCAATTGTGAATCTAAATCATTCTCGGATCCACTGGAACACGCACATAAAATTTCATCAAAATCGGTCCAGCCGTTTAGGAGGAGTTCAGTGACATCCACACGTACAGTAGAAATTTATATATAAAGAAGATATATCATAACGCTAAGACCAATAGGAGCGGAGCAACAATGAAGAATGTTTCAAAATCGTTCTATTTTCTTTATTGTGAGCTTCCGCTGCGTTTTAGCGTTAGCCCAAAGTAACTATTCCACGCGGACGAAGTCGCGGGCAGAAGCTAGTATAATCTATACATATAATAAGAATGTAAATCTGACGTGTCTGTACTTTTACGATTTTCGTGAAAAAAATTGTTGCAGGTGTCTAGGAATAAGTAATAGAATACATTCCAATCATTTTTAGAAATGTCTGTCTGTCTGTATGAACACGCATCACTGCTAAAGTGCGGGGTTCACAATAAAACCTCAACAAGAAAATCTTAAAGCATATCCTCGGGACTAACTCAGTTTTTGTTTCATTAAAATCGGTCCACTCTATCAAAAGTTATTGTAGTTTTAATGACGACGCGGCGTACGTACGAGAGAAAAGCAGATAAGTAAATGGACTTAATACATTCAGATGATTCTATTAATCACTGTTTTTACATAAGCTTTCATGCAGACGAAGCCGCGGGCACAGCTAATATAATATAAAAAAACCTTGTAAGAAACTAATACACTTACGATTTTTTTTAAATCATGTAAATCTTGTATATTACTTTTCGACCATTAACAATACCAATGGACAAACAGAGATTTATTTAAATTTAAAGGTAATAAAAAAACCGTTTCCACAATCAGCTGATTTCAATATTCCGTATGTATACTTCGTAATAATATACCGTCAGCTGATCGTCGAAATGTACAGGTAAAAAACCTTTTTGCATAACCGAAAACCGTCACGAACAAAACCTCTTTGTGCAATTTAACGCTGCCAACTAACAGAGAAAAAAAAACACTGAACATTAAACACCAAGGAGAATGCAGTCTTTCAATATATTCGAACGACTTAAAATAGTTTTTATGCCGTCTTGGCAAAAAGTAGTTATTGCGAAATTGCTTAGTTAAATTCGCCTTTAGAATTATAAGGAATTGAAGGAACACGTGCAATGGGAATAAAAAATTAAAAGAAAGTATACACACTACACAGCTGATGCGGTCAGCTGTTCGAACAAAGAGCTCGCATATTCACGAATTAATGTTCTAAAGAGGTCGAGACAATGAAACAATAAATTTTAGCCTAGACTGGGCGAATTCAAACGCTAGATTGATCGATTTACGTTCGTAACCTGGATTGGGACTTTCGGTGTAGGAAAGCTCCGTGATTGAATCGTACCATGGTGGTAGGTTTTTTTCTAAGCTTGGCTTGGCTAAACCTTTAAGTTGAAAATTTGGGCCATTTTTTTTTTAACCAAGGGAAATCCTACATGGGCTGCACCTCTCACTACCGGAGGACAGCGAGAGGGTTATGCCGGACTTCTACCGGCTAAAACCCCTAGGCCGCTCGGCACGTAAGTTGACCAGAGTTGCGGGTGCGCGACAAGCATACTTCCACTAACCCTGGTCACGCGCTTGGGTCATCCGAAAATGTTAGTACGGGGACCCTCACCTCTGGGAGACGTAGTTTTCTCTCTCCCTTGCTTCATTCAAAAGCAGCGGCGAACCTTGCTCCTCCATCAAGGGGCCTCCAATACTGCAACAGGTGACCCCGCGGCTGGTGTTCCGGCCATTGACATATAAAAACCCAAGACACACAGTCTCGAATAAAAGTAGCGCTCAAAACCGTCCCGCAAAAACTACCGAATATACATTTTGTTTTATGTCATAGCAAGCGTACGAACATGTGGGTCACCTGATGTTAAGTGATCACCACCGTCCATAGACGCTACCAACACCAGGCGAGTCGAAAGTGCGTAGCCAGCCTGTGTTTGAGGGAAAGGGAGGAAGGGGAGAGGAGAGGGGAGGGGAAGGAAGATGGGCCTTCGGCGCTCTCACTGACTGAACGAAACGCAACAATGCAAGCAAGCACTGTTACTTCACGTCGGTGTTTCTGTGTGTCGGGTGGTACTACCCCGGGCGAGCCGACCCATTCATGCCGAAACCAGTAATAGCTTCAGCGTCAAGCATACGTCAAACGTCATACATACGTGGTTATAGTTATGCGATAAACGTATGATTTTGCAAATTCGACCTTATCTGAATGATTTAAAGTTGTTTTTAAAAGTTACGCAAGCAACGCGAGAATATTTGATATGAGTGCATAGTCCAAAATTATGTACTCATTTTTTTGTGCCCACTGTGAGACGTTAAGTGTGCATCTTGGGTTTTTGTATATCAATGGTACCGTCAGCTGCACTTGAGAGCAGGTCCTCTTTTAAATTTAGCATGTTTACCCTCGAAGACCACATCGTTATTTTACATTAGATGAGATTGTGGTGAGAGGCTAAGATCTACAAAGTTGAATACAAAAAAAAGTGATATGGCTGTGGTAAGACTATAGTATAGTACAAGAGAACCACCAGTATACAAATTCTAAGCTGAGGTTCGACCACTGTAGCATCGTTGAGCTTGTTGCCAAGCAGCTGAATGCCTTAAGCTCTTCCCCATTAGGCCGGTGAAACTGTGAAGGCCCATCAGGTCAACAGCGTTAGTTCAAAAAAAAGTATACCACGAATGGTTGATCCCAAGTGCTTTTGAGTCGATCTCGAGAAAATTTCATTGATACACACAGATTTTATTTAGTAGGTAGGTAACTTAACAAAATATAAAATAAACGACTAAGAAAATTTTTCACTCTCCAAGAAGTAAAACTTAAAAAAATAAGGATCTACCCATATCGCTTTATTTTTGTAGAATATAATCTTTTAGTAGACGAAATGTCAGTAGCTACTTACTAACTTCAAAAATAAAGTAAAACATCTTTGATCCACAATTTGACCAGAATAACCCTCTCCTTATGTATGTATATACATACATCCTTATATTATAAACAAAGAGTGTTGAAGTAGACAGTATGTGTATTGTTTCATGCAATGTAAGTCAAATTACATCGGAGACCTACTTAAATTATATTATCCTTATTATTTAAGGTGGTAGAGCCACGCTGAAGCTACACTATTGGATTCAGCATGAATGGGTCGGACTCGCCCGGGGTAGTACCACCCTCTCATAGAAAACCGAGGTGAAGTAACAGTGCTTGCATTGTTGCGTTTCGTTCGGTCAGTGAATCCCGTCCCCTCTCCTCTAACCCCCTCCCGCCCTTTCCTCCAAACACAGGGTGGCAACGCACTTTCGACACCGCTGGTGTTGTTAGTGTCTATGGACGATGGTGATCACTTAACATCACCTGTTCATTTGACTGCTATGACATAAAAAAAAAAACCCTTGTTTGTATCTAATGGACCCCCAATTGTCGACATAGAACACTTTTGTTCTGATGTAGACACTTTTGCTGGTAGTCATAAAAGTACTAGAGGTCAATATAGATCTAATTCGGAAACATAGTAATGTGGTATTATAGGTAGCAAGACTAGGGGTATGAGACGAAAGTAATAAATAAACTCACTCCCAACTTGAGCACAATAGAATCTATACTAATATTATAAGGCTGAAGAGTTTGTTTGCTTGGACACACTAATCTCAGGAATTACTGGTCCGATTTGAAAAACTTCTTCAGTGTCAGATAGCTCATTTATCGAGGAAGGATATAGGGCTATGTATCATCACGCTAAGACCAATACGAGAGGAGTACCGATGAAAGTTTGAAATGTAATGTATATGTTATTTTAAATATTTTCTCCTATGCAATCAAAGTCGCAAGTTAAGCGTTAGCCCAAAGAAACTATTCCATGCAGACGCAGAAGCTAGTATAGTAGTAAGAAGGAAGGAAGTGTACCTTTCTGTTATTTGTTTAAAATAAAATTCCCCTGCACTGCTCGGCTGTGGTATTAAAGAATAAAAATTTTTTGTCAGCTGCAATTTTCCACATAAATTGAACCTCCCAATGATAAATAGAGTTATCAAATGATAGACAATAATAAAATATTGATACTCTATATATATGAAAAAGTTCATATTGCAGCAGATTCTATTGGCATTATTAAAGGTGCCCTTTTGTAGTTTATGTATTCATTAAATGTAAGTTTTTTTTTCTCAAACTGACTACGCTATTGACCTGGCAAGGTCTTAACAGCTTCCCCAGAATACTACAAATGTGAGCCGCGGTTATTTTTCGCAAGTTAACCTAACTTAACCGAGACGAAAATGTTATGTTTTAACATAAAAATCATCAAGTTGGTAATATACAAAATTACCAATGATAGTTCGGAAATTACACAGAACCTCAAAACTTTGATCACAAATATCTTAGTAACTATGACTTCTTTCTGCGGGGAGGGGAAATCACCCCTTTGCCACATTCCCTCCCCTTCAATCTTTATATCAAGATGCGAATTTCAAATGCAGCCCTTTAAAACACTTTTAGATTCCAAAAGACTTTATTTAAAAACAAAGTATTCAATAAGATTTAAGTGGAAAATAGGTTGATATAGAGTTTAAGATAGAATTTCGTTTTTTTTCTCGACTGCTTGCTCTTTTATTTTGGTTTGGCTAGGTTAGGTTAAACTTGCGAAAAAGATATCACGAACCAGCCGCAGTAGCGGTCGGCGAGCGCAGTGCATCTAATACACAAGTACCGTTAATTCATTACAAACAAATTGTATTATGTATATACAGTTATATATAGTCTGATGTCTCAATACAATTAAATATGATGATCTCTATAGTCCTCTATAGATCTATATACATATAATAAAAATGTAAATCTAATGCCTCTTTACTTTCTAGATTATTGTGAAAAAAATATAGGTTGCAGGTGCCTGGGAATCATTACATAGTATAAAACAAAGTCCCCTACCGCGTCTGTCTGTCTGTCTGTTCGTGATAAATTCAAATACTACTGTACAAAGTAGTAGTACAAAGTCCCCTACCGCGTCTGTCTGTCTGTCTGTTCATGATAAATTCAAATACTACTGAACCGATCTTTATGCGGTTTTCAACAGTGGATATAATGACTTATGAGAAACGTTTCAGTATATAATTTGCCAGAGATATCTTTATAATCAGGGCGGGACAACGTCTGACGAGCCCTCTAGTAAGTAATAAAATACATTTCAATCATTTTTAAAGATCTCTGTCTGTCGACTTGTTTGTTTGTTTGTACACGTATCAATGCTAAAGTACTGCATTCATGATAAAACCGTACAGAGAAAATTGTAAGGCATATCCTTGAGAAACATTTAGTCTTGGCTTCATTAAAATCTGTTCACTCCAGCAAAAGTTATTGTAATTTTAATGACAATGCAACTTAAGTTGGAGAGAAAAGTAGATAAGTAAATGGACTTAATATGTGAATGGGGGCTAGACGAAGGCACTCTAGATAACATCTTCTTCAATTGTCCTAATCTAGTATATTCCTTGTATGATAATTTTGCCTGACAGTATACCCAGTCCTTCTGATTTTAAATCTTTGCTTTTATATGTGTTTTCTCCGTTTGTCTATACTCTGGCCAATTTTATAACTAGTAACAAAATTAAACTTTAACATTACTAAAACTAATTATTATGTAAATTTATATTTATTTATTGAAGCATGATATCTATTGTATTTGTCCTTGGATATATTACACTGGCCTAATCTGGAAGAGCAAAATTATACAATTAATATTTAATACTACCTATAAAGTAACTCTCCCATGACTAACTCGACACTGGCAGAATTCACATCAACGAGACGCCATTATTTAAATGTTGAAGTTGAAAGACTTGTTTTTTCTTTATTTTGATTTTTGGTTTATATTCATTGTGTATCGAATTTAAGTTCGAAGATATTTTACTCAATTTATCTTATGTTTATTGTATAACCAACAATAATACCAATATATACACACAAATTTCTCGAAATAAACACTTCGATTAAAACCTTGTTACTATGTAATTAATATCACTTACCAGGCATCGCGCTTCCTGACTGCCCCATTTTTTTTTAAACGAATTTTCGGACGGAAATTAACACGAACAATTATCACTTTTCCGCTCCTCGTTCACGATCTATAACCTACTTACTCATCGCGTAATTATAATTCAACAACTTTGACCCGTTACCACTAGCAGTTTATGTTTACTATTTATTTATTTTATAAGAACATAATTATGTACACACAATACAAGATTCTTATAGGATTCGCGTAACTTAAAAATATATTTTTTTTATATTAGTCTTAGTTTATTCTATGTTATTATTGCACGTGATATGTACTTTTTTCATTATTGTGGTTATAATTTTTATTATTTTCACATTTTAATTAAAATTTACGAGAACTATTCGCAATTCGTGTCACTCGTTTGACAACTTTGACTTTGACAACGACATTCCAATAAACAGTAGTAATAATATTCGTCCAATAGGACAGACGAAGGAATTATCCATACTGCCAACTCTGAAGTTGTCAATATAGGTATTTCTTATATATCCCTTAACCAATTTTCTTCCGTGTCCAAGTTAATATAAAGTAATATAAAGGTATAAGCGCCAAACTTCTATATAATATTTCGTACATATTCTTTTATCCATGTTTTTTAACTTAATCTCCTTGTTAATAGTAGCGTACCAATTTCCTTTTGTCTGAATTATTTCGTTTTTCTCACCCAGAGTGTTTGTTAATTTCCATTGTCAAGTAGTTAATTGAAAGTTCCAACAAGATGGTGGTGTAGGAGCTTCGGCTCACTACTAGAATATTCCAGACTAACACGGACAGCGTAATAATAAGACTTGGAGATTGTAAAATAGACTGTTTATTAAAATTATCATAAAAGCTATTTATACAGACATGCGACATTTCATTTATGTGTTCAATTGTTTGCACGATATTCTATTTACAATATGTACAAAGGTTTCAGCCAGTCTGCCAGAGAGGATGACATTCTCGGTAGCTACAGTGGCTCTCTTGTTAGAACTTTCCATGGAGTTTTTGTAGCATCTCAGAATTCATGGCTCGTGGTATTGGTATTTTCCATTCACTTCACTTATGCACAATAAACAAACAATATTACATAAAACACCACCAATTTTACAGAATATAGAGTCAGTAACACAAGATTATGAATAAAATATAAAATCACTACATGACAGACCAAAATCCCGCCAAAAATTCCATTCCAATAAACAATTCAGGAGCTGTTATTTGATGATGATCGGATACTTTTCAATAAAAGAAAAATTAAACAAACTAATGCTTTTATAGGACATAAACCTTAACAAAATTGAGTTTAATTAAATAATACATACACACGGAAGGACGTACTGAAGACATTTGATTTCTCAGACAAGATATTTAATATCTTTCTATAATGATGTTATACACGAAATAAAGTACACAAATTTCTTCCGCGGATGTTATAGGTATTTATTAATCTATTTTACACTACAATTAATTATAATATCTTTATATGCTGCCATAAACATATACATAATCTGACACGGATCTATTGTCACGATCTATAGAATATCTATTAAATATAATCCGCATATCCCACCGAAGGAAAATACAAATATCTCTTTGTTCCATGACATATACTATAATAATCATTTTACCATTGTATTGTAACTAAGCTCGTCAAACATCGGTTAATTGACACTTAACAACATGCATGCTTTGAGTAAATTCCAAAGAAAAATATTAAAGTGTTCAGGGACCAATGTGGATAAATAGTTGAATTGTACTATGTAGATACCTTAGTACGCGGGAACACTATCGCGTCACTACTTAGCCGTAGACGACAGCGTGACTATCAGAAGGTACGTAAGAGAATAAATGAACGATCTCCGATTTGTACAGACTTGTAAACGTTTTAACAGCTGGTTTAAGAATCCTTCGTTTATTGGTAGAGCAGACGTATTTCAAAGAAATAGAAGTGAATACGTGCAAAGATTACAGTCAAAAATATACCGACAAATAAAAAAATACAAACTATATTAGGGTAATATAAGAATTGGTAGGTACGAATGAAGAATAACATCTAGCAATAAAATAATTGAAACAATAAGCTATGCACAATACAACGAATAAAAAAATAAATGTGGAATGAACTGGGATTAGTGTTAGTGATTGTGTGGCTGTGCATTGTCCTTTGCACGTCGCAGGTGTTCTTTCAATCACAATAATCTGCAAGCGTTTGGTCCATTCCTCGAAAACCCCGATCTTTCAGAGTGCCGATTTTCATTTCTCACGCTAATTGTTGTAGTGCAGTAACGTTATACGTCAGCTGTGTGCCGCTACAATACTTTAACAAATGAAGTTTGTTTTTATTATTATGGAATAATAATTTTTTGTGAAATATCATCATGTTAAGTATATATTTTAAGATACCGTTTCATATTGTTAATAATCAATCAATTAAATATATGTTTAATACTGTAGCGTTTAAAGTTAAAGTGTAATAAAAACTGTGTGTATAATGTCTTACACTTTGTAATTTAACTTCATGAACGTTGTGAGCAACACAGTAACTTATTTTTATAAACACTGTAATTTTGTCTTCTAAAACCCTGGCAACATATATTTTAAAAAGTTGACGGTTGATTGTGTTTACGTTTGTGTTATATTAGAAAATTGAAATTTTTAATTCAACTGATTCATAAATAATGGATTCTACAACCTTAGCAGATGAGAAGGAAAAAGACCTTTTAAAACAAAAAGAAATTCTTCTTCAAGAAATAAAGTATTATGAAAAAAGAGTCGAATATCTCAAAAACAATCCAATCTGTAGACATGATTTATCCAGGTAACTATTTTGTTTTATTTTTTGGCAATCAATCTTTCAGGTTATTTTAGACCCCGTAAGACCAATGAATGTTTTTTGGGTAAGTGTACAGCCTGAGTGATTCTGCGTTCGGCAGGGCGTGCAGCGATCAAGAGCGCCGCTCGCGCGCCTCTCAGGACACCTATGTGTTAATTTTTTTTTATTGTAGCACGGCAAAATGTCTGCACTGTGCCAGATGGTAAGCACAGTACAATCCAAAAACAATGGCGACAACCGCTAGCTATGGATAGTGACACAGTATCCATCGCCGGTCGCCACTGTCATGCCGTCCTGCGAAAAGCTGGATATGCACAGGGTGATCCCGAAACGCGACTCGCGGAAGCGAATCACTATGATGGGCTTTTTCGCCAAATACATAGTGGTTGCGACCCAGTCAGGCTATAAAACCCTACCATCCCGCTTTCACCATTGCCTCGTTCGTTATTCAGCAGGGTGCACCACGTGCAGGTGAGGTTGGCTTGGGTGTCTCAAACCCTAAGTTGTTATTCGACACCTCTTACACCCCAGAAAAGCATATGTTTGAAACGAAGCCGCACGCCCCTTCACACTCGACGCTTGATTTAAGCATCCACTTTGGACATACACTAAGGTTCCTTGCCCCTATAATGTGTTAAATATTGTGTGTATGGACCCTTACGATTAATTAAATTGAAATGGTTTTTATCCAGCTCAGATTCTGAAGATGACATGACAACGTTAATCGAGACAGGGCCTTCATTGGCACAATTGAAACTGGAGAGGTCTATGCGGAATACATGTCTTCAAGCCACCGAAGAGCTGACCAACTTGAAGATTTTGCAGTCTGAAACTAAAATGATAGATGAGCCAGTGCTAGTGGGGTAAGGATTTTTGTTTCTTCAAATTGATATACTTTGGATATGGGTTATGTATGTACTGATAAGAGCACTGCGGTTACAATTGATGCCTCAATTGGTAAATGTGACTCTACGTATCAAAGTAAGACTTTACATACGTATTTTGGTAGGCGGTAGAGCCACTCTGAAGATATTACTGGTTTCAGCATGAATGGGTCGGCTTGCTCGGTGTATTACCACCCTCTCCCAGAAAACCGACTTGGAAGTAACAGTGCTTGCATTGTGAAGTTTGGTTTGGTCAGTGAGAGCGCTGGAGGCCCAACTCCCTTCCCCTTCCTCCTCTTCTTTCCCCCTTCCGTTCTTCCCTCCCCAACACAGTCTGGCAAGGCACTTGTGACTCCCCTGTGTTGCAAGTGTCTATGGACGGTGGTGATTGCTTAACCTTAACATCAGGTGACCCACCTGTTTGTTTGTCTCCTATGATATAAAAAAAAACATAAAATATTATGAAATATTAAAATTGAATTTCGCTCATTTCGAAATGTAAGGACTCAAATATATAAATTTATAGAAGAAAATTCCTTGAGAAACACAGATGAAATGGAGAATAATAATTGTTGATTTTAGAGAGACACCTGTGAAAGAGGCTGGGACATGGCGAGAGGTGATCGCAGAATGCAGGATCGATCTGGTGCCGTTCTGTATTACATTTTACACTCACACTCCAGTTAGTATGGTTTTTGTTACTTTTAATATTTCTATAAACCAGATTGAGTTTCTTGCCGGTTCTTCTCAATGACTGGCTTGTTTTCCAAATTGATGGTTGTGTTGCAGTTCATAAGTTCCTCCTTAGGTCCTTAGAAGGTCGAGCTAAAAAAGAGTTTCTTTTAATTATGCTGAAGTGACATCACATTTTATTGCAGAATCGAAAATTTGCTCCGACATGGTTCAGAAGTCTCTGTGTGACCCTTATCAAGACATCACATAAGGCGGAGCTCGACAAGTCTGTCTTACCCACAGTGAAGAAACCGAGTGAGGCTATAGCGGTTAGTTGAATTCATTATCACAATAGTCTTTAATAGAGCCACTGAAGGAAGTAAGACCTCTTCTCGATCGAAGTTATGGGTATAAACTCCAACCCATGATGTATTAGCGATTTGGAACTTTTGAAATCCAAAGTTCTATGTTGTTCCCATATATTGTGGTACTATAAGAACATTTCTCAGGTTCAGGTTTCCTCATGATGTTTTCCTTCACCGTCAGCCGAGAGTGTTACTGATTTAAATTAGTAAATGTAGGCAAATTCTCAAAAATTTGTTTATACATGCCAGGGTTCGAAGTTGCCTATATCGGATTGATATTCCATCGGTCAAACACTATAACGCAATCAGATGACTTTATTAACCACTGTTTCTTACATAAGGTTTCACGCGGGCTGAGTCGCGGGTACATGTAGTGTATTATAAATACGACTGTTTGTTTGTTACGCTTCTACGGCTTAACTACTCACCTGGTCATCATGACATATTTTGCTTACATCAAGGGTACAGGAAACGATATACAGGCTGAATGTTTAGAGAGTAGCAATATTTATGTGGGATACTCTACACTCGATTCTCGTTCTCAATCAATTGATAAATAGGTGCTTAATATTTGACCTAATTATCTAGAAACATACAAAAATTATACACAATTCTCTACGCATCTATCTTAAAGCACAGTGTCAATCACCGTCGGGTTATTTCACTTTCATTTGAAAGGGAACGTGGGAACGTCGGAACAAAACAAACGGGTTTATTGTCCGTTTTATTATCGAAAGTTATTAACCCCGGGTCGCCCAATGTAGCTTTTGGCATCGGTCGTTGCACCTAGGTTATTTACGATTGTGTTTATACTTTTGAAAGTCTTATAACAAACTTTAACTAAGTTTTTCTTGGTTGTTTATTAGTGTTTGTTTTGATATTATTATTTTGTATGTTAAATGTGACCATGAAGTGTTATATCCTAGAATACTGCAAGTGTTTAACCTTTCACCTGGTATATTATGTTTCATCCTGAAACACGGCGGTATCTAAAACTATATTAGCGCGAGCAATGTGTAATGTCATGTCATTTTATGTGAGTTCCAGGTGTTGAAACAATATTCGACGGCCTCCAGGTCCAGGAAGAATACGCTTGCCCATCTGGCTGATGTCTACGAGACATCGCTTTACATGCAGCCGATGGTGAGCTCTGTTACCTTTATACAGGCTGAATGTTTAAACAGTAGCAATATTTATGAGAAACACTCTGCACTCGATTCTCGTTTAAATCAATTAAAAAAAAATAGGTGCTTAATATTTGGCCTAATTATCTAGAAACAGAAAAAATATACTCAACCCTCTACGCGTCTATGTTAAAGCACAGTATCATGACCGCCGGGTGAATTGAAAGTGCAGCTAACCAATTAGCAAAGGATAATTATTCGAAGTTTTAACTAATTTTATTGTCCGTTTTATAATCGAAAGTTATTAACTCCGGGTCGCCGCTCGTAGGTATTATCATCGGTCATTCAACCTAGGTTTAAGTTATTATTCATACTTTTGAAATTCTTAGAACAAACTTTACCTAAGGTTCTCTTTGTTGTCTGTTACTATTTGTTTTGATATTATTATTTGATATGTTAAATGTGATCATGAAGTGTCATATCCTACAATACTGCGAGTGTTTAACCTATCACCTGGTATATATATATACTAGCTGTATACAGGATGTTAGAAGACCGCTTCCGAAAACGAAGACAGACGATAGTACTAATGATACCTTTGATGATGGTACGAAAAACATCATAGTTTGAAAACGTTTTATTAGCATTATTTACGTTCCATCATGTTAGTACATCTAAATGAAACGACAGTTTCATAAAAAATACATTACTAAAAAAAAAACAGCAATGTATAACAAAAACAAAAAAACAGCTGATACTCGAGTCAACGAACGTCAGCTAGCGATCGTGCAAATACTTATTTACAACATTTAATCGTTTCTTTTACACGCACACCGGCGCGGCGGTGATACCGCACCCTCCAAAATTTACAACTTTTTACTCGGTATAATATAACGGTATAACTCGGTATAAATTTTGCAGGCGCCATAAAAGAATTAGAGGCGGCGTTCACAATAAAAATTACAAGTAATATTAGATAGTTGTGACGGACATATCTGTTTTCAAATTATGGTATTGGACGGACTAAAAACGAAAACAATGGTAACGTAAAGTATAAGAATATTATTTTAAATTCATTCTGATAGATTAATTAACTGTCGATCATAAATGTAATTAATTTTAACTATGAAATTGTTCTGTACCATTTTATTTTTAATTTCTTGTACAAAATCAAAGATAAAGATTAAATAGTTTTTATAATTGTGTACGTGAGTATGTAATTAGGTTAATTTAAATATTCTAATATCATTTTTGTAGTAACGAGCTTTTTGTTACGTCAGGGTACAATTGATTGTATAGTTGTATTAAATAATTAGAGTTATACCTTCTAAATTCCATAAAAAGACTAGTCAGTAGGGATAACTATGCTTAATATAAAATAAAATTTGAGAATGTCTAACGCTTTATCGATCTGTGGAAATGATCAAAGTGCCGTCAACTGGCGGCGCGCAAAAGGAGCGGTTTGTTTTGGCGGGATTCGGGATCGTGCACGGTCGCTAGCTGCCGGCGTGGCCGCGCCCGAGTGTTCGATGACCCGAGTATCAGCTGTTTTTTTTTAATTTTGTTACATTGCTTTTTTTTTAATATAATTTTTTTTAAATCAGGATCGATTTTTTTTCCGTTCCATCATCAAAGGTATCATTAGTACTATCGTCAGTCTTCGTTTTTGGAAGCGGTCTCCTAACACCCTGTATGACTTAAGTACGAGAGAAAAGTAGATAAGTAAATGGAGTTAACATATTCAGATGATTTTATTAGTCACTGTTTTTTTACACTAGGTTCCACGCGAACGAAGCCGAAGCCACAGCTAGTTAATAATAAAAATAAAAAACAATTCCAGGACGACGGCGGGTTCCTGTTGAAATGCGAGAACGTTCTGGAAATGTCGTGGCGCTTAGAGAACAGACGGTCACCGTTCTCGCCGTTCCACCATCGGATGAAGCTAGATTTGGAGTATATGGGTAATTTTATACTAGACTAGCCTCTGCCCGCGACTTCTTCCTCGCGGAAACTCTCAAGAGGAAAATGAACCCCGATTTTGAAACATTCTTCATCGGTGCTCCGCTCCTATTGGTCTTAGCGCGATGATATATAGCCTATAACCTTCCTCGATAAATGAGCTATATAACACTGGAAGAATTTTTCAAATCGGACTAGTAGTTCCTGAGATTACCCCCTACAACGTCACAAACTCACAAACTTTACCTCTTTATAATATTACTATAGATTTTTAAATAACTTTAGTGTCTTAACACGTCGCCGTGAATTAGTGTGAGTCTTGGTCAATTTCGATACTTAATAAATACAGGTTATCAAACTTAAAATTGTGTTTTAAATTATTTTAGTATAGGATTGTATTCATGTGTCTGAATACCGCTCAAAGCTTAAATGGCTACCCATTCGGCATCGACGAAACAGTCACATCTTGTACCTCCTGTATAACGTTCTTCATAATCCCAATTCCCCTCCCTACCTACAATATAAATTCGAGATGTTAGGTTGCAGAGATTCTTCATCACGCCGTCTATGCTCTCAACATTTACTCAAATTCCCTATCTGTCACACTAAATTTTATAATAAATCATTTGCGGTTCAAGCTGTACGCCTATGGAACGCACTCCCTTGTGATATTAGGCAAGCAAGATCTGTGAAATTATTTAAAAAATATCTCCACCGGCATTACCTCTCACTGTCGTAATATAACTATTCTATTGCGTCATTTCTTTTTTTTTTCTCACTTTTAACTATAGTTTCTGTAATTATTTTTGTCTATTTATATTGCCACCCGGTAGTTTTGAAAATAAAATGTCTCCTTAGGTTTGCCTGGAAGAGATCGCTCTAAGCGATAAGGCCGCCTAACTGTACACATATTGTAAACTGATATCTAATTTTGTATATTTTCAACGTGTGTGCAATAAAGAGTTTTATTATTATTATTATTATTATTGTATTCATCGTTTGTATGATTGCATCTATTGAGCATAGAAGTGCATACATCTGGATAAATATATATTTATTATATATAAAGTAAGTAAGTAAGTAAGTAAGCAGCAGAGCCAGCGGATGTTGTCCTGCCTTGATAATAAAAAAAAACTAAAATTCAACCGCAGCGCCACCTACCGGGTCCAATTGTAAATCTAAACCATTCTCGGATCCACTGGAACACGCACACAAAATTTCCTCAAAATCGGTCCAGCCGTTTAGGAGGAGTTCAGTGACATATACGCGTACAGAAGAAATTTATATATAAAGATATATTATATGTGGATATAAATATGGAATGTAACTCTCTCTCTTTCTATGTTCACTAACTTATATCTCCCTCTCAACGTTCCGTTCGCCTCGCCTGATCACACGTTTTCGTAACGCTCACGTTACGCATTCACCAGCTTACTCCAAAAAGTTTACTCTTACTCCAAGTCAAGCGTGCGTAAAGAAGTTTCACTTGAAAAAAATAGTTTAGGTTTTATTGAAGTGTAACTTCTAATGCGACTACCAACAAGGTTGCGTTAAACGTTTAACGCTATCATGGAGGGGGTATGAAAGCATTGTTGCTTTAAACGTTCAACGCTCCTGGGGAGGGGGAATAGAAAGAGACAGAGCGAGAAAAATAATCAAACATTTCGTATTTTACTTTAGTTATCACTAGCGGGCCCGGCAGACGTTGTCCCGCCCTGATTATGAAAAAATCCTTGACAAATTATATACTAAAACGCTCCTCATCAATCACTCTATACACCGGTGAAAACCGCATGAAAATCCGTTCCGTAGTTTTTGAGTTTATCGCGAACAGACAGACAGACAGACGCGGTAGGGGACTTTGTTTTATACTATGTAATGATAATCCCATTGTAAATGTTATAGATTTGGATATTTCTCCACTCGAAAATGATAATTAAAAGATGCGATCAATCGTGAATTGTAAGCAATGTTAATAAAGTATGTCTTAAAGAAATAATATGATTTCACTAAAAATCAATTTCTACCCCTTCCTATTTTCATTTCCAAATTACGAAGTTTCACTTCATCCGCGCGGAGGGACTCCACGCACTACTTTTTTTGTTGTCTCCGCTATCTTTCTATCTTTGTTTCAATTATTGTTTGTATAAAATAAATTGAATTTTCTTTTACAGAGGAAAAGCACATCAAAGAAATAACGCAAATATATGACCAACTCCCAGATCCGACTATAACGACGAGCGAGCGTACTGAACTGTTGTCAGAAATCATATCGATATGTCTGAAAGCGAAAGAATCACTCTCTGAGACAGTGGAGTCTGCACCAGACGATGAGAAAGAAAGTTCCAGAAACGATGACGGGGTTATGGCACCACCGAAAACTGTACCGAGGAGAAGTAAAAGCAAAACAGTCAAAAGTGTTAATGAAAGTGTAAATAATACCAGTGGGTCTTTAAAGAGAGTTATCGACGATGCCAGTGATAGTGGGAATTTTGGTCAGTGTGATACCAATACGATATTTACTTATAAACAAACTCTTGAAGGGAATACCCAAAGAGCTGCTGATGTGAACAAATCCAAACAAACTCAGAGAACTGGTCCAAATGTTGGAGGAACTAGCAAAATTGCCCCCGGGAAAAGAAACAGACCTACTGAGAATATGGAATCTACTGTGAATACTGCGGATGGCAACACTAAAAGAAATAAAACTGATGAAAATAAAATACTAAATAAGAATTCCAGAGTTTTAAATAAAGAATCTAGTAACACTATCAAGAAACATAGCACTAAAAATATTCAGGCTATAGAAAAAAATCAAAAACAAGTTATAAAAAGTACCTCCGGGACTAAAGAATCTGGAGCTAATAGTGCAGGACGAAAGTTAGTTGAAAATGTTGCCAAAGAGACAAAAAATGTTGCTGTCTTAAAAAATAAAACGTCGACTAATGGAATTCCTGTAAATAAATTAAAGAAAGATATTAATAACGCTAAAACTGATAATAAAAATAAACAAAAACACGGTCTCGCGACACAATTGACAACGAACAAGGAACAGATTATAAGCGGCAGCGGGGACAGATTAAAAAGAATAGATACCCCGAAACGCTTTAACAATAAAAAACCGATGTTACCGTTGAAAATTCAAAACAATCGTAAATCGTTGACGAAAATCCGGAAAAGTGTCGGGAAACAGATCAACAACAAGAGAATTGAAAAAGAAAATGCTCGGAAAATATCGAAAATACCGCAGAAATTAATGTCGCATTCGTCTGGAAGCCTGAACAATCAGAGTAAGAATAATTAAATATATCCTATTTATCTATACATATATAGTTGACATTAAAGTGTGTTGTTTGTTCCGACTAATCACTATAAATAGTACACACAGTATATACACTATAAATGTAGGTAGAGCAAAACTTTTGTAGGTATGCCGTAGGTAGAATGTCGTGGTTGTCTCTAAATATGACAACATTTATAATGTATCACGATAGTCCTATTTTTTATATATTTACTAGTGTATTGTCATGTTGACGATCCTAAAATAAATAAATAATATCACTTATGCAAGCAAAGCACCCGAGTCCGTTTGGTATATGTGCATAAAGCTAAAGATGCGTATTTTACAAGCGTATTCACAAAAATGTTGTCATCTATTCCACTATACAATATATTATATTTTTCGTCGATTAACATCGTTACTGTTAGAAAATATAGATGAAATGATATATCTTACTTCAAATTGAGTGATATATCTTCACCATAAAAATCGGTGGTATTGTAGGTGGTAGAGCCACGCTGAAGCTATTACTGGCTTCAGCATAAATGGGTCGGCTCGTCCGGGGTAGTACCACCATCTCACAGAAAACCGACGTGAAGTGACAGTGCTTGCATTGTTGCGTTTCGTTCGGTCAGTGAGAGCGCCGGACACCCACCTCCCCTCCCCTTCCACTTTCCCCTTCCCTTCCTCCCCCCTCCCTACACAGGCTGGCGACGCACTTGCGACTCCCCTGGTGTTGCGGGTGTCTATGGACGGTGGTGATCCATCAGGTGACCCACCTGTTCGTTTGCCTCCTATGATATAAAAAAAAAAAAAAAAAACAAAGGTACAAACTTTTTGTTAATAGATGCCATCGAATGAGTTAAACCACAACAGGAACCTCTGCCTCGGGTCTATTATCATGTCTTGAGGTGTCCATTTTTCATGACAATGTTTCCTTTCACCATCACGTGAAAGATTATACTAATATTTGACCATCGGGGATCTGATTTCAGAATTAAAAAGTTCATCAAAACTCAGTCTGTACTCGAATACACGGAAAGTGCCATCTAGTATACCAAGTAAGTGAAACACAATTTCACATATAGCTTCACGCTTCTCTGAAACTGTAACTCGTATCTGAACGATGACCACTTCTATCTTGTAACTTTTTCTATTTCTAATTTCGAGCCAAAATTGTTGCTTTTCTCTTATTCAAAGTCACACTCTTCTTTCTTCTTTTTCCTTTCCTCCTTGTCCTTTTCTTTTTTCTTTTCCTTCTTCTCCTTCTCTTATCCCCTCTCTTCTTTTCTTTTCTTTTCCCTTTTCTTTTCTCTTTCTGATTTCTTTTCACTTTTTTGTAGTCGTGTTGGATCTTTTTCACGTATTCCAATCCGTAATGATCACTATTTACTTTATGTTCATATTTCACATATAGCTTCTCGCTTATCTGAAACTGTAACTCATATCTGAATGATGACCACTTCTATCTTGTAACATTTTCTATTTCTAATTTCGAGCCAAAATTGTTGCTTTTCTCTTATTCAAAGTCACTATGATTTCTTTTCACTTTTTTGTAGTCGTGTTGGATCTTTTTCACGTATTCCAATCCGTAATGATCACTATTTACTTTATGTTCATATTTCACATATAGCTTCTCGCTTCTCTGAAACTGTAACTCGTATCTGAACGATGACCACTTCTATCTTGTAACTTTTTCTATTTCTAATTTCGAGCCAAAATTGTTGCTTTTCTCTTATTCAAAGTCACTATGATTTCTTTTCACTTTTTTGTAGTCGTGTTGGATCTTTTTCACATATTCCAATCCGTAATGATCACTATTTACTTTATGTTCATATTTCACATATAGCTTCTCGCTTATCTGAAACTGTAACTCGTATCTGAATGATCCCCTCTTCTTTTTATATTTTTTTTTTTTTATTTTCAACCAAAATTGTTTCCTTTTTTTTATTCAAAATTATTATTATTTCTTTTCACTTTTTTTTAGTTGTGTTTGATTTTTTTCACGTATTCCAATCCGTAATGATCACTATTTACTTTATGTTCATATTTCACATATAGCTTCTCGCTTATCTGAAACTGTAACTCATATCTGAATGATGACCACTTCTATCTTGTAACATTTTCTATTTCTAATTTCGAGCCAAAATGGTTGCTTTTCTCTTATTCAAAGTCATTATGATTTCTTTTCACTTTTTTGTAGTCGTGTTGGATCTTTTTCACATATTCCAATCCGTAATGATCACTATTTACTTTATGTTCATATTTCACATATAGCTTCTCGCTTATCTGAAACTGTAACTCGTATCTGAATGATGACCACTTCTATCTTGTAACATTTTCTATTTCTAATTTCGAGCCAAAATGGTTGCTTTTCTCTTATTCAAAGTCATTATGATTTCTTTTCACTTTTTTGTAGTCGTGTTGGATCTTTTTCACATATTCCAATCCGTAATGATCACTATTTACTTTATGTTCATATTTCACATATAGCTTCTCGCTTATCTGAAACTGTAACTCGTATCTGAATGATGACCACTTCTATCTTGTAACATTTTCTATTTCTAATTTCGAGCCAAAATGGTTGCTTTTCTCTTATTCAAAGTCATTATGATTTCTTTTCACTTTTTTGTAGTCGTGTTGGATCTTTTTCACGTATTCCAATCCGTAATGATCACTATTTACTTTATGTTCGTGATTAATTCATTCCCTTTTTTTGTAGCTACAATGTACCCGTTTCATTTATTACTAGCCACAATGGGATTTTTTTCATGTTTTTTTTCAGCAATAATGACTTCTTTGTAGCCATATGGATTCTATTTACTTATTTGTAGTCATAATGGATTCGTTTCACTTCCTTGCAGCCCTAATGGATTCTTTTCACTTTGCAGCCCTAATAGATTCTCTTCACTTCTTTGCAGCCCTAATAGATTCTCTTCACTTCTTTGCAGCCCTAATAGATTCTCTACACTTCTTTGCAGCCCTAATAGATTCTCTTCACTTCTTTGCAGCCCTAATAGATTCTCTTCGCTTCTTTGCAGCCCTAATAGATTCTCTTCACTTCTTTGCAACCCTAATAGATTCTCTTCACTTCTTTGCGGCCCTAATAGATTCTCTTTACTTCTTTGCAGCTCTAATAGATTCTCTTCACTTCTTTGCGGCCCTAATAGATTCTCTTTACTTCTTTGCAACCATTATACATTACTTTTACTTCTTTGTAGCCATGTTGGATCCTTTTCACATATTTGAATCCCTAATGATCTTTGATCTAGATGACTTTTTATTTTATATTCATGTTGGACTCTTTCCCTTTCTTTGTGGCCATGATGGATTCTTTTCACTTCTTTGCAGCCATGATGGATTCTATGTACTTCTTTGTAGCCATTATGGATTCGTTTCACTTCTTTATAACCATTATGGGTTTTTTTTCTTTATTAGAAGGTATAATGGTTGTAACATCTATTTACAACTGATTAAACACTACTCTTTCTTTTTTCACAAATAACTCTTTTCTTAGACTTCTCGACACTAATTAATATTTTAAAATTAAGAGGAATAACCAACAGATAATATACCATAATATAGTCAAAATATGTTGAATATATATTTTTTTAATACCACATCACATTTTTTTTAATATCTCGATTTTATATTGGAATTGTTGGAATGAAATGTTTAAATGGTCTACTATTGGGTCATTCGATCTGACCATTTATTGCAAATGGCTTTCACTTTATTCGCATTATCACATCGGTCTGTAATGGACCCAGTGTAGTGCCATAGGCCTCTTCTTGAAGGAAGTTATCGTTGATTATGCCCATTCAAGTAATCTTGAATACGCCATCTGCCTAATTATTAAACAATAGCTTCTCCCCGCGACTTCGTCCGCGTGGAATAATTACTTTGGGCTAACGCTAACTTTAACTCGCAACTTTGTTTACGTGGAAGGTGAAAATATTTTTAAGTAATACTTACGTTAACCCCGATTTTGTAACATTTTTCATTGATGCTCCGCTCCTATTGGTCTTAGCGTGATGATATATAGCTTATATTCTTCCTCGATAAATGAACTATCTAACACTGAAAGAAGTTTTTAAATCGCACTAATATTTCCTAAGATTAGCTACTAGCGCTTTCAACCAAATAAATTCTTCAGATTTATAATACTTGTATAGAAGTATAGACTATATAACTTACCATCTGCTTGAGTATACACTTGTACACCTAACATATATATATATATATACAAGAATGGATGTCGGTGTGTACACAACAAATTAATAAATACCCTCACCGTTTGACTCACCCATGAAAGTCTATCTGTGTATTTTTGGGAAAACTGTTATGGGTATTTTGGCCTCTCATCATCAGCCTATAAGAGAGCCACTGCAGGTTCATAGGCCTCTTCCCGAAGGAAAGTATGGGCATAATCACAACACTAGCCCACGATGTCTTAGCGATTTCAAACTCTGAGAAATCCAAAGTTATATGTTTTCCCACATACAGTAGTACTACAAGAATATTTCTCAGGTTCAGGTTTCCTTACAATGTTTTTCTTCACCGTCACCCGATAGTGTTACCAATTTAACATTAGTAATTCTTTTTTTTGTGTCATAGCAGGCAAACGAACATGTGCGTCACCTGATGTTAAGTGATCACCACCGTCCATAGACACTAACAACGCCAGGAGAGTCGAAAGTTCGTTGTCAGCCTGTGTTTGGGGTAAAGGGAGGGAGGGGAGAGCAGAGAGGAGGGGAGAGGGAGGTGGGCCTTCGACGCTCTCATTAACCGAACGAAACGCAACAATGCAAGCACTGTTACTTCAAGTCGGTTTTTTTATGAAATCCATCGAAACTACATTCCACCGGTCAAACTGTTCAATGTATGGAAAAAGATATATTTTCCTATATGAGTCCATTACATTTAAAAATGAGCTAAATCCAATTTTAGTCGTTCCTAACATTTTACGTTTCTGTTCAAGATCTTCAAATTTAGTACTTGTAGATTAGAAGGTTATAAAAAAAATACAAAAAATCTTATGGACGACAAAATTTGAACTATGGTGTATAAAAATTGGAAATGAAAAAAAAAAAAAATTAAACATGTCATCAATTAAAATTGGATTTAACTCATTTTAAAATGTAACAACACACATATATATATATATCTTTTCTTCGCTACCAAAGTTTGGTATAATCGAGAAAGGAAACTTTAATGAAAAATTTAATAAACAGCCCAAAATGTCAATAGTTATTGCAAGTGTTCTGGCGATTTTATAATGTTCTTACGCTCGTTTCAGGACTGAACCCAAAACCCAGTACGAGTAAACAGTGAAATTTCACCTACAATTCTCATATTTATTACTAGCTTCTGCCTGCGACTTCGTCCGCGTGGAATAGTTACTCTGGGCTAACGTAACGGAAGCTCTCAAAAGAGTATAAAACGATTTTGAAACATTCATCATTGGCGCTCCGCTACTATTGGCCTTAGCGCGATAATATACAGCCTATAGCCCTCCTCGATAAATTATCTATATAACACTGAAAGAATTTTTAAAATCGGACCAGTAGTTCCTGAGATTACCCCCTACAACTTCACAAACTCACAAACTTTACCTCTTTATAATATTAATATAGATTACATTAGGAGGAGTTTTTTAAATATCTCGTTTATCGAACGAAAACTGAGAAGTTTACTATTCTCATACTGATTTACTTTTAATATATATAACTTTCAAAAATGGTTTTATATTTCTAACCTTAAAATAACTGCAAAATAATTGCGTAAAGCGGTGTTTCTAACATTTTGCAAACACAAAATAATATCAGTCTCTTTTGCTCTCAGTGACTAGTTCGTGCGTGAGAGTGATAGAGATATATTTCATGTTGTGTATTTTGTCGTCATCACGATGGTATGGCTTGTTCTAAAACTATTCTTAGATATAACTGATTACATTAATAAGCTTTGATTGAAACAATTGCCTAAAGCACCTGTATTTTTAACGTACAATAAATACAAAATAATTCCGTCTCTTTCGCTCTCAGCGACTGGTTCGTGCGTGAGAGTGACAGAGATATGTTTCGTATTGCGTACGATGTGTGACGTCATGACGGTATAGCTTGTTAAAAAACTACTGTTAGATATAACTGATGATGATAATAAGCGTTGATTTAAACAATTGCCTAATAAAGCACCTGTATTTCTAACGTTCAATAAATACAAAACAATAACTGTTTCTTTCGCTCTCAGCGACTGGTTCGTGCGTGCGAGTGAAAGAGATGTTTCATGTTGCGTGTTATGTCATCATCATGATGATATGGCTTGTTCCAAAACTATTCTTAGATATAACTGATTACATTAATAAGCTTTGATTGAAACAGTTGCCAAAGCACCTGATTCAACCAAAAACAAAAAACCCCCCCCAGCGACTTCTAATCAATTATTTTCATTTCTCATTTGCGTCTGACGGTATAGCTTTTAAAAAACACTTAGATATAACTGATGATAATAATAAGCGTTGATTTAAACAATTGCCTAATGAAGCACCTGTATTTCTAACGTTCAATAAATACAAAACAATAACTGTCTCTTTCGCTCTCAGCGACAGGATGCGACAATCTATTCTTTTAAATCGTGGTATTGATGACATTTGTCCTTCTGTATGTTTTGATCTAAATGTAGGCTTACTTAACCGATCTATTATAGAAATTGTAAAGGAGACTTGAACATGTCATAGATCAACAAATCAGATGTGACAATCTTTATTTTTAAAATCGAAATGTTGATGATATTCGTGTTTGTATTTTTTTTAATCTATATGCCGGCCGGTGAAGGGGGCAAGGAGACTTAATCAATGAGATGCGACAAACGTATATGTTTTTAAATTGAAGTTATAACACTCATGTCTCTGTCTTTTATTCTTTGATAAATTTTAACTGATCGTCTTTAACTATAAAACGTGCTTTGATATTCTGTAAATATATCTCTAAATTCTTTGTATTATATCTTTTGTATAATAATGTCTTTTCTTAATTCAGTATATTGTATTAATTTTCCACTCTTGGTTATAACACTGAATGAGTATTAAAAACTGAGTCAAATTCATTTAAGAAATGTAATAGAACTGTCAAGCCGCCATTTTGTATTGTGTTTTTGTTGCCGTCTTTCAAACACAATGTATAGACAACATATATCCTTATGCTATATCATTGTGTTGCGTTTACTATTGGTTTTAAATACTTTTTTTTTCTAACTGACTACGCTATTGGCCTAGCAAGGTCTTAACAGCTTCACCGGACTACTAAGGCGAGCGCTCAAGGCACTCAGCCGATTTTATTTGGGCAACTACCTCTAGGGTGCACGGCACAACTCGGCTTGGGCTGTTGCCTGATACATGCAATTCCCGACCTATCTGAGCTAACCTAAGCTAAGCTACATATTCATACTTAAATGAGTTATCGAAACATATATGTGTACCAAGCATACATACCTCGACAACTCTTATATGTATTTTGTGTCGGATAATTTTTCTACACTATTTCAGTTCGACAAGGGAAAAGAATAAAACCTTTCCACTTGCATGTGTAAGCGTGTGTGCGTGCACGTGTGTGGAGGTGATATGTGTAATGTTGTCGCAGTGATGCAAGATTTTGTGTCACTGTATCGCGCGAGCAGCGCACTCAAGGGCTCCACGCCGAAGGAACGGACCTAGGCTTGAGCCGCTGCCGAGGGGGGGTTTTAAATACGTTGTGCGTCTCTTTTCCTCTTATTTATTCGTGGTAAGAAAGAGCGAAAGGTGTAAGCAGAAATGGTCTGTTTGATTTGACTGATTCGGGAGTTTTCTCTCTTTCTCTCTAGCGACTTAAGACTATGTGTAAAAGAAATGCATATAGACTCTGTTTCACGGAAGTAAGCGTCTTTTGGATTCAGTTATTGTAAAGTACCTTTAAACACTGTTAGAATATATTTCCACCTTTTTTTGGTTCTACTTTATCACTGCATATTATAAAACAAAGTCCTCCGCCGTGTCTGTCTGCTTGTTTGTCCGCGATTAACTCGAAAACTACTGAGCGGGTATTCATGCACTTTTCATTAATAAATAGAGTGACTCACGCTGAAGGTTTAGATATATAATTTGCCAAGATGTTTTTGTAAATTGGTTGAAATATAACGATAAATGTTGGAACTGTTGGAAGTGTCGGAAAAAGTCAAGCCGGCTGGGAGCATTTTTGTCATACTAACTTTATGTTCCCATATAAATGAACTATCTATAGATTAAAATACAGTTTATATACCAACCACCGCTGCTATAATTAGGAAGGAAACACCTTTTTCACTTTGCCAAAAATGAGTTTGTAGATAGCCACTTTTGATTATGTACGACTCATTTGTGACATGTTTAATCTAAACCGGAGCTGTATTTTTAAAACGCAAGTATGTAAATTGTTTCGAAAGGATTCTGTGAACGTTTCTCACACTGTTTGAATTATATAGATTATGTTATTGTAACTTTGTATATCATTAAGAATGTTTTTGTTTCTCGAACTGACTTTGTAGTCCGGTGAAGCTGTTAAGACCTTGCCAGTGCTATTGGCCTATCAAGGCCTTAGCAAGCTTCACCGGATTAAGATTAAGGCTATGTTCACATGACAAGCGCTTAACGCGCGTTTACAGCTATACACGTTTTATTCGGTTTTGCTTTTTTTTATGTTATAGGAGGCAAACGAACATGTGGGTCACCTGATGGTAAGTGATCACCACCGTCCATAGACACTTGCAACACCAAGGGAGTCGCAAGTGCGTTGCCAACCTGTGTTTGGGGGAGAGGGGAGTGGGGAAGTGGGGGATGGGGAGGGGAAGAACGGGGA
>AP028454.1:8636355-8813200 GCA_036509395.1 Antheraea yamamai
ATATGAGGACCCCACTGAAGTTTGGAATCTAAGGTAATGCCTAAAAATACGGTTGTGTCCACAGGATTCAACTCATCATCTTTAACTACTATATTTGTGTCAACTTGTCTAACATTAGGCAAAGAAAATTTAATAAATTTGGTTTTTTTTTCATTAAGAAGAAGATTATTCGTTGAGAACCATTCCACTACTTTAGAGATGGCATTGTTCACGACAACAAAATCAGTATGCTGTCTATGTAGCTTAAAAAGTAAAGAGGTATCGTCAGCAAACAATACCATCTCATGCTTATTTTGTACAAAGTATGGTAAATCATTTATATATACAAGAAATAGGAATGGCCCAAGTATCGAACCCTGTGGAACGCCCATAGTAACGGGAGACCCAGCTGACCTCTTACTGTTTATCTCAACCATCTGAACTCTGTTGCCCAAATAAGACTTCAGAAGGCTAAGTGCTTCTCCCTTGACACCATAATGGTGTAGTTTTCTGATTAAGATTTCGTGATGAACACAGATAAATAAATCACAGAAGATACCAATGGCATCCTGTGAATTTTCCCAGGCTTCAAAAATTTGCTGAATAAGCTCAACACCAGCATCTGTTGTTGAGAGACCCCTTGAAAAACCGAATTGTTTGGTGCTCATTAATTCATTACCATAAAAATGGTTCAGCAATTGTTGTAAGATAAGCTTTTCAAAAATTTTACTTAGCGTCGGTAGAATAGAAATGGGTCTAAAATTTGTGGGGTCTGAAGAACTACCGGCTTTGAATAATGGTATGACTTTACTCTGCTTCATCAAATCAGGAAACACACCATTGTCAACACATAAATTAAATATGATAACCAAGTATGGAGCAATATAATCAGCTATGGAGTGAATTATTTTAACTGAAAAGCCATCAAGATCAGCAACTTTATACCTTAATATACTTATAATTAATATACGTACCACATGAATACACACATACCAAATGAACAAGGAGAATAAATAATTACATATTATATATTTGAAAACGTTTATTTATCTTATAAAAAAATATAAATAATAACAATACTTCTAACTGTTTGTATCAATATAAATTAAATTTAAGGTTATAAGCATATGCTAATCTGTGTATGAACTCATTACACGCAATATCTTTATATTATACTAGCTGTTTCCGCGACTTCGTCCGCGTGGAACTTTGGGCTAACGTTGACACGCAGCGGAAGCTCTCGAAAGGAAAAAAAAACGATTTTGAAATATTCTTCATTGGTGCTCCGTTCCTATTGGTCTTAGCGTATATACAGCCTTCCTCGATAAATGAGCTATCTAACACTGAAATAATTTTTCAAATCGGACTACTCCGCTACTCTTATAACGCCAAAGAAGTTTTACTTCAATCGCGTGTGACGGTTACACGCACTCATTTTTTTTTGTTCTAATATAATATGTGAATATAAATTAAAACTTATCCTAAATTAAGTCTAAAAGAGTTTTAAGATGTTAAACATAGTTCAAAAAGCAATTTTGAACGGATAATTTTTATGTGTATCTCCCATTCTGAAACAAACAAAACGTTTTTTTGACCTTTCAATTATAAATTTATGGATTATGTACAAAAAAGTAAATAAGATGAAAGGCAACGATAAACTTCTCAATTTAGCTAAGTTTAGGTTCGAACTTGCTGAAAGCCTTTGTAAGATAGGTCTTCCTGCAAATAGCAATAAACGTGGTCGCCCCAGTACTTCTTCAATTCAAAAGGAACTTGAATTTAAGAAGTTCCGAGGACTAGCTCAAGCTGTTCCGGCCAAGGAAGTACGACTGGACCAGACGAGCCATTGGGTAATTTGGTCGGAAAAGCAGCAGAGGTGCAAATTTCCAAAATGCTCTGGTTTTACTTTGAAAACGTGCCAACAGTGTAAGGTATATAATTAAAAATAAAGGTAGGTAATTTGCGGGGTGGTAGGGTGTCTGTACCCGACTGGATCGCGACCACCGTACACCAGGTGGAACACCCGCCATAGTGGCACGTTTGGGCGTGTCGCGTTCCGGGATCAGCCGGTGTATATCCAGCAACCGGGGGGGCTGTCCCTGACTGGGTCGCTTTCAGGCCGGCATGACAGCGGCGACCGGCGATGGATAGTTTGTCTTTCGGTGGTCGCCATTGTTTTTGGATTGTACTGTGCTTACCATCATAAAAAAAAAAGGTATCTCTGTGTGATACTAAAAAAAATTATTGTTTTTATAAATATCATAATGAGACATAAATAAATTAATAATAAAATAACTTCTGTTTTTTATTTCATCCATACTTACGTAACTTCAATGGTCGCGCAATGTTATATACAAACAACATACACATTTTCAAAAAAAAAAAAAAAAATTTGGATGCTAGATTTTTTTTTATTATTTTTCCTTTATTATAATACCGATCTTGCATTAAATATGATTTTTTCGAAAGCTTTGGAAAAATCACGCATTTAAGGGTTAAGTTAAAAATTAAAAAAAAAAACTCGTGGACATCCATAAGCTACGGTATGTACTTTCTACTACTATGTACTTTCAATACTACAAACAGAAAAAAATAAATGATAAAAAACCATTGTATAGTGGCAGGGAATTTTCACTACCAGGGAATCAAACACCTACACAAACCCTACAGCCCTACAGAGTCCTACATCTGAGATTAATATATTATCTAGATTTGTCTAAGAATGTCTAAAAATAGCAGAGGTATTTTAAAATATTGAAAAGTTATTAAACTACACAATTTAATGCTACAATCCTGAAGAACGAAGCAGTAGACGTTAACAGATTGGTAACTTGTCATCGAGTATGTCGTACGCAAAACAAAAACAAAGCTGTTCAGAGTTAACAATAGCAACAAGATATTATATCCGTTTTATTTATTTTATACTAACCGGTACGGCAGACGTTGCCCCGCCCTGATTATATAAAAAAAACTCTACAAATTATATACCAAAACCTTCCTCATGAATCGCTTTATCTACTGGTGAAAACCGCGTGAAAATCCGTCGAGTAGTTTTTGAGTTTATCGCGAACAGACAGACAGACAGACGCGGTAGGGGACTTTATTTTATACTATGTAATGATTATACAGTACAACCGATTATTTGTACATCTGACGTAATACAAGAAATTGCTAAGAATCGGATTCAAAATTAAAAAATAAAATTCTTCAGTTACCTAATTTTGAGAAGAGTTTTAACTCGAAACACTTTTTTTTAGCTTTATATTTGGCAGCCAATCTTCCACATTATTACTGCCATTGTCGAGTAGTTAGTAATATTACAATTGTCGTGTGAGAATTTCAATGTTCCAACAAGATGGTGGCTACCTTGTTAGAACTTTCCAGGGGTTTTTTCGCGGCATCTCGGAATTCATGCACCGTGGTATTATTAACACACTTAAGTTATGCACAATAACCGAACTATATTACGTAAAACACCACCAATATTACAAAATATAGAGCCAAATAACACAAGATTATGAATAAAATATAAAATCCACTACATGACAGGCTAGAATCCTCTACATGACAGGCTAGAATCCACTACATGACAGGCTAGAATCCCACCAAATACTCTTCGAAATACTTCATCAATAACCAACGTTATTCTAAACCTTTACGCTATAGACATACATACCCAGAAAATGCGAAATTTCTCTTATTGCGATTCAGAGCATGTAGGGCGTCTACCTGTCCAGGAGTCAGTGTGAAGTCCAAGGCTTTTAAATTGTCCCAAAGACGGAATCCGCTTGTCGTTTTCACAACAACGTTATGCCCACATTCTATTTGGTATCTAAAATAAAAGGTTTATTAGTAACTATCTGTGCCCGAGACTTCATCTGCGTGGAAGCTTATGTAAAAGACAGTGATTAATAAAGTCATCTGAATGTATTAAGCCCATTTACTTGTCTACTTTTCTCTCGTACTTACGCCGCGTCCTCATTAAAATTACAATAACTTTCAATAGACCGAAGCGAGTTTAATGAAATAAACATTAAGTTACTCCCGAGGACATGCTTTACGATTTTCTTGCTGAGGAATGATAAGAATGTAAATCCAACGTATCTGTGTTTTTTTGATTTTCGATAAAAAAATTGTTGCAGGTGTCTTGGAATAAATAATAAAATACATTTCAATAATTTGTAGAAATGTCTGTCTATCTGTCTTTTTTTTTTTTTTTTTTTATCGTAGCTCGGCAAAGTGACTGTACTGTGCCTGATGGTAAGCACAGTACAATCCAAAAACAATGGCGACCACCGAAAGACATACTATCCATCGCTGGTCGCCGCTGTCATGCCGGCCTGAAACTGCCCTCCCCCCTCGGTTGCTGGATATACACCGGCTGATCCCGGAACGCGACACGCCCAAACGTGCCACTATAGCGGGTGTTCCACCTGGTGTACGATGGTCGCGATCCAGTCGGGTACAGACACCCTACCACCCCGCAAATTCTGTCTGTTTGTATGAACAAGCATCACTGCTAAAGTACTGGGTTCGTAATACAGCTCAGCAAGATAACTATAACGTTTATCCTCGATAGTAACTTAGTCTTTGTTTCATTAAAATAGGTTCGGTCTATCTAAAGTTATTGTAAGTTTAAGTGTTATATAGCTCATTTATCGAGAAAGGCTATATATATATCATTACGCTAAGACCAATAGGATTGGAGCACCAATGAAGAATGTTTGAAAATCGGGGTTTTTTTCCTTTTGAGAGCTTCCGCTGCGTGTTAGCGTTAGCCCTAAGTAACTATTCCACCCGGACGAAGTCGCGGGCAGAAGCTAGTAATAAATATTCCTATTCCCTTAATTTCATCTTATAACGCTAAGATTTAGTGGCCAAATACAAAAAATCCAAATATTGATCGAATACAAACCTGATCAACAACTGTGCAGGTGATTTATCGAGTCCGGAAGCCATCACTTGTACCAGGGGATCATCAATGACGGGTGATTGTCCGCTCTTATACTCCAGCGGCGTTCCCTTAGACCCGAGTACTCCATAGCAACTCATTATGATGTTCCTCTCAGCGCAGAAGCTGTGTAGCCGTTGCTGCGAGAGATACGGGTGACACTCGACCTAAAATACATTTTTCTAATTAAATTGGTGAACATATGTGGTTTTTACTTGATGTTAAGTGGTCACTGCACCTTATGAGCACGCGTAAATATTTGCTTTGTACATTGTCGTAACAGTATATTTCATGTGCTAATTGATAAAAGGCTAGAGATATAAAAAAAAAATTAAAGACGAATTTCACTATTAAAATGTAATTGACAAAAATTTATAATTCCTAATACTTTTCGACGATTTTGGAGATTTTTAAACATTGTGAGCTACCTGCAAAAAATTTTTTTTTTAGCTCCTCTTTATGGGTGGCTCTTAAAACATGATAAACTAACATATTTTCGCAAGAGACTGGAAAAAAAATTAGTTTTTTTGGATAACGTTACCTGATTGACGACCGGCTTAATCTTCCCCTTGTCCAAAATCCTCTGGATTTGCACGGAATTGAAATTACTGACTCCGATATTCTTCACGAGACCCTTGGAGACTAGATCCTCCATACCGTACCAGGCGTTTAGATAATCATGTTGAGAGTACTGGAGGACTGTCGCAATCTTCGGTATGGGATCATCACCTTCCTGCAATATTTTTTGTAATAAACCAATTTTTTTTTTAATTTTGGCAACAATTCTTCTAGATTATTACTGCCATTGTCGAGTAGGTGATAATACTACAAGTGTCTTGTACTAATTTCAGTGTTCTAACAATATGGCGGCCCCATTGTTAGAACTTTCCAGAAAGTTTTTGTGGTAACTCAGAATTCTTACTCCGTGATATTATTTCCTACTCACTTCACTTGTGCAGAATAACTGAACCATATTACGTAAAATGCCATCAATATTACATAATATAGATTCGAATAAAACAAAATCTATAAATAAGAATGTAAAACTAACGTGTCTGTACTTTTTAGATTTTTGTGAAAATATAAACGTTACAGCTGTGTCTTGGAATAAGTAATAGAATACGTTTCAATCATTTTTAGAAATCTCTGTCCGTTTGTTTGTATGAACACGCATCACTGCTAAAATACTGTGTTTGGGATAAAACCTCACCAATAATTATAAAGCATACCTTGAGTAACATTTAGTCTTTATTTCATTTAAATCGGTTCACTCTATCAAAAGTTATTGTAATTTTAATGACGACGCGACTTAATACGAGATAAAAGTAGATAAGTAAATGGACTTAATTAAATTTAGATGATTTTATTTGTCACTGTTTTTTTACATTAGGTTCCACGGGGAAGTATTCGCCGGCACAGTTGTATATTATAAAACATCTTACCTTGAACGACATCGGGTTGTGTATCAGATATAAGTCAAAATAGGTGAGTCCCATCGCTTCCAAGGAAGCTCTGCACGCTTTCTCCACGAGATCACGTCGATGGAATGTACTCCAGAGTTTTGAGGTTATAAATAAGTCCTCCCTAAGAATTATTCATTGTGTTTTATTTTTGACAACCAATCTTCTAGTCGATTATTGCTGCGATTGTCGAGTAGGTAATGATATTAGAAGTTTTTTTTGCGATTATTCCAATGAACTATCAAGATGGTGGCCCGTCTTGTTAGAACTTTCCAGGGAGTTTTTGTAGCAAGTCGTATATTACGTAAGACACCATCAATATTACACAATATAGAGTGAAATATTATCACAAGATACCGCCAAAGACTCTATAAATTATTTTTAATCGTTTTCTGGAATTTCAGTACTCTTACGCACACATGCACACCCTTATACAATAGAAAGAGATAGAAAAAGTCACATGGAGAAAGAGATAGGAGCGCAACGTTATATCATTGCATGCCGATTTATACCAATTAACTCCTACTGTAACATGTACTGTAACTCCTACATGACATCCCGCCAAAAGCTCTCCCCCTAAAACTTAAATCAATCAAGTTTTTTTTAACTATATTTTTGGCAACCAATCTTTTAGATTATTACTGCCATTGTCGAGTAGTTAATAGTATTACGAGTTCTTCTTCCATTCCATTTTTGGCAACCAGTCTTCTAGTAGACTATTACCCCCATTGTCAAGTGAGTATCGATATTACAAGTTTCCTGATATAATTTCAACGAACTAACAAGATGGTGGCCATCTTGTTAGAACTTTCCATGGAGTTTTTGTGGCATCTCAGAATTCATGGTCCGTGGTATTATTTTCCATTCACTTCACTTATGCACAATAAACAAATTAAATGACATAAAACACCACCGATTATACACAATATAGAGTCAAGTAACACAACATCATCATTACATAGTATAAAACAAAGTCCCCTACCGCGTCTGTCTGTCTGTCTGTTCGCGATAAACTCAAAAACTACTGAACATATTTTCTTGCGGTTTTCACCAGTGGATAAAGTGATTCATGAGGAAGGTTTTAGTATATAATTTGTGAAGGATTTTTTTATTGTCAGGGCGGGACAACGTTTGCCGTGTCCGCTAGTTATAAATAAAATATAAAATCCACTACATGACAGACCAAAATCCCTCCAAATACTCCAATCAAGTTTTATTTCGACCATAAAAATTGTACAACAGATAACTCGGACAACATGAATGCAGGCGTCCTCTACAGAAGAAAAGTATACGAGTAAGTAAATCCCAATAATATTACAAATGAGAATATCTATGGAGACGAATGGATATTAGTTACTCATTCACGCCAAAACTACTCAAAGGGTTTTGATCAAACGTTACAGTAATACAGTTTATACATTTAAACAAAATTACTTTAGTCAATTTACGACCTGATAAGGCGCATATGAACATCAAAACTTCTACCTGTTCTGACAAACAACCCAGTCATTGAGAAACAACCGGCAAGAAACTCGACTTGCTTTATTCGACCACAATCTGACCTGATGTTAGATGAAGTAATCTAAGTGGTCCAAGATGGTGAACACGCTAAACCTCAGGTCTGGCGCTCAAGTGCAACTACCAGAACACTTGGAGAACTGGTACTTGGTGAGAGATTTTCAACTTGGGAGTGGTAGCGAACCAGGTGGGGTTAGAAAAAGCGCTACCACCATGCTATTGCTTCATCAAGATGAGTAGCCTTGACTGAAAGCTTCGAGACAATTTCGAGGATTTGAACAGGCTACCAACTGAGCCATCGTCGCTTGAAATCCACAAATCTTTTTTTTATATCATAGGAGGCAAACGAACAGGTGCGTCATGGTAGAACCACGCTGAAGCTATTACTGGTTTCAGCATGAATTGGTCGGCTTGGCCGCGGTACTACCACCCGACACACAGAACACCGACGTGAAGTAACAGTGGATTAATAATAATAATAATAATAATAATAATATTTTAATGTTCCAAGTCAATGTATACATAATTAACAGTAATATTGGTATCTGCACTGGTTACAAACCGTATCGCAGATATCACAATTTCATATAACGAGAACTAAAACAAACAGTGACTTAAACATATGTAATAAATAAAAACTTAATTTGAATTAACTAAATATGTGAGATTATTGTGTAACACGGTATTCCGAGTGAGGCATGAGTGTTTTATGATAGTAATGAGTGAATTGCTTATTAAATAAAAGTGTATGGTTTGAATTACCGAATTTATAATTATAATTTAAATTGTGGTAATAATAATTTTTCTGTATTTGTGTAATTTTGTGAATGTAACCATTTGAAAGTGAGTTTTTTAATAGTATGTCTGTTGTATTGATTAATCTGTAGTATATTATTTGCTTTATTATAGAGCAATCCTCCCAGGAAGCCTTCAAAACGACAAACAAACCAAGTGTTATGTTTAGGTACTTTTATTATGTCCTCAACCCTTCTTCTCTTATCAGAGAATTGTAAGCTTGGCGTTCATACATGTTGACGGAGGATAATTTGTAGGATAAAAAGCTGTCTAACGGTTAAAACCTGAGATTCTTGGTAAGATTCTCTGTGGGGTACCTATATGGTCGGAAAAACATCACTTTCACTATGGCTCTTTGAGCCCTTTCTAGGGGTAGCAAAATGGATTTACTTGTTCCCCCCCAAGACGGAATGCAGTAAAGTAGAAGTAACTGGCATAGTGCAAAGTATATCATTTTTACAATGTTATTGTTTGCTATTTGTCTAATACACTTAAAAATTGGAATAAGCCTACGGATGCGATGTACTAATGTCGAAATATTATATTGGAAAGATAATTTATTGTCCATAACGACTCCCAAATATTTGGTGATTTTAACTTCATCTAAACTCCCCTTCCCCATTCCTCACTCCCCTCTCCCACAAACACAGGTGTTACAAGTGTCTATGGACGGTGGTGATCACATAACATCAGGTGACCCACCTGTTCGTTTGCCTCCTATGATATAGAAAAAAGTGATCATCACCATCCATAGACACTAGCAACACCAGGGGAGTCGCAAGTGCGTGGCCTGCCTGTATTTGGGGAAGGGGAGAGGGGAGGTGGGCCTTCGGCGCGTTCACTGACCGAACGAAACGCAACAATGCAAGCACTGTTACTTCACGTGGGTGTTTCTGTGGGTCGGGTGATAGTACCACGGGCGAGCCGACCCATTCATGCTGAAACCAGTAATAGCTTCAGCGTGCCTCTACTACCTACACCTCTGGCACTGTTCATACATCACTTACCGTTTCACAGTTCCATCGGCAATTTTCTCCCGTACAGCATCACCGATTTCCTTTTCGTTGCCGTATATATAGGCGCCATCTATAGCTCGGTAGCCGAGCTCTATCGCGGTACTTACGACGTGTGAAGTTAGACGAGTATCTATCTGAAATTATAAAAAAAAAATCAATCCTCACGGCATATCTTTACTGAAAAGGGCAGATAGAGTACCACTTTTAACTAACTCCTTGGAAAACGTTTCTCCTCCAGATTAAAAGAACAATAACATTAGTAAATTTAGTTCCTGTAAGCACTTATGAATATTAATACATTCAAGTCATCGATAAAAAGTAGACAAAGTGAGGGATGTTCACACGATGATCCACATAATGGGTTGGCTTCAATAAAATAACTATCAACACTGCACGCGTTTAATTTATCACCATTTTTGGCGGGACCTTAGTCTGTCATGTAATGACTTTTATATTTTATCCGTAATCTTGCGTTATTAACTCTATATTTTGTAATATTGGTGGCTTTTTGAGTAACATAGTTCGGTTATTGTGCACTAGTGAAGTGGATGGGAAATAATATAACAGGGCATGAACTCTGAGATCCCACAAAAACTACCTGGAAAGTTTTATCAAGGGAGCCATCATCTTGTTAGAATATTGAATTTATCGCAAGACACATTATTATTACCTAATCAATAATCGTAGTGATAATGTGGATGATTTGTTGCCAAGAAAACGTAATATCTCCAGTTTGAATTAAGGTGCTCGGGTAGATGATTTTAATTTTATTTTTTTGATTGTAGCTCGGCAAAGTGCCTGTACTGTGCCTGATAGTAAGCACAGTACAATCCAAAAACAATGGCGACCACCAAAAGACATACTATCCATCGCCGGTCGCCGCTGTCATGCCGGCCTAAAAGCGACCCAGTCAGGGACAGTCTCCCCCCCGGTTGCTGGATATACACCGGCTGATCCCGGAACGCGACACGCCCAAACGTGCCACTATAGCGGGTGTTCCACCTGGTGTACGGTGGTCGCGATCCAGTCGGGTACGGACACCCTACCACTCCGCAACCATATGCATTCATACTGGGTAGATTTCACGATACTCCCAAACAAGGTAATGATAAATAAGTTATGTATGATAGGCTAGTGTTATTGGGGGTATGGTGTTACTCGTGTCCGCAGGAAGTGTACCTCTCATTCACCTGTACGTGTTTCCCGGGTGCTGCTAAAGAGTAACGAATGTTTGGTCGCTGGACTGTTCCGCATAAATTGAACCTCGATCGATGACAATAAAAGAAGGATACTCTATTTAGCTATACGATTAAATAAAAATAAGTCCTTTTATGAAGCACTTGGCATCGGTTTGAACAGACTTCAAATAAGAACGAAGTTACTATGCTGGTCTGTATGTATTTTTTTAAGCATGTCAGTCTACATCTTCGTGTAATTGTGAACTGATTTTAATTATTATTTTTTTTTGTTTCAAGTGGTTATTATTAGGGATGGCCCGAATTTAAAAATGAAGAAAATTCTCCACCCCTGAAGGACGTTGAACAAACTACCGCTTGTTTGGTTTTCACTCATTTCTCATCTACGTATGTTCACAGCTAATTTCGTCGATTTAAAATCTATTTTTAAGATATTGCGGGCATAAATGAAATTATCAAGAAAGTATTGATAGGGCAGAGTAAATGAGATACTGAATTCATGAAACGTAGTATTTAATTATTTACCAGGTCCAATATTGTAAATTGTTCACAAATGTTCGTTTTGACCTATAATCGGCCTATTTGGCCTATGTATACCTAAATATATGTATTAAACGCTTCACGCTTCTGTATTGTCTAGGCTGCATTATACTTTTTTAGAAGCGCTAAGCTGGTATGATAAAAACCAACAAAATTCAGATATAATCACTAAAAAAACTATTGGGGTTAAATTATTACCTACTATAAAACAAAATCCCCTACCGCGTCTGTCTGTCTGTTCGCGATAAACTCAAAAACTACTGAACGGTATTTCATGCGGTTTTCAGCAGTGGATAAAGTGATTCGTGAGGAAGGTTTGGTATATAATTTGTCAAAGATTTTTTTTATAATTAGGGCTTGACAACGTCTGCCGGGCCTGCTAGTTACCTAGTATAAAACAAAGTCCCCTACCGCGCCTGTCTGTCTGTCTGTTCGCGATAAACTCAAAAACTATTGAACGGATTTTCATGCTGTTTTCAGCAGTGGATAAAATGATTCGTGAGAAACGTTTGGTAAATAATTTGTCAAGGTTTTTTTTATAATCAGGGCTTAACAACGTCTCTCGGGCCCGCTAGTTACCTAGTATAAAACAAAGTCCCCTACAGCGTCGGTCTGTCTGTTCGCGATAAACTCAAAAACTACTGAACGGATTTTCATGCTGTTTTCAGCAGTGGATAAAGTGATTCGTGAGAAAGGTTTGGTATATAATTTGTCAAGGATTTTTTTTATAATCAGGGCTTGAAAACGTCTGCCGGGCCCGCTAGTAAGGTCACAATTACAACTGATAAATATAAAGTATTTCAGGCTAGTCCAGATTAATCATCTAGTTTCCGCGAAGAAAGTATAAAGTTTTCAGGAGAATGGAGTCGCGGGCTAGAGCTAGTGCGTCAAGCAATAACACAGACCTGTTACTAGAAACAGTGCTAAAACCTTGGGATTACACTCACAAAGGACATTCAGCACGATATTTTTGATAAGATAACCCTATCACTTCAATATATTTCGGTATTTACTATTTTGACAATACATTGTAGTATATTAGAGTGCGCGCTAAATATTTCGTATGTGCTCGCGAGACGTAGAAATTGATTTTAAATTATTAATTTGACTAATTGTTACTACAATTCTGCTATGATGGGGCCGTAGATCGAGGCGTGATACAGTAGTTCAATTAAAAAGTGTGGGTGGGGTAATTGTAGGTGGTAGAGCCACGCTGAAGCTATTACTGGTTTCAGCATGAATGGGTCGCCTCGCCCTGGTAGTAACAGTGCTTGCATTGTTGCGTTTCGTTCGGTCAGTAAGAGCGCCGGAGGCCCACTTCCCCTCCCCTTCCCACTTACTTCCCCTCTTACTCAAGACAGGTTGGCAACCCACTTGCGACTCCCCTAGTGTTGCAAGTGTCTATGGACGGTGGTGATCACTTAACATCAGGTGACCCAACTGTCCGTTTCTAGTCGTCTCTTCTCGAAGACTGGGATATTTTCAAAACAGTTGGTGTATCTTAATTTATATAGGAATATTCTAAAGGCCTTATTGAAATAATGAATTTTTGACTTTGAATCTGAATCGAAATTAAAAATATTTTAGATTTTTTACGAAAAAAATATTTCAGGTGTCTTGGAATAAGTAATAAAATACATTTCAATCATGTTTAGAAATGTCTGTCTATGTTTTTGTTGAACAGGCATCACTGCTAAAGTACTGCGTTTACGATAAATCCTTGAAGGAAGTAATACAACTAACGATTAACCTGAGACCTTCTTTTTATTAAATGTGGTCAATATATCAAAAACCTTATTTAATTTTAATGACGAACAAAAAACAGAGTCAGCAATGGACAATAGATTCAGAGATTTATTAATCACTAGTTTTTTACATTAGGTTCCACGCGGACGGAGTTGCGGGCACGGCTAGTTTAAAATAAAGTTTTAAGAAAATATAATTTTTATAAACACTACGTGTTCAACGATGTATTAAACTTGCCGTTGAAAAGCGGGGCAAGCGGTGTGGAAGCACCACACCATGGTTTCTCTTCTGGGCATTAAGTATATATTGAACATAACAAACGACGTAGAGAGAGTAAATTTAATAAAAGGCACTGACGTTGAGTTATGAGAGACTAACCAGAGCAGTTCCAACGGCCATTACGGGCATTTTTGCTCCATTGGACAAGACAACGCTGGGCATTTGTTCCCTCGTCCCGTATCTGTTCTTCGCGCTGTGTAGTTCTTCCAATTTCTGTTGGCATTCTTCTTCAGTCATTTGTATTGTCGGTCGCGTCTTCGCAGACTTTGCCCGTGAACTCATCAATACTGAATCCGATCTCGTTGCCGTTGCTTTGCCCTGAGAACAAAATCTTATCTTGGTATATCTTATCACAATCGACAATACTTTATTCAATAAAAGTGGAAATCCATATACTTAATTAGGAAATTTTTGGTCTTGTTTTTGCAAATTCAAAAATTTATTTGGTGGTAGAGCCACGCTGACGCTATTGCTGGTTTCAGCATGAATGTGTCGGCTCACCCGCGGTACTACCACCCGACACACAGAAACACCCACGTGAAGTAACAGTGCTTGCATTGTTGCGTTTCGTTCGGTTCACCCTCCCCCTTCCCAAACTCCTTCCTCCCCTAAAACACAGGTTGGAAACGCACTTGCGACTCCCCTGGTGTTGCAAGTATCTATGGACGGTGGTGATCACTTAGCATCAGATGACCTACCTGTTCGTTTGCCTCCAATGATTTAAAAAATAGTGTGTGTACTTATGTACAAACGTTAGAAGTTATACTTCTTTGGCGTAATAAGATAAAAATCTTTTCAAAAATTTTGTCTTTCGCCTTATTCTACGTTTGTAGAAAAAACGACACTAACAATAGAAAAAAGGTATTTAATACATTGAAAGTTTTAATACAAAAAAATACAAACAACAAATACAAAGAAACAAAATGTTGACTATAGCTAACTTCAGGGTGTCGGTTTTTCGTGACGGTGTGCGCGCGCATCGTAAAAATTTACTCTCATCATTTTTCCCTAACGCGCCAAAAGAAGTATAACTTCAAAAATAAAAAATCATAAAATATTTAGAAATTCTTTAAATTTTAATTTTATAACTAACTAGCGGCCCGCTCCGGCTTCGCACGGGTATAAAATATAGAGCCTATGTTACTCACTGAAAAAATGATTAAAATCGATCCAATCGTTTTGATTTATTCATTACTGCCCGTGGCTCGCCTGCGTTTGTTGCAATGTAAGCGGAAAAAATGTAATTATTTACAACATCACGTTAGAAACATAAAAAATAACAGTATTTCCCCACTACTTAATGGATGTTATTATAGATATAAACCTTCCTCTTCAATCACTCTATCTATTAAAAAAAACCGCATCAAAATCCGTTGCGTAGTTTTAAAGATTTAAGCATACATAGGGATATAGGGACAGAGAAAGCGACTTTGTTTTATACTATGTAGTGATCTTGCACTAGATTATTGCCATTGTCGAGTAGGTAATGATGTTATTACAAGTTTCTTGCGATAACTTCAATTAATTAACAAAATGGTGGCAGTCTTCATAGAACTTTCCGGGGAGTTTTAGTGGCAAATCAGAATTCATGCTCCGTGGTATTATTTCCCATCCACTTCACTTGCGCACAATAACCGAACTATATTACGTAAATCACTACCAATATTACACAATATAGAGCCGAATAACACAAGATTGTGAATAAAATATAAAATCTATACTACATGACATTCCAAGACTCCCCATAAACTCTTTTTAAAATGTTATAAGGGATTGATTTTATTTGGAAATTGTTTTATTTTATTTATTTGCAATGACAATGTCTGATATAGACTTTTAAGAAAATAATCTTGTCGTTCTATCAAGCCGTGTTAATAGAATGACAAAATATGTTGTATTGATCGAATGCCCCTTCATAAGTCGAGTTTTATCAACGTATGTCTTTAATTGACGTAAATTGAGTGTTAAATTTGCTTTTAATCACCGAAATGATTAGTTAAATTGGTATAGAAATCATTTATATAAATATTTGTACGTTGAAATGTTTTCTTATAATAAGGTCGACCAAAGATAATCACACTACGTTTATTAAATAACTAACTATTCCCGCGATTAATAATCTAGTTTAAATCTAATCTAGTTTAAAAATACAGTGACTAATTATGTGAATGTATTAAGACCATTTACTTATCTACTTTTCTCTCATACTTAAGTCGCTTTGCCATTAAGATTACAATAACTTTTGATAAAGAGAACCAGTTTTAACGAAAGCAAGACTAAATGTTACTCAAAGATTTGCTCTTGGCAAGGGTTTATCGTAAACGCAGTACTTTAGCAGTGATGCGCGTTCAACAGACAGACATTTCTAAAAATGATTTAAATGAATACTATTACTTATTCCAAGACACATCTTTTTCACAAAAATCTGAAAAGTACAGACACTTTAGATTTTCATTTTATCACGCTTTTATTAGCTTCACCTGTATGTGTGTTTGTAACCGACCCCTTTGAGCTCGATTTTGTCCTACTTTGAACGATCAGATTTAATTCAAACTTTGCACACCTGTCAAAAGTCGATGACAATGCAATAATCCGAAAAAAAAGTAAAAAAAAATTTTTAACTAAAAAATGAAAAATAAATAATAGTTTAAAAAAACGAAAAAAACACGCTTTCATATAAAATCCAACTAAAAAACAGAAAATAAAATTTAATAAATTTGGATTAAGAATCGTGTAAATTAGAAATAAATGTATATTTTTGTAAAAAGTGACAAAAAAATGATAAAAATACTGATATCTGGAGGTGCTGATATTAACAGTGACGCATCGCATGTTATTTTCTGCATTTTAATCTTATTTTCTGTTTTTTAGTTGGATTTTATATGAAAGCGTGTTTTTTTTAGTTTTTTTAAACTATTATTTATTTATTATATGTATTGATGAGATTTTGGTCATATATCATGAGTATATTACAATTTATTTAGTGTATCTTCAATCTCTACGATATTGTAGGAATTAATAAAAGTATTGTCAACACCAAAGTGTGACGGTGTAGAAGATTTCAAATTTATAATGACAGAATGTCTACATAAGCAAGTTCTAAGATTAGTTCTCGAAAATAAAATTAATGACTCATTGAAATCGGTCTGTAATAGCATCCTTGCTTTGCCGAGGAAGCAAGAATGCTTTACAGGCTGGTTATGTCTGGTGTAAAAATTGGTTATTTTTTCCTTAGGATTGATTGTAAATAGTGTACACTTTATTTTGGTGCTAATCACTGGGATGACATGGTCAATTTGTGACCAAACCCCCAAGTGTATATGAAGAGAAAAAAATAATTTTGCGTGTATCAGTGTGTACACGTGGAGGAAGTGAAGCTTCTTTGGCTTATAAGTAAAATTTAGAATTAAACAATCTAACTATTCGAATCTGATTTATTACTTTTATTTATAACTAGCGGGCCCGGCTGACGTTGTCCCGCCCTGATTACCCCCCCGCAAACCCCCCTGTGGGTGGAATTTCGTAAAATTCGTTCTTAGCTGACCTCTACTCGGCGAAAGGAATATTCCTACCATATTTCAAGTCGCTACGCCTTATGGTTCCAGAGATATCGTGATGAGTCAATATATAGGTGGGAATCTCTTATATATTATTTATAATAATATAATAATAATATAATGTGTGTAATCAGTGCGTGCAGGAACAATCTAATTTAACAAATACGTATTTAATTTTTTTTTCGAATGAATCTATTAGTTTTTCCATATTTATTACATTTATATCATTACATAGTATAAAACAAAGTCCCCTACCGCGTCTGTCTGTCTGTCTGTTCGCGATAAACTCAAAAACTACCGAACGAATTTTCATGCGGTTTTCTCCGGTGGATAGAGGGATTGATGAGGAACGTTTTAGTATCCGGAGGCACTGTAGTGCCTCAAGCCAAGTACACGTTCAACAACATATGTAATAATGTGTGTGAACGTGTAGGCGTGAGGCTACAGTGCCTTTTATTCTCGAGTCAGATGTCAACATAACCTCAACATATTTTTAACTTGATTTATTTTATTACTACGTTTACGCCAACACTTTACACTAGCTTCAAATATGTTAATTATTCGTCCTTTCTACAAAACACCAACAACAATTTTTTTTAAATAATTATTTAATGTTATTGTAATTTATAAAATTTTCGATCCCCCGTTTTGTGATTCTACAAGAGATTTTACTAATTTCGGTCGAATTTTTTATTTCGAAGTTGGTACAATTCAATTTGCTGAGGATAGTGTACTACTGTATAGTATCAGAGTTTTTTATTTTTATTATTGTATTTTTATTTTTATTTTTATTATTGTTTTTATTTTTATTTTTATTATTGTTTTTATTTTTATTTTTATTATTGTATTTATTTTTATTTTTATTATTGTATTTATTTTTATTTTTACTATTGTTTTTATTTTTATTTTTATTATTGTTTTTATTTTTATTATTATTTTTATTTTTATTATTATTTTTATTATTGTTTTTATTTTTATTATTATTATTGTTTTTATTTTTATTATTATTATTGTTTTTATTTTTATTTTTATTATTGTTTTTATTTTTATTTTTATTATTGTTTTTATTTTTATTATTATTTTTATTATTGTTTTTTATTTTTATTTTTATTATTGTTTTTATTTTTATTTTTATTTTTATTTTTATTTTTATTTTTATTTTTTATTTTTATTTTTATTATTGTTTTTATTTTTATTTTTATTATTGTTTTTATTTTTATTTTTATTATTGTTTTTATTTTTATTTTTATTATTGTTTTTATTTTTATTTTTATTATTGTTTTTATTTTTATTTTTATTATTATTTTTATTTTTATTTTTATTATTATTATTGTTTTTATTTTTATTATTATTATTATTGTTTTTATTTTTATTTTTATTATTGTTTTTATTTTTTATATTGTTTTTATTTTTATTTTTTTATTATTATTTTTATTATTATTTTTATCATTATTTTTATTATTATTTTTATCATTATTTTTATTATTATTTTTATGTTTATTTTTATTATTATTTTTATTATTATTATTAAGCTGCTACGTGAACCAACTCGTCATAATAATGACTAACATTTTAGAAGCAGGTACCATTGTACAAGTCGATAAACATGCACAAGCTTGACTGGGCAAGTCAAACAAGTTCGTGAAAGATAATGTGTTCGGGTGTTCAAGTCATTCAAGCACGTTTTGACTTCACCGCTGTATATGACGCATATATGCAATATAAAAGTAATATGGCTATGGAGTCTGATTTTCGAAGATGGGCCTCTTGTCCAAAATACTATTCTTATAAAGAAGCGGAAAGCAATGTTTTATGAACCAAAAACGTTCTGTGATAAACTTCATTATCCCGATTCATTTAGGTGAGCCATGAGGTCTGTACAAGGCTTCAGTATAATATCTTTCAGTTGATACTTTCCTGCGAGGAAAGCCAAGTATCTTTATTGGTTTGTATAACATCTTATAGTTTAACCGAACCGCCAAATGTTCCCCGAGAACAATATACTGGAATGTACTCCCGGTGGCGTTTCCGGGACAACACAATCTGGAAATTATCAAGGAACGTGCCTACGTCTTTCTCAAACACCGGCAACGCATCTGCAATTTCCCTCATGTCGCCATGGTGCTGGTGGTAATCCCTAACCTTTCAGGTGATCTGCATGTTTGTTTGCCACCAATAGTAAACATTACCTGCGAGGTGGCGAAATGCACCAGTACAAGTTTAAATAATATCACCTAACAGTAATTACTGATGCTCTCGGTAAAGGTAAACCTGTATTGTAGCTTGAACTTAAATGAGACAGTCATGAAGAGCTTAACCCGCGAGGTTTGCTAGTCAATGTCTCATATTCCCAGAAGAAAATACATGGGAATGTAGTGGTTAAAAGTTACAGTTATTATTATAAGGGGTATATAGCACGCGAGAATTGATATACATCAACAGTGAATGTTATGCATTAGCATAAGATCGTGACCATCATGATGGGCATACTCCGCGAGGGTTTATTAGATGATAATAAATATAAATATAACTATATATTTACATATATCGTTAATAATTCTTTCTCATTACCATTGTTTAGTTACCCAAGAGTGTACTAAGTTTAGTGGCTAGAACTATCTATCAATAATGTTCCACACTATCACAAATGTAGACTACGTAGCCAAAACTTTGCATGTGCCTCTCATATAACACAAACGTTATTTAATTCCTTGAGAATAATTATACATTCAAAATAATATGCATCGTTAATGAATATTCAACATAAGTCATGCGCATGCGACTCATCACTAGCCTACCCCGCGTATTAAAAGCATTTTCTATTTTCCAACATTAATTATTCTTGTGCAACTTTCCGTGTTTCTAGTTGTGACACTACACTTTTTCACTTACACATTAAAATTAAATATTTAAGTAAAAATACCTGCGAGGCATTTTTGAGAGCACAAGTTGTTCGAACCAATAACATCACGCCAATGACGAACAAATCTGTCGGGGCTCAAGTTAACGACTTGGCCCCGCCCCCTGGTGAACAGTAGGGATGTCTCTCTCAATATAAAGATTCTAATAAGGTAAGTATTTTAATATGCGTTTTATTTCAGGTAAAACGCGTCTATTATTATTATTATTTCCATTATTTTTATTATTATTACAACCGAGCTGAATACATTTTAATTAGCGAATAATATTATTACAATAATATTCGCTACCAATAATAATAATTATAAATAAAAAGTGATAAACATTTACTTAAAATGCATAAATTAAATAAAATGAGTTGCCGACGCCATGCATTTTCGCTCGAGGCCTCGCGCCTGCGCGCTCCGACCTCTCGACCAAAAATTAGAAAAATTACACTCTATAAAATCTCAAAAATTTAGTCAAAATGAAAGTTGAATAAATGGCTCGGAAACTTTGCGAGCCGGTGCCGAACAATTATAGGAGTGGCTCCTCCAATTCCCTGCATGAAATAATAATTATTAATAATTAAATTAATTAAATAAAGGTGAGATAAATTTCAGACACCAACTCAGTGGTGGACTCTAGCGCCAGCTGGCGCTAACTCTGGGAAGATGCCGCGTGGATTTGATTTAAATCCCCGTGACAATACATATATACATACATACATACATAAATACATACATACAGACATAGTGACATCATCGTAAAAATAGTCAGGAAAGCTTCGTAGGGCTTCAAAACGTCGAGATCTGTTAAAACCTCGATTTTTTCAAAACGGGATAAAAACAATAACTTCCCGATTGTTCGAAAATCATTGATTTTCTTAGCGGGAAGTTAAAAATTTTCTCATCTTGAGAAAATTTTTCTCTTGAATATTTGATACCCATTTTATATTATTTTAGCGTGCAATTATACATATTGAATGAAAAAAAATGATTCAATATATTATCTTCCCATTTGACAACTTAACTAATAAAAATATTACTGAAAATTTACTATCAAGATACTTAATTTTTGGGAGCAAAAGGCTGAATTTTCTCAAAACAAGAAGATTTTCTTGACTTTAAGGCTCAAGTAAACCTTTGTTTCTGTGTACAATTAAGTTGTCAAAATAGCTAACTTTAATAACTTGTTAATATTTTCAAATCACAAACCAATATCGATAGATATAAATAAAATAAGTACATCGACACTGATAGAAACAAACAAGCCCAATAACATATAGGTATAGTCGCCTTGCAGCATACCTTATGTACGTCTTAATACACTTACAACCAAATTAGAAAGTTAAACACCATAGGTGCGCACCAAAAACGTAACAAGGTCATTCGTCAGTAGATTTTACTCCTCACATTTTTCTCATACCGGGCGCCTTATATATGAAAATCGATTCTTAAGGAGTAAACTCCAAAAATTTTAACAGGTTAATTGTGTTAGATATAATAACAATTCGAACAAAAACAGTTTCACTGTTAAAAATTGCGCCAAACACACGTCCACAGCTTATGATTTAGAAAAAAACCAAGGAGAAAATTTCACTTTACAAAAAGAGGTAAAATCCGAACAAAAACGGTTCCACTGTAAAAAATTGCGCCAAGTACACGTTCACAACTCTTCATTTAGAAAAATACTAAGGAGAAATTATCATCTTACAAAAGGATGTAAAGTCAAAAAAAAAAAAACAGACCAAGTAGCCGTTATGATTTTTAATAATTGAAAAAATTTTTTGGTAAATTTAACAATTAAAAACCATTTTTTAAACGTACTTGGCGTGCGTCATTGAGTACCTAAAATTTTTTCATATTTAACGTTTAGATTCATATGGTTGCATTAAAATAATTATCAGTAGGGTCAATGACTTGGTGAGGAGAGGCAGGAGGAATTGTTGTCCGTAAAATCGCTTCTCACACCAGTTCTTTGTCCTTAATTATCAGACATGAAAAAATTTGGGGTACTCAATGACGCACGCCAAGTACGTTTAAAAAATGGTTTTTAATTGTTAAATTTACCAAAAAATTTTTTCAATTATTAAAAATCAGAACGGCTACTTGTTCTGTTTTTTTTTTTTTTTGATTTTACGTCCTTTTGTAAGATGATAATTTCTCCTTAGTATTTTTCTAAATGAAGAGTTGTGAACGTGTACTTGGCGCAATTTTTTACAGTGGAACTGTTTTTGTTCGGATATAATTTGTCAAGGATTTTTTCATAATCAGGGCGGGACAACGTCTACCGGGCCCGCTAGTTTTACATAAATTAGATATAAAAATACTATACTTTACTATCCTATGTTACCATGGCAAAGATTACCAGTATTAATGGTTACTATACTGGGTGTTAGGAGACCGCTTCCGAAAACGAAGACAGACGATAGTACTAATGATACCTTTGATAGTGGGAGGGAAAAAAATCGATCCTGATTAAAAAAAATCATATTAAAAAAAAAGCAATGTAACAAGATAAAAAAAACAGCTGACGCTCGGGTCATCGAACGCTGGGCCCGGCCAGGCCGCACGCGCACGTGCACGATCCCGAATCCCGCCAAAACAAACCGCAGTTGACGGCACTTTGGTCATTTTTGGAAGCGATTGCCTAACACCCAGTATAACCGGTAACTCATTAGTACAAAAAATAATTACTACCATACTGTAAGAAGTTTTAATTGGAAAAGAGTACAGTTTCTTCACGTAAATGGATTCAACAAGCAATATTAATACGTACCTCAAACAATGCAATTTTCTCCCAAACCGACATCATTTTGGGCATTTCTTTAATATTGATAACTTCCTTTTTATCCGTATCAAATCTTTCTACAGACTTCATTCGCAGAATTGTACTATTCACTTTTCCTTTGACAGCGTCACCTAAATCAAGCTCTGCTACTGATTTGACTTTTCGTATATCATCGTCAATATCCCTTGATTGATATCTGCCATATTTTCCATCCAAGCGGTAGGCTTCGTTTGTCAAAACTTCCATTCTATCTAATTCGCTATTATAACTTGATGATATACTTCTATTTACATACCAATTCTCATATTTTTGTTCATCGTTCCTATATCTCGTGCTGCCAGAGAGTTCGCTAGCAGATTTTGTTTTTTCGTATTTATTTTCGTCTTTTACAGTAAACACCTGACTTATAGGTCGTACGTTATATTGAAGTTTAGTTTCTGTTGTCAGAATGTCACTTACTGGTCTTGCCTTTTCGTCTCTACTTTTATTTTTTACTCTCAACTCACGATTAATTGGTGTTGCATTGTCATATATAACTTCTGTTTTTGTGGTCAGAATTTCACTTAGTGGTCTTGGCTTTTTATCTCTGCTTTCATTTTTTACTCTCAGCTCACTATTAATTGGTGGTGCATTTTCATATACAACTTCTGTTTTTGTGGTCATAATTTCACTTACTGGCCTTACCTTTCCGTATCTATTTTCATCTTTTACTGTTAGGTCCCGATTCATAGGTCCTACATTATCATATTGAAATTCGGTTTTTGTAGTCAAAATTTCACTTACCGGTCTTGCTCTTTCATATTTGATTTCTTCCTTTGTCGCCATTCTATTGGGTGGTTCAATTTTCTCATAGACTATCTTTTTTGTTGTCATAGTTTGTCTAACTGGTGTAATGACGTCATCTTTAAATTCTCCTTTTGCGGTTACAATTTCGTTTATTGACTTTATGTTTTTATTGAAGTCTTGCGCTGTCAAAATATTGTTTATTTGTGTAACGCTTTCAAATGTAATATCATCTTTTGTGGTAAAAGTTTCATTGATGGGTTTTATACTGTCATTTTTCACTTTGATCTCAAAATTAGCTCTATCCTTATCAGATTTAGTATCAATTGTGTAATCTTTGGGAATAATACTTTTGTCTTTATGGATAGTTTTAGAAATATTACCGTAATTTTCGTACATTGCAATATTTTTCTTGACTTCTTTAAAACCGGTCATATCTATATCACTTGACGTTTTTAACGCTTTAGGACTTTCAGCTTCAATTTTACTAACTTCATAATCTACATTTATTTGAACCGGCTTCAGTACTTCTATATTCTGTGTTTCTTTGACACTGACTGCTGTTTTTGCAAACTCTGCTGTATTATCAGCAGTATTAAGGTTTATATTTTTCTTAAAATTGATTTTGGGGGAAACAAGAATTACAGGTGCGTCCACAATAATAGAAGTATTATCATATCTGTTATTGGGAGAATTTATGTCCATTGTCGTTCGCAGTGGGCTATAGGGTGCTTGCAAATTTGATGCTTTTACTTCCAAAAAATTATTTGCTACTCCTCTACTATCCAGAGATTCAGTAGATTTATTAATTTCCATATTTTTATAATGCTCATAGATAGATTTATATGTTACAAACGGATCCTGTGGTGAGGTAGCCTCAATTTCTAGGTCACTAATTTCTGAAGTTTGAATTGGCTTTAGGACTTCATCCACTATTTGTGGTGTATGAACATGAACAGGCTTTTCTTGTGGTTTTTCTTTGATGTATAACTTCTCCGGACGTAGTTTCTTTTTTGGCATCGGTTCATTTATGTCTTGACGCTGAAAAATCATTTCATTTATTGAAGTGCATAATCTATTAGCCTTTAAGAAATAATCTTTAAACTGTAATAGTTTCAACAATACCAGTGAAATCATAAGAAGTATAATTGGATGACACTAAAATCATACATAGTATAAAACAAAGTCCCCTACCGCGTCTGTTTTTCCAATTTGGTTTTTCTGGTTTTCCAAGTTTTTTGAGTGTTTCAGGAGGAACGTTTTGATACTTCCTTTCCTACTACGACAACAGATTCCATAACAGTAGCTTAAACTCATACTCCAAACGTTTGGAACTTTATAAAATGAAACGATTACAGACTCGTAGAAAGGTGGCTGATGTAATGTTTACTACAATGAACAGGATTTCCTAGATTCTTCAAAAAATACTCTTAGTTCCCACGTATAGGCGGTGTTTACACGGAAACCAGTCTACCATTAGAAGTGATTCAGGAGGAACGTTTCCTTTTTTTTATTATTTTTTTTAATTTTTTTTTTTTTTTTTTTTTTTTTCCCTTTAAAAAAAATTTTTTAAATTTTTATTTTATTTTATTTTTTTTTTTTTTTATTTTTTTTTTTTTTTTTTTTTTTTTTCATCTTTTTTCACATATAAAAGGTTCTTCCATTTTTTTATAACTCATTTTTGCTTAAATAAATAAATAAATAAATTGATATATAATTTGTCAAGTATTTTTTTTATAAACAGTGCAGGACAAGGCCTACCGGGCCCGCTAGTGCTGAATAAAAGTAAAAGATTCAATGTATATAAAAAGTATCGAGAAACGTTCTGACTTTATGACATTTCTTATTATATTTCTTACTACACAAATAAATGTTATGCTATGAAACAAAGAAGCAATAATGTAGGTGCAAGATTAGATGAGTTGTCTGGTTTGGAGATAATTGGTGGGGCTTTTTAGTGACTGCCTAATTAGCTACCACTCTCGAACTTAAAATCTTTCGTCAAGCATCTGTTGGTAAGTTCCCGCAGTTGCACTTAAGAGTCAATTATCTCTAGACTAAGTGTTCCATCTTGGGCTACATCGTTACCTAACATAATCCGAGCTTGTGGTCAAACGTTTAAAACCCGTAACAATATAGAGAAATTAGGTATTAATATCGGGTGTAGTTATTGCTAAGGTAAGTCTATAAGTGAACAAGAAAGTATAATTAATATTCGTTTACAATTTACAGTGATAATGTCTTTACCTCAAACATAGCTATTTTCGATAGAATAGATTTTTTCTTCGGCAATTCTTCGTCCAAATCCTTTCCAGGAATGTCAGCTGCCGGTGATGTTTTTGTGTCTACTTTATTAATTAATCTTCCGACTTTTCCTTTTAGCTCTAACACTTCATTGTCTGTCTTGTCCTTTTCTATCTTAGCAGTTGATGTTTTTGTACTACTAACTGTGTCATATATTGGAGTTGTAGACTGGGAAATTTTAATACTTCTTTCGATATTCATCGTTTTGCTAACTTCTGTCTCTCTTCCATATTCTATAATCTTAGATTCTTCAACAGGACTTGAAATCAGACGTGTTATAGTGACTGTTTTTGTAACATCAGACGGTGTGTCCGATTTAACTTTGTAGAGTTTGCGATCAGTTATACCTAATTCTCTGTTGCTTGTAGAATACTTTATATATTTTGTTTCAAGTTGTTCATCTTTATTGTTGCTATTTAAATCAGATGATACACGAGTTACAGTATAGGTTTCTTTACGCGTAGGTGATTTATCAAATTTAACTATACTAGCTTTGTTTTCAGTTACTGTATCGTATAATATTTTACTGCGATCAGAAATTTCTTTATCAAAGTCAATATTACTTCTTTCACTCGTTTGTGTGTCGATGTTTTTATCTGTATATACTATTTGAGTATTCTTTTCTATAGAACTTTGTGACACTTGCTTATTAAAGACAGGTATACCTACTGTTGCGAAAGTTTTTTCAATATTTTCTGTTTTCAACGTAGGTATGTTGTGTTTGTTTTCCATGGACGTAGATCTGTTGATAGTGTTTATTTGACTTTCTTGAATAATATTTTTAGCACCTGGATCTTGGCTCACATTCTCAGTTTTAACAATTTTTGTTAATTGCCTTGTTTTAGTGATACTTTTATTATTACCAAATTCGATATTTCTTTCAACTTCTTCGTTTATATTACCTTTGTCAATTAATTCTTCTATTGTTATAGTGTTCGTTACTTCTGTTTTAGTCAAACTTCTGCTTTCTACGTCGTCAAATGGTTTTATATTTTCACCAGCTAATTTTTTGTTATTGTCATTGGTAGCATCGGTATTTACAGTTTTTGTAAATTTAGTAATTTTGGTTTTATTTCCTATGTCTTTGTTAAAATCAGGTTTCTCAATAACGTTTTTTTCTTTCGACAGTAACTTTGTGTCTATTTTATTAATTAATCTTCCGACTTTTCCCTTTAGATTTAATGTTTCATTGTCAGTATTCTCTTTTTCCAATTCAGTAGTTGTACTTATAGTAATTTTGTCTTTCTCAGAGTCTACTGTATAAACACCTGGTGATCCTTTACTATTTACTGTCTCAAATTTCAGAGTTAAAGGCTGAGATATTTTAATATCTCTTTCAATTTTCATCGTTGTAATATCTTCTGTCTGTATTTTATGTTCAATGGGTTTCAATTTTTCAGTAGAACTTGATGTTTTAGTCAAATTTTTGGTTTCTACGTCATCAACTGGTTGTCTAATTTCATCAGATAGTTCTTTATAATTTCCATTGGTAGCATCTATGTTTACAGTTTTTGTGGATGTAGTTATTTTAGTTAAAGTTTTATTTTCTGTGTCTTTGGTATAATCAGGTTTCTCATTAACGTTTCTCTCTTTCGACAGTAATTTTGTGTCTATTTTATTAATTAGTCTTCCAACTTTTCCCGTTAGACCCATCGTTTCATCCATCTCAGTAGTTGTATGAATGGTAACCTTACCTTGCTCAGAGTTTACTGTCTCCAAATTTAAAGTTAAAGGCTGACTAATTTTAATGTCTCCTTCGATTTTCATAGTTTTAATATCTTCTGACTCTATTTTATGTTCTACGTGTTTCGATTTTTCATCAGGGCTCGATACCAGGCGTGTTATAGTGACAGTTTTTGTGATTTCAGTCGGTGAATCTGATTTAACTTGGTGGAAGTTTTGTTCACTTACACCCAATTCTTTGTCGATTATAGAATACTTTGTACGTTTTGTTTCTATTTTTTCGTCTTTATTGTTGGTATTTAAATTTGATGACACACGAGTTACAGTATAAGTTTCTTTAAGCGTAGGTGATTTATCAGATTTAACTTCGATAGCTTTGTTTTCAGTGACTGTATCATATAATATCTTACTGTGTTTAGAAATTCCTTTGGTAAGGGTAATATTACTTCCTTCACTGATTTGTCTTTCAATATTTTTACCATATATCTTTTGAGTATTCCTGTCAGTAGAACTTTCTGATACTTGCTTATTAAATAGTGGTATACCTACTTTTACGCACGTTTTTTCTATATTCTCTGTTTCTAACGTAGGTATGTTATGTTTGTATTCCATGGACACTGATCTATCAATAGTATTAATTTGATTTTTTTGGATAATATCACTAGGCCTTGAATCTTGACTCACATTCTCAGTTCTAACAATTTTTGTTAATTGTCTTATTTTAGTGATATTTTTATTATCAGCACAATTCATATTTTTTTCAATTTCTTTATCTAAATTATCTTTTACATTTAATTTTTCTATTTTAACAGTTTTCTTTGCGTCTGCTGTATTTGTGATATTTATACTTTCTACGTCATCAATTGGTTTTCTATCTTCACCAGCGAATTCTTTATTATTGTCATTAGCATCGGTATTTATAGTTCTTGTGTACTTAGTTATCTTAGTTATAGTTTTATTTCCTGTCTCATTAGTGAAATCAGGTTTATCAATAATGCTTCTCACTTCCGACAGTAACTTATCATTTTCATAGGATTGTTGTGATTTAATTATTCTAGTTAATTTACTTGTCTTCGTGATCCTTGGGTTCTCAGTCTGGTCATCTAATAAACTTAGATTCTGATCAGTCAGATCGACTTCTCCGATTTTAAAAGTTTTAGTATATTCACTTGTTGTCACAAGATTTTTTCTATCAATATCATCAGTGTCTTTTTTCTCAGCTCTGACTGTTTTTGTGTAATGACGTACAACTTGACTAAGATCGTTATTGTCTTCTTTAGCTCTCATAGATATCTCTTTAAGCCTAGGTATAGACCTTGTCTTAGATTTCTCCGTAAATTTAGTTGATGACTTCTGTGCTTCGATCTCGTGGTCACTTTTACGCCTCAGCGATGGTATTTTTGACTGTCTTACTTTAGGTATGGGAGTTTGGACTTTACTTTCATCGTAAGCGTGTATTATGTCTTCGAATTCGCTATCGATTTTCTCTGGATCAGTTAAATCGCTGGTAACGTCGCTATGTTCGACGATTTCTTCATATATCTTATCAAATTCATCATCAGGTTTAGATGTAACTATCGTTTGTTTAATCTCACGTTTCGTGACTATTGGTTTTGTGGTTGGAGGAGGTATCTTGCTGACTCTGGATAGTCTCGGTATTGAAGTTCTTGGGGTTGGAATCTGACTCTGAAAGAGATTGCATTAAGATATCTCAATATTTTATTATAATGTACATACAATAATGTGCTGATGTTAAATGCGATGTGGTTTAATATAATAAACACACTAAGTCTAGAGGGTGTCGGGTTCTTAAGTGCAGCTGCCGGTATACATCAATAGGTGCTTGGCGATAGATTTTGAACTTGAGGTTGGTAGCTAGCCAGGCGGACATAGAAAAAGTCCTATTACCATGCAAATTTTATATAGTAATAGACGTGCGTTTAGTTGACAATCTGTCCATTTATATAACTAGCCCCTGCCCGCGACTTCGTCAGCGTAGTAATAGTTACTACTCTGGGCTAATGCTGACACGCAGCAGAAGCTCTCAAAAAGAAAAAAACATCTCGATTTTGAAATATTTTTCATCTGTGCTCCGCTCCTATTAGCCTTAGCGTGATGATATATAGCCTATAACCATTCTCGATGAATGAGCTATATAACACTGAAAAAGTTATTCAAATCGGACCAGTAATTCCTGAGCTTACCCCCTACAACGCCACAACGTTACAAATTCACAAACTCACAAACTTTACCTCTTTATAATATTATTATAGATTAGGCAGGTAAAAAGGCATTTCATTGACGCGTTCACAAAAATTTAAAACTATTGATGGATGTGTTGTTGCTGCTGCCGAAGTTTTATTTTCTTTTTATTGTAAAGTTGTTTGCCAGTTACTTACTGTAGGCTCACCCGTTTCCTTAGATTTTCTTCTTTCAGCTCTGACGCGTTCCGCCGCCTGTCTGAATTTCAGCTTGGGTATCTTCGTTTTGGGTCTTCTGTACTCGATATCGTCTGGTTCGTTTTCTGAAATTGGAATTTGATGGTTACTTCTAATTTTGTACATTTTATTAACCCTATTAATTGCATCTCAATCTTTGTGTCATTTTACCACTTAAGTAGGGTTGGCATAGCAAGTTTCCTTCTTTCATTGTCCTCAGAATTCGCATCCATGTCACATATATGTTTTTTAGTATATTATATTTACACCGAAGCTTAATTCATTTCTAATAGTTATTCCTTATAATATCAACTATCTGTTCGTGGAAGACTCATCAAATTTGGTCTAGCCGTTTCTGAGATTAGTCGGAACAAATATACCTACAGACAACAATTTTAAACATTGTTTTTTTTTTTAATTGTACTGCCGTTTATACATATTTTCATATCAATGAAGTAAAAAACTAGTACGATGATTACAAACAGACAGACTAATTTTATTTATTAATATATTTGTAGCATAAGTTATACTTAAACGTGATCAGAGAATATTCATATAAATAATAAAAATTCGTATAAATCAGTCTTTTTTGGCAACCAATCTTGTAGTAGATTATTATGCCATTGTCGAGGTAGTGATATTATAAGTTTCTTGCGATCATTTCAATTAACTAACAAAATGGTTGCCGTCTTGTTAGAACTTTCCAGGGAGTTTTGTGGCAAGTCCGATCCACTTTTCTTATGCATAATAACTAAACTACATTACATAAAACACCACCAATATTACAAAATATAGAGCCAAATAACACAAGATTGTAAATGATTACATAGTATAAAACAAAGTCCCCTACCGCGTCTGTCTGTCTGTTCGCGATAAACTTAAAAGCTGCTGAACGGATTTTCATACCGTTTTCACCAGTAGATGAAATGATTCATGAGGAAGGTTTTTGTATATAATTTGTCAAGGATTTTTTTTTATAATCATGGCGGGACAACGTCTGCCTGGCCCGCTAGTAAAATATAAAATCCACTACACGACATTCCAGGATACCGTCAAAAATTCTATAAATCATTTTTGTTCGTTTTCTGGAATTCCAATACTCTTACGCACACATACACACTTGTATACAATACAAAGAGATAGAAAAAGTTGCAAAAAGAGAGAGAGAGTGCAACGTTATTTCCTTACATGACGATTTCTTCCCAGAAACTCCTACTGTAAGCCGTAAAACAATTTAAAAGTACCAGGATAACATAATTTTAAGGAGCTTACCTTTCTCATCTTTGATGTCAGTTGAGAGACTCATAGTTGTATGAACGACTTCCCCACCTTGAGTTATCTCTCTGTGTTCCGTATACATCCGTTTAGTGACCGTGTAGCCGGCATTACGGAATTCTGAAATCTGATTTTTTAAATTAGAATTGAATACAATCTTGATTCAAGTACTTTCAAAATGAAGCTGGCTTTTTGAAATACGACTTTAAGAGGTTATTAATAGTCTAGCGTTTAGCCGCGGCTCCGCACGCATTTTTTTTAAATTGTATAAAAGATATAGAAAATTGTGAGAACCTGTATAATAACAGAAATGCTCTTTCAAAAAGGTCTGTAAGTACGACGCGCATACCCACCTAGTGTAACATGTAACGTGTACATTAGATATATAAATACTAACAGTATGTCAAATAAGGTTTACCATCAGCAACATATTGGGCACCTTAACCCACCATATAACTACCTCAGTGCTCACTTACACTGTATAAGGAACTAATGAAACAAAGACTTGAAAATGTTATTATGAACTAGCGGGCCCGGCTGACGTTGTCCCGCCCTGATTACCCCCCCGCATCCCCCGTTGTGGGTGGAATTTCGTAAAATCCGTTCTTAGCTGACCTCTACTCGGCGAAAGGAATATTCCTACCATATTTCAAGTCGCTACGCCTTATGGTTCCAGAGATATCGTGATAAGTCAATATATAGGTGGGAATCTCTAATATATATATAGAAGATACTAGCGGACCGGGCGGACGTTGTCCTGCCTTGAAAACAAAAAAAATCCTAAAAGTCGATCGCAGCGCCACCTACCGGTTCCAATTGTGAATCTAAACCATTCTCGGATCCACTCGAACACGCACAAAAAATTTCATCAAAATCGGTCCAGTCGTTTAGGAGGAGTTCAGTCACATACACACGCACACAAGAAATATATATATTAAGATATAATATGCCCATAATGTTAATAAGTAATACATTTATGCTCTAAAATCTTATTAGAAAGACCCCTTCTATCTTCAAAATTACTATTAATTAATAAAGTTAAATTATAATTAATAAATTGATAATTATTTTTCTAATTAAAAATACAGGATGAGTTAAACGCTTGAAATCTTGTATTAATATAAATCAAGATATATAATTTTATGACTGTCTCTAAGCAGTTTTTAATATCCGACAATTTAAATAGTAGTTATTGAATGGAATATTGAAGTGAAACTTCTAATGCGACTTCCAACAAGGTTGCGTTAAACGTTTAACGCTATCATAGAGGGGGTATGAAAGCACTGTTGCGTTAAACGTTCAACGCTCCTGTCGAGGGGGAATAGAAAGAGGCAGAGCGAGAAAAATAATCAAACGTTTCGTATCTTACTTTAGTTATCATAATACCATTGGAAATGTTATAGATTTGGATATCCCTCCACTTGAAAATGATAATTAAAAGATGCGATCAATTGTGAATTGTAAGCAACGTTAATAAAGTTTGTTTTAAAGAAACAATATGATTTCACTAAAAATTAATTTCTATCCCTTCCTATTTTCATTTCCATATTACGAAGTTTCACATCTTCCGCGCGGAGGGACTCCACGCACTATTTTTTTTCTTATACGTTACTATGGTTATTGAGTTATGTAGATAAAAACGCGGTAAATAAAACAAAATGACCAAAAACACAATATAATTCAAATTACATATATGCAAATATATTTTCAAATTTTGTATTAAAACCAGTACTTTTTAAACTTTGTCGCCAAAAGTTTGTTGACCTGAGCCTCCTGAGGTCTATATTCGTTTGTATGGAGCTTAAATTTCTACGGCGTTATTACAAAAGAGTTAAATACTTTATTTAAAACGATTTCGAATTAAATGCACCGCGCTCGTCCGAGGCATGTTCGCGTTATCCTTTTTCGCAAGTCTAATCTAACGTAACCGAAGCGTGACGAAAGAACAAGATGGCGAACATTCAGCGACCGCGGTGCATTTAATTCGAAACCATTTTAAAGCAAGTATTCGATACGTATTTAATAATTTAATAACACCGCTATGGTTTTCGGGACTCGAGGGATTTTAAGAATTTAAATCTAAGTCGATTGACACGAAGTCTAACAGAGTTACCACTATAATTTCCTACAAAATGGTGTTTATATATAGTGTTTACGTATGTTTCTGAAGATAAAACTTTCCAACACGTTACTCTGTAGTAATTGGATTACTGAGTGTTATTGTGATCGCAGTGCAATATACACCAATATTATAAAGGGTTTGTTTGTTTGGAAGAACGCGCTAATCTCAGGAACTGGAATCTGGTATGATTTGAAAAATTCTTTCAGTGTCAGATAGCTCATTTATCGTGGAACGCTATAGAAGCTGAGCACCAATGAAGAATGTTTCAAAATCGATTTCTTTTTCCTTTTGAGAGCTTCCGTTGCATGTTAGTCTAAGCTCAAAGTAACTACTCCACGTGGATGAAGTGCTTAAAGGCTTCCTTTTATCCAGAAAAAAATACTGAACCCAAGAGATAGATTAAGTGAAGATACGAGCAAAAGCTAGTAATCTATACTAATATTATAAAGTGGGAGGGTTTGTTTGTTTATTTGGTTGAACGCGCTAATGTCAGGAACTACTGGTTTGATTTGAAAAATTATCTTAGTGTTAGAGATCCCGTTTATCGAGGAAGGCTATATATCATCACCCTAGGACCAATAGGAGCGGAGCAAAGATGAATGTTTCAAAATTGTTTTTTTTTCCTTTTGAGAGCTTCCGCTGCGTGTTAGCGTTAGCCCAAAGAAACTATTCCACGCGGACGAAGTCGCGGGCAGAAGCTAGTCACTACATATTATAAAACAAAGTCCTCTCCCACGTCTGTCTGTTCGCGATAAACTCAAAAACTACTGAACAGATTTTATGCGGTTTTCACCAGTAGATAAAGTGATTCATGAGGAAAGTTTAGGTATATAATCTGTCAAGGTAATTTTTCATTATCAGGGCGGGATAACGACCGCCGGGCCTCTAGTCTATACTATATATCGATAATGAATTACACTGTTATTTAGTGTTATATCAAATTGTTGTCAGTTATAATGCTGTTAGGTTGTTTGTTGTTTTGTTATACAGTAACTAAATAAACAATTGTTATTCGCACTGTGACTTTGAATGTAACGTGAATTACTACTACTTAATAAGAAGGATTCGCTTTCATAGATCAAGAGTATTCAGACATGAGACAACTTAATTTGCAGAATTTAGTTTCAGAACGCCTTATTCTTAATATAAAAACAGGGCTATGCAGGCCTTAGTCCTGTATCACTGCGATCAGTAATGATCTATTATGAACGCCCCATATTACTAAAGCTTCTTGCCTAGTCTTATAGTATTCAATAACTGCAGGACTTTTTTTGGCTGAGAGCATTTGTACCTATGTGAGCAGTACGTGCTTTCCCAGAATCCGGTTTCAGTGGATCACATTCACACGAGAGATGTTTGAGTGTTTCATCCACACTATCACATCTGCATTCCGAATTTCAATTTAACAACACGTCGCAATAACAATCTATACGATTTGACATTATTGCGTGACATCAGCATTCAATACAGATAATTCCTCTCTGCACAGGCTATAGTGCGTTCAGCTGTTAATTATTGACAAGTGGATTATATGACTGGATATAAATTTTATTATAAACCCAAGGAATCCATAATTATTGTTTACTAATAAATTCCTTTTATAAGCCAAAAATCTCTTGTGCCCTTGTTTTTTACATGGGGAAATCTGTTATGGATACACCACCCTCCGGGGGGAAGTGGGTTATGTCCGACTCGCACGGACTAAGATCCCATGGTTACCCACAACCGCCATAACAGAGGACACGGGATGACAAGGCACTCCGCATGTCGCCCCGAAGGCCGGCCCATGTTGACGCTGAGCCTACTGCGGTAAAAGAGAGACAGCCTGGCAAACATAGACTGTCTCCCAGACGGCCGCAACAAAAGGACACCGATATACAAATTCTTCTTTAGACCAGAGGTTCCTAAACTTTAAAGATAACAGAACACCAACCAAATACCTTTTATTTTATGGCACGAAAATTGACACACAAACACAATATTCGAGCATTGTCTCTGGCTACGTGCGCTACTGGGCCATACGCTTGCTAACTATTTACATAAAAGTAATGAGTCCTTTTCATAACATATTTTGAGCAATTTCAAAATAATATTTGTAACCGTGGTATTATTTAATAGTTAATAATAAATAATTTTGGCAGAACCCTGATGACTATTCTACGGAACCCAGTTTGGGAATCCCTGATTTAGACGATAGTGTCCAGTGAGTGCTATCTCTAAAACTCATAATATTTTCCTACTGAGTAACAGGGTTTCTCCAGCAGTTCGCTGGTTAAATGCTCTGATAAGTTTCAGAACGCCGTAACATTAGTTAGTAGCTGTATATCGAGCTATTATATTCTTAACTAGCGGGCCAGGCAGACGCTGGCCCGCCCTGATTATAAAAAAAAATCTTGACAAATTATATACTAAAATCTTCCCCATGAATCACTGTATCCACTGGTGAAAACCGCATGAAAATCCGTTGGGTAGTTTTTGAGTTTATCGCGAACAGACAGACAGACAGACGCGGTAGGGGACTTTGTTTTATACTATGTAATGATGTACTTGAAATATGTACAAAGAGGCAGAGAGACACGTTATTATGTTGGATCGTAGTAACTATCGCGCACTTTAAAAATATTATTCTGTGTTGTGTATTATTAATGTTAACGTAGTAACTACATATCGTCAAACAAAGTCTTCTGCCACGTCTGCCTGTCTGTTCGCGATAAACTCAAAAACTACTGAACGCACTTTCATGCGGTTTTCACCAGTAGCTAAAGTGATTTATGAGGAAGTTTTAGGTATATAATCTGTCATGTTTTTGAAGTGAAACTTCTTTATCGACGCAGGGAGGAATTTTAGAGCATGTAAAAACGTATGTAACGTTTTTCGGTTACGCGCCATCTTAATTTCTGTACATTTTTCCGTTACGCGCCATGTTTATTTCTAAAGGTGCGCTCACAATGATCAGATTCCATTTTTTTTTTCTAAAGGTGCGTTCACAATATCAGATTCCGTTTTTTTTAGGGCCTTTCCTTTTTTTTTTCTTAAAGTTGTAAATATAGTAGATCATTTTTCAAAAATGATGTCATAAAGAAGTTTCACTTCTTACGTGTGTACACTGATACACGCACGTATTTTTTTTTTATTATCAGGAAAACGTACGCCGGGCCGCGTATATACTAAAATATTACAAAATAATGCCGAAAACTAATGTCTATCACCTGTGTATTATATTCATTTCATTCCCTACAAAAATAATTAGATACTAAGTTTCCCTTCTATCGTGTGTGAACTACAAACTCTTCGTTTTTCTATACTAATATTATAAAGAGGTAAAGTTTGTGACGTTGTGGGTTTGTGAGTTTGTGAGTTTGTGACGTTGTGGCGTTGTAAGGGGTAATCTCAGGAACTACTGGTCCGATTTGAATAATTCTTTCAGTGTTATATAGCTCATTCATCGAGAATGGTTATAGGCTATATATCATCACGCTAAGGACAATAGGAGCGGAGCACAGATGAAAAATGTTTCAAAATCGAGATGTTTTTTTTTGAGAGCTTCTGATGTGTGTCAGCGTTAGCCCAGAGTAGTAACTATTACTACGCGGGCGAAGTCGCGGGCAAGGGCTATAATCTATATACTAATATTATAAAGAGGTAAAGTTTGTGAGTTTGTGACGTTGTAGGGGGTAATCTCAAGAACTACTAAACCGATTTTGAAAATTCTTTTACCAATAGAAAGCCACGTTATTTGTGAGTGTCATAGGTTATATATCATCACGATAAAGGCAATAGGAGCGGAGCAACAATGAAAAATGTTTTAAAATCGGGGTTTTTTTTTCTTTTGAGAGCTTCCACTGCGTCTTAGCCCAAAATAACTATTCCACGCGTACGAAGTCACGGGCAGAAGCTATTAACTAATTATATTATCTATACTAATATTATAAAGAAGTAAAATTTGTGAGGTTGTAGGGGGTAATATCTGGGGAGTCGGAGAAAAATGGTCAAATGAAAACGTTTCTTACGAACGCTGCCTTAATTATGAGATATATATGATTGAGTTCTAGACAAAAGTTGTAGCTTGATAATGCCTATTACCGCCCAACGAAGTGGGCACGGGTCGGCTAGTATGTTAATAAAGAGTTGGAAATGATATCGACCGTTGCGTTGTGCGGTCACGCAGCTAACGAAACGTAAGACTTTATCAAAAAGTCTGATTGCGTTTTGATAATTAATTTCATGATTAAATGAATTTAATAAGATTATTAGTTACTCTGTGAGCACTTTTCCAGTAAAATAATTATCATTTTAAAAAGAACCTTGAGTGATTTTATGATATCACAGTGCAAGTGGAACTTTTTTCGGGTCGTAGGCATTTAACTGAAAAATTTCAGAAAATTATTCGATTTAGGGTATTAGAATCGCGTTTTTAATGTCAACATAATAATTGGAATATGGGAATGATAATGGGAAATGAATAGTGGACAAGATATCCATCCAACTATAACATTTTAATTTCAAACTGCGTATTAGACTGCGGAATATGTCTATACATATAAAAAAATGTAAATGTAACGTGTCCATACAGCGTACATACTTGTAAAAAAAATTGCAAGTGTCTTGGAATGAGTAATAAAATACATTTCAATCAATTTTTATAACGTCTATCTCTCTGTTTATATAAACACGCATCACTGCTAAAGTATTACGTTCACGATAAAACTTCACCAAGAAAATCATAAAGCATATCCTCGAGTAACATTTAGTCTTTGTTTCATTAAAATCGGTTCTGTCTATCAAAAATTATTGTAATTTTAATGACGACGCGACTTAAGTACGAGAGAAAAGTAGATAAGTAAATTGACTTAATACATTCAGATGACATTTAATCGCCGTTTTTTTACATAAGATTTCACGCGGACGAAGTCGCGGGCATAGCTAGTAATAAATACAATAGTTCAGATGATAGACTAACGTAAAAAATGAGAATAATATTTATTTAAATCGTTTTGAATTGAGCAACTTGTGCCACCATATTGGCCTTGGCTGGTCTGTCGAGCGCCTTTCACTATATCTCTACTTCGTGATCGGCTGTAATGCGACATGCGATAGACGGACGAAAAAAATTGAGGTGATGGAAAAAAGTTTATCATTACATAGTATAAAACAAAGTCCTCTACCACGTCTGTCTGTTCGCGATAAACTCAAAAACTACTGAATGGATCTTCATGCGGTTTTCACCAGTGCATAAAGTGATTCATGAGAAACATTTTGGTATATAATTTGTAAAGGATTGTGTTATAATCAGGACGGGACAACGTCTGCCGGGCTCGCTAGTTTTGAATAAAGATGGGACAAATAAAAATGAGCGTATAATTGTCGATTTTTATTTTTTTAATATTTATACTCAAACTTCTGTACGCTCGTGACGACAGTTTTGCCAGGCATCGTCTCTTTTTTGAATAAATGTTGATATTTCACAGCGATGTCTTCCGTCACGGTGACCTTTTGGAGTTTCAGATCTCCTTTCGTGAACGTGGCCTCTTTTTTTGTGACAGTTATGACAGGTTGTAGTGTGAAGTCCTCTTTGGTTGCGATCTCGTTACTTACAGCGCCATCTGTGATGTTTTCGTTCGCTTCTGGAATGTTCGGGTCAGCTTCTCGTATGTTCTGCGAGCTTGGTACCTCCGCTTCCACGTCTGTCGGGTTTTGGTACTCGTATTGTATTTTGAATGTCGGCGATTCTTCTGACGACATTTTGTTTCTGTGAAAAAGAACAGAAAGGAATGTATAATAATGTCGTTTTTTCTTTTTTATTACATTTTGGGCAACCAATCTTCTACTAGATTATTACTGCCATTGTCGAGTAGGTAATGGATATTACAAGTTTCTTGCGATCATTTCAATGAACTAACAAAATGGTGGCCGTCTTGTTAGAACTTTCCAGGGAGTTTTGTGGCAAGTCAAAATCCGTGCCTCGCGGTATTATTTCCGATCTACTTCCCTTGTGCATAATAACCGAACTATATTACGTATAATACCAGCAATATTACAAAATATGGAGTCAAATAACACAAGATTATGAATAAAGTCTACTACATGACATTCCAAGATCCCGCCAAAAAATCGGGCAGCTAGTTATAGCTATTTTTTGTAATTAAAAGATTAATTTCTCGTCCTATTTATTTAAGAAACCCCATTAAACACATATATCTGCTATTTATTTTAGAAATTAATGGTTATGAAAATAAAAATCAATAATAAAAAAACTAAAGCATATTTACAACAACAAAAAAACATGGCTACTCGCCAATAAATAGAACACTTTATCAATAGCACAGTTTTATAATGGTTCCGACAAAAATTAGGTGTAATTTCTTCTATCCGTAGGCTTTCTGGCGGTAAATTTTCCCAATTTATGCTTTATGTCAACGTGATATACTTTAAAATCCTTTTGCTGAATGAAATATGTAACAAATATTACATTTATACACTACATAATCGATGATATTGTAAGTAAAAAAAACACCTTTTAACTTATAATATCATTGACATCATCAATTAAGCGTTTATAAAACAGAAGTTTGCGAAATAATATGTTCTTCGAAATACTGCGGTAAACATATATATAGCTAGTTTTGGAAATGAGTGTTACAATTGATTTTATTTTATTTACATCCTAATTTCTACAACACGCGATTTCGTCCGCGTGGAATATTTACTTTGGGCTAACGCTAAACGCAGCGGAAGCTCTTAAAAGGAAAAAAAAAAACGATTTTGAAACATTCTTCAATGGTGCTCCGTTCCTATTGACATTATCGTGATGATATAGCCTATAGCCTTCATCAATAAATGAGCTATCCAACACTGAGAGAATTTTTCAAATCGGACCAGTAGTACCTGAGATTAGCGCGTTCAACCGAACGAACAAACCCTCCAGTTTTATAATATTAGTATAGACTAGCTGTGCCCGCGACTTCGTTCGCGTGAAACGTTATGCAAAAAACAGTGATTAATAAAGTCATTTGAATGTATTAAATCCATTTTTACTTATCTATTTTTCTCTCGTACTTACCTCGAGCCATCATTCAAATTACAATAACTTATGATAAAGTGGACCGATTTTAATGAAACAAAGACTAAGTTACTCCCCAGGATATGCTTTATGAATTTTTAAAGTGAATCCAGTAGTTTAGCAGTGATGTGTGTTATACAAACAGACAGACGACATTTCTAAAAATGATTGGAATGTATTCTATTACTTATTCCTAGCCACCTGCAACAAATCTTTTCATGAAAATCGAAAAAGTACAGACACGTTATATTTTCATTCTTATTATATGTATAAATAGGTAGATATACCAACAAAGCATAGAACAATTATTATAACAAATAAACAAAACAATATGTCAACAAAATTTTTAAAACAAAAATATTGAATTTAGAAATAATATTTTTGACTCTAGATTGGGTTAAGTTACTAAGTATTTGAGATACCAGATGTTGTTCCTTGAGATACCATGTAACTTGAGAGAGACCTTGCGAGAGATAAGAGATTTAGAAGAGAAGAGAGGTTAACTTTTGGAGAAGAGAGAGCTCTTAGTCTTTCGCCACAACTACCAAGGCCACATGACACGTGAAAGAGAATACAAGGTTTTACATATAATAGATAATTGTCAAAAACACTTACGCTTTATCACGCCCTGGTACAAGAAACTTCAGCAGGCGACTGTGTTCCATTTGTTGGTTATTATTAATTATTTTTTATCATATTTTGTGGTGTGTCATAGATAAAAAACAAATATGAAATTACTTGTCGCGTTTATGATGCTGATAATAAAATCTACATACATATATGTACATATGAGACTAGATTTAGCCGTGACCTCTGTTTACGTGCATAACACAATGATTGATTATTATGTTTTATAACAATCTCATTAAATTAGATATGTGTTAGGGCTTAATACATTTAACTACCAACTGCCCGCGAGTACGATCGTATGAAACTTAATAAAAATAAAGTTCAACATAGTGCCACCTCGTGGTGAGTTTACTCGGATACAATAGAAACCTCCAAAAAATACACTTGTATGTACATTTTTAAATAGACGGATTTTAATACAGTTTTCAGTAATAGATAGAGCGATGCAAGAGGAAGGTTTATATGTATATTACATATATATTATTGTACGGAAAAGCTGAAAAAATTTAAGATTTATAATGTGATGTTATAACAAACATATTTTCGTGCGCTTAATTCGCAAACGCTGGCTAAACCTTACGAGATAAGTGAAATTACTGTATTAAGGAATTGTATATAAGTCCGCGATGGTATATATTAAAGTCTCTAAAGAATTACCTATAGTAACTATATTTATCGTTTAACAAAAATAAAAAATATATATATTTACCAAGCTATTTTATACAATACAGTATTATTCCCAAAAACATCCAAGTCATCACCATTATCCTTATCCCACCTAAATAGGGTCGGCACAACATGTTTTCTTTTTACACTCTCTCCTGTCAGATGCCATCTCAGTATTTACACCTTTTATATACATATAATTTATCATACAACCCATTCATACCTTTTTTGGGTCTTCCTCTACTCGAATATCCGTCCACCGTCACACTAAACATTTTTGGAGAACATTGAAACTGAAATCACCCGACGGTCATTGACACTGCGTTAACATAGAAGGGTAGAGAATTGCGTATAATTTTTGTGTTTTTTTTAGATAATTAGGTCAAATATTAAGCACCTATTTTTTTAATTGATTTAGGACTAGAATCGAGCGCAGTCTATTCTCCATAAATATTGCTACTGTCTAAACATTCAGCCTGTATACACAAAGATGTATATATAACATTCATGACTAGATGGCGCTAAAACCAAGCGTTAAGAAAATTTATACGCGTTAGACATTTCTACGCGGAGAATTATTAACAGAATAACTATTTATTTAACTATTTATTACAACTAATGATGATTTTTATATATACTCTAGTAAATATATAATGCGGTGAAAGATAGTAGGAATTGGTGGCTTTAATCACATTTCAAGGATAAACGCATTCACATTTTTGCATGTGTATTATCTTATCTAAAACTTCACGCCTCTCGATTCGATTCGGGTAGGTAGAGGCGATTCAAAAGAACAGTAGAATACTGTATTTTATTACAGATAGCATTTGATTTAGATACGGCTTTTATACTATCGGATATTATAAGTTTTATTTGAATTAACTTAAATGCATTCTTTAACGAAATTAGTTATGATTTATAAATACAATTAAAGATGCGATATATTGTACAGTCCTTGACAATCTTTTGGACAGCTCTGAATTCAGTTGCGCTGAACACAAATTTAGGTATAGGTTACGTACATGATATTTTGAAAAAACAAATGGCGTGATAACTCACACATACGTAAAGTAATATTGTAACGCCACACCGTCTTAGGTGAAATGTGGAAATGAGATGGCATATTCGCAATATGGGAGGTGAGAACGAAATAGTTATATGTTAGACACGGACGGATTAACGGGGCAGCCGTCAAAAATAACCTAGCTAGCCAAGTTTTAACAAGGCGCTGTCGAAGCGTTTATGACGTATCTACCTATATAGTTATAATATCATTGATACGTTATACTAGCTTCACCGGACTAAGGAGAGCGCTTAAGGCTCTTCGCCGCTTGATATAAGTTCATGGGTGCCAGAGTGGCCGCACCTCGGCTTGTGCTGTTGCCTTGGATGCAACTTTAGCATTAGTTAAAACTTAATTCTATGTAGCAACTAGTTATGAAACTAGTTGTTCGAGAAGTCTTTATTCGAGATATCTATACTAATATTATAAAGAGGTAAAGTTTGTGAGTTTGTGACGTTGTAGGGAGTAATCTCAGGAACTACTGATCTGATTTAAAAAATTATTTATGTGTTATATAGCTCATTTATCGAGGAAGGTTATAGGATATATCATCACGCTAAGACCAACAGGAGCGGAGCACCAATGGAGAATGTATCAAAATCGGGGTTTTTTATCCCTCTTGAGAGCTTCCGCTGCATGTTAGCGTTAGCCCAAAGTAACTATTCCACGCGAACGAAGTCGCGGGCAAAGGTTAGTTTATAAATAAATTCATATGAGGTAGATTAGGTCTTTATCTATTTTATCCAACTCCCTAGAAGGTGGAAGTAGGTTCTTTTTTACTAACGCAAACAAAATCGCGGGCAGTTGCTTGTATTATATACTATTTGCTTCCATAATTAATAGAAATCGGAGGAAATCTCATGTGTTTAAAATGGTCGAAGTACACTATCGAATATATCTAATATTTTTATGTATTATTTTAATATTTTGTGATATTTCATACCGAAATATGGTGTGCATGAATATTATGGAAGTCTTTGGTGTAATTTATTATAAAAGAAATCTTTCCTTCACCCATAATAAAGCAGTGAACTTTAAACGTTAGACAAATATTTTCCTTTTCTCCTGTAACGATTAGATAAATCCTGCTCACCCGTCTATCGAAAATATGGCGTAATGATAGTAATATTTAAATTCAATAGGTACCAGGCGCTTATAAATACACAGGGGTTACACACGACACTCACACGAGCACACCGAATAAGTACGTTCTCGTTGCACGTCGCAAAGGACGATTGGAATACCGCGGATGTCAAAAGAGAACTGATCGAGTATGCCATCGGAATAGCAACATAACGTTATCACGCTGTGATAAAATTTCGATAATTATGGATTACAATTATTGATAATGAAGGTATCGTGATAAGATTTTTTAAATACATTTAACTTATAAGTAGTTATGTATGTGTTTGATAAAATATTCAACGCGTGGAAGTCACTTTTAAAATTCGTCTTCTTTTTGCAATAAAGAAATGAGAACTGTAACAGTTATGCCATTTTTTAGAGATATTTGGTTAAAATTTAATTTCAAACATATGTATCCTTTTTATTTGTTTAAATTTTAATCATAAAGGACGATGTGGCTGAAGATGATAATGTGGTAAAGTTATAAGTTTGGATTTAAAATTCAGCTACACATTTATAAGTGCTTGGTGATACATTAGCTCTGGTTTATCACAGGAGCGTCTCTTCGTAATGTCAATGTAACAGCATTTTGCTAAACGTATATGAAAGTAAATACGGTACATATAACCAAAAATCAATGGCTGTCACAACGGTCTGTTTGTTCCGGGTAATCTCAAAAGGAACCGATTTTTACGGCTTTCATTGATGCTGATGTTATACGGAGTCACTTTACTATTATTCTGTAAAAAAATATTGTAGCTCAAATTTAATAAATCAAAGACTAGCGGGCCTGGCTGACGTCCTCCCGCCCAGATAATAAAAAAAAGTGTATGTGTACTTATGTACTTAATAACTTCAGGATGTCGGTTTGTCGTAACGGTGCGCGCGCGCATCGTAATAACTTCAGGATGTCGGTTTGTCGTGACGGTGTTCGCGCGCATCGTAATAACTTCAGGGTGTCAGTTTTTCGAGACGGTGCGCTCGCAATGTAAAAATTTACTCTCATCTGTTTTCCCTAACGTGCCAAACGAAGTATAACTTCAAAAACTTTGACAAATTATATACCTAAACCTTCCTCATGAATTACTTTATTTACTGGTAAAGACTGCATGACAATGCGAACAAACAGACAGACAGACGTAGCAGAGGACTTTGTTTTACAATATGTAATGAAGTAGCAGTACAGCTCGCTCCTCAAGCACACATTTACACTAAGTAATATATTTTGGTAAATTTTATACAGACAAAGTCATAGGTAATGGCTAGTTTACAAATAAAACATCGTATATTCAGTTCATATACCCACATTTTATTAAAATATTTTAACATTTATTACATTATTATAAGACATACGTATATATAAATATGATCTCGTTATATATGGAACGATATGTTACATATAAAATGAAATAGAATACCGTAATTCACAAATTAAATTATTACAACGGATTCAACTAAATCACAAGAATTAGATTTATCGTTTTAAAATATGTCATCGTCCTTTATTCAATTAAATCATTACAAATATTCACCCCTTTTTTGTTTTGGCAACACTATTGAAAATTATTTTTGACAATTTCATACGCGTATTTATGAAAATTAAGTGATGACACATGAAACAAGATGGCGACACCCTTATTAGTAATTTTCAAGAGATTTTTCGTGAGATTCAGAATTCACATTCCAAGGTATTATTTCCCATTCACTTCACATATGCACAATAACCTAAAATGCCACCAATATTACAAAATATAGAGTCAAATAACACAAGATTATGAATACAGAATACAAAAGATCGCGCCAGATACTCCCAAATATTCATATAGTGAATAAATGCTATTCGATTCTTAATGTATGCAATACATCGGTAGCCACATTTGTGACGCCGCACTGGCTCGAATTTAAAAATAATTGGAACAGGATTACCACCATATTGTATTGTGATCTCGCGGTAGTTCCCCGCGGTTAGATGATGGTCCCAAAACGAGCGGACCTATGAACGCGTATTACTTTATGGATGCCGCCTATGTACCATTTAAAAGTCTATAAAAAGCATCCGTAGTGTCAATTTATCAGTATTTCATACTTAATAATCCTATTTTCCTCTTATACGAGTCCCTTTAACATACACAAATAAATGAACTGTAAAATTGATAATCGTAATAATAATATTTCATTAATTAATTAATAATATAATTGATAAAAATAACAATAATATATGCCTAAGAATTTTTAAATATGTTTTTTTATTAATTATACTTTAATATTACCATGATATATTATTGTATATTACGAATATATTCGTGCGTATATTACACATTACAAATGCAATAATTTTATTAGACTCTATCCCAGAATAAAAACACTTTTCGATAGCATGTAATGAGCACTTAGAGGCGATTGTACAACTAATAATATAATACGTTATTAACGCTATGAAAAAAATAACTTATTGAATATATCGTTATTCTGCTGTTGATTATCCGTTATTATTATTTATAGTGACATTGAGTGATTAGTGTCATCTCAATATATGAACAAGCAGCCGTCGAACATCAATCGATGGAATATATATATTACAACTACATATTAACAAAATCAATAATCAGCTGATGGCAGATCCAACCATCTGCAATTATGTATTAGTAAATAAACTAATTTTTCGAGGTACAAGTCGCGAATCATACTTTTTTTACAGTAATACGTTGCAGCGGTCGATCAATTCTAGACGGATTTGCCAAGTAAGGTCCACACGAGTGCAACTAATAGAATTGAAATTTAGAGCACTTTAAATTGATTATAATCAGCCACGAATTCATGAATATTCATCTCATTATCACAAAGCAAAACAGCAAATTACTTATCAGCAGAATAACTAACAACTGTTTATAACAGTGCTGTAGAATAACGATACAGCGTAATTCACAGTTACTGCTACCTATAATATAATAATCCGGCTTTGATTTTGTACGTCGAGGACAAGACCGAGATAGTCGGTTTAGTTCGGTTTCGTATAGCTTTATCTCTGTCTATCACTGTTCTGTTCTGTGCGAGAGAGACAACAAAACCGAAACAAGTTGATCTTAGTCGGATGTCTTACTTCTCTCCCCGACGTGCCAAATCAAATGCCGAGTACTGTATATTAAATCTACGATAGAATAAAAAAAATGCATTGATAAAGTGTAATAGTTTTTAGATACTAAAAAGCACATTACCTAATTCTACTACAATATATTTGATATATGCGTACGATATAATGTATTTAATAATGATATTAATTTTATATGATTATGTGTTTTTATAAAGATTCTCCGTATTTATTACTACCATACACTTGGAGCTTCTAGCCCTTTTAATGTACACTTACAACTAAACTTCCTTATTTGAATATTAAAACAATTTAATACATAATAATACAATGCTATATGTTTGTTAAGTAAAGCGGGAAAAATTTAACGCAGTTGCGAGTTTATACTAAACGAGGCTCTTGATAATTTAACGCCAAATTGTTGGCATTGGTGCAATAAAGTTACAAGAAGGGGGGGTTAGAGTAATATTTAAAAATACAATGCCATATATTTGTCAAATAAAGCGGGAAAAATGTAATGTAGTTACGAACACATTAATAGACAAGGCTTTGAAAAATAAACGCCAAATTGTCGGCCTTGTCGCAACGGTGTTGCTAAGAAGGGGGCTAGAGCGGGGAGTAAGGTAAATTGTGAAAAACCAATATACACAAAACATTACAAGTACATAACACAATGAGTATAAAGACGGGGACATGATTCTGAATATATTTCCCTATGGGCCGTTCAATATTGTATGAACGACAAAGGGCATAGAGGGGAGTATGCTTTGCTTATTTTTGATGACGGGGGGGACTGGGTTTTCGAAAGACAATTATGCCAATATGTATATCTATTTACTTTTGCAGTATTTTAAACGCTCCTTAACTTGTGAGAGGTTTTGTAAGAATAGTTCCAATACTTGTGTGAGTGTACATAAAATTGTCTACCCATATATAAAAGTGTCACAAACTGTATTTAGATGGAATATAGAAATAACATAGCGTTTTTTATAGACAGTTATAAGTTTTACCAATTTTTATATTGTGCATTCATGGCCGCATGCTATTTCCAGTTGGAGAAATCTATGAAGATCGTGTCACGCTTTATGGAGTCCTAAAGTACATGACGGTCGACTGGTGAAAATGGTGAAAGGTGTCTGGGGTAGTGTGTGACCTATGAATGCCCTAGAAATTCAAAGAGAAGGCTCAAGTGCTGGACTACGAAAGAGACAGACGGGAGAAGATTACATGTGGCACAGATGATAATAACAATGTGGATGTGTGGTGTAACCAGAATGGATAAGATTAAGATTGAGTATATCAGAGGAAGTTTTAAAAATAGCACCAGTGACAGAAAAGTTGAGGAGTAATAGGTTATCATGGTATGGGCATGTCATGAGGAGGGATGAAAGTTATGTAACTATAGTTTTAAGTATGAAGGTGGATGGTTATAGAAGTAGAGGAAGACCAAAAAGGTATAGATTGTGTGGAAAATTATATGTGTATAAAAGGTGTCAATAATGAGATGACATCTGACAGGAGAGAGTGGAAGAGAACTTGTTGAGCTGACCCCTGTTAGATGGGATTAGGGTAGGAAGATGATGTAAACATAACGGGTGACAGCTCTCTTAGCATACGTTATTCAATGCCGTAAGATGTAGAGTCGTAGACAATGGAGTATTATAGCTTTGAAAATTAAAAAAAAAAAACAATGCCAAGGAAAATTTACGATAAACAAAATACTATCGCTTATTCAAGACTTAAAATATTTTATCACTAAGATAATGCATTATGATACTAATGATAGCTATTTATATGTGCCTAGATAATGCGAACTACGTAACTACGTTTCTAATGACATGAATAACACGACTAATATTGGAAGATTATGTGATTAATTTATACATAAAACGTGAACTACTCGGTATAAAGCTATTTTTTGGTTTTATTTATAGAATTACAAACAGTTTTGGATGAGTATCCGAATTTAAGATAACCTTACTTTATGTCAAAAATTAAAAATGGCGTATGTATATAAAAAATATAATTTGAGAAATTAATTGTTATAAGTATTTTACTTATTACATTATAGTTTTTTACATGTGACGTTCCTTTTAGTGTAACATAGTTTAATATAAGACATATTTAAACAAATATTTTAACAACTTATATGCGCAGCCATACACATATAGGTTGTTTTTGGCGCCATTTTGTTTATTTCAATAAAACGCATATTTGTGATTTTTTATTTGTTAAGATCAATGGATACAGGTCTTTTAAGTTTTATTTCACAATATTTTCCCTAATATTTGGTCATCATTGTAACAAGATGGTGGCTTCTTGTTAAAACTGTCCATGGAGTTTTCGTACTAACCCAAAAAATATATTTCCTGATATTTTTATAACTGTACTGTAACAGATAATATAATATGTAATGATTCAAATATTAAATAATATATCAAGTAATATATTATGCGTCTCCAATTAAAACTACCTTGTAATAAATTATGTTGTTACTAAAAAGTATGTATGTTATCGCTCATGGGCTGCCAGTTTTTAAATCCATATTTACAGAAAATAGAAAAACAAATGAGAAATATTGTTACGTTAAATTATTACATGGATTTAAAAAAAAACAGTCGATACGATATTTGTGAAGGTAGTATAATTCACTGCATTTGTGAATTTATACTTCTTTTGGCGCATTTGGGAAAAATGATGAGAGTGAATTATTACGATGCACGCCTAAAGAACATGAAATCGGTTGTTAATTATCTTGCTTGCCAAGCTTTTAACTATTCAAGGCAGTTACTGTAATATATATGAATCTACAATACATGCTATATATCAGTGGAGATAAAAAAAGATATTCATAGCATATTTGTGACAAAAGTAGATTTTTATATTATAAACCTTTTTGAATTGGTTTATAGATTTGATGTTAGCAGTCGGTATGTATTCCTTCTGAGTTTTTGGCGGGATTTTGGTCTGTCATATAGTGGATTTTATATTTTATTCATAATCTTGTGTTATTTCACTCTATATTTTGTAAAATTGATGGTGTTTTACGTAATACAGTGAATGGAACAAGTGAATGGAAAATAATACCACGGACCATGAATTCTGACATGCCACAAAATCTCCATAGAAAGTTCTAACAAGAGAGCCACCATCTTGTTGGAACATTGAAACATTGAAATTATTCACACGACAATTATTGTGTAAAATATGTTGTAATCTCCATTGAAACAAAACATTGACACTGGCAAGTGTTTCTGCGGAGCCAAAACAAGAAGAAGATGATGTATTCCTTTTATTCGTTTATACTATAAACTATTATTTGATAAAATAGTTTATTCTACTTCTTTTTGGTATCTTCATTCTGTGTATAGGGACCATTAAAGTATTATGTAAGCACTGAAGGCGGAGAAGCCTTGATTTGCTTATTTTTGATGACATAGGGGATGGAAGGTCTGGGTAGTGATTGCGTCAGCATTATTTAAGCAGAACCGATTAAAATATACTTATATAAATGTTTACGTAAGTATGGAAAGGGGGGGTAAGAGCATTGCTTACTAATATTTATAATTAATTTCAAAGCCTTTAAAGTTAATTAGAAACTTAGTAATTAAAACGTTAAAATTGCATTTAGTAATTTATTTTAAGGGAAAGAAGTATATAACTTCTGACGTGCATAAGTACACACATACGTTTTTTTTAAATACTGAAAGGAATAAATAAACTTAATTTTTTATATCAAAGTGTTGCTATTTTTTATTACTTACAGAGTTTTATGCAACGTTTTTGTGTAATATTTTAACATTATTTTTTTAGCTTTCTTTGCAAGCTTAGAAAATTAAATCAATTCGAAATTACTAACTTTTTTATCAAGCACTTAATGCGTTACTGATTTGAAAAACAAAAAGGCACCGTATTGTATAAATATGTCGTACACATTAATCCTTGTTTTTTTTTTTCAGAATAAACTCAAAATATTGCCTATTTTAAAAGTTAGAGAGTTAACTTGATATATTGAATTTATAGCAACAATTTATATCAAAATATAAGTCTATTAGACTTACAAGAATATACATATATAGAAATGGGTCATCAAACATTTAATATAATGTTTTAGTTCACAATAAGTTGGCGTAAAAAAAATATTAACATGAGTAGTATATACTGAAAATAAACACATGGAAACCCTAACTAGGTTATACTATTGTAATATAAAATCAAAATATTCATATAAATAATTGTTAACACTAAACTATAAAGTCACATATTTAAGTAACGTACGCATGTAAGAAAAACAATGAAACATACAATATAAACAAGTAATGTAGGATTGTGTAGTGTTTTAATTCACGATAAGCTGTTGTGTTTTAAAAAAAAATAAGCAATATATACTAGAAATAAATATATCGTAACCCTATGTTACACTATTGTAACATAAAATCAAAATATTCATATAAGTAACTGTGAACGCTAAGCTACAAAGTTACAACTTTAAGTAACGTACGCGTGTAAAAAACATTATCTTTGTGAGGAAATGAATAAACAGAATTTTGTTACTTTGTTTACGAAAATTATCTACGCGGAATAAAGCACTACTGTATCATAGACAAACTTGAAACAGATTATAATAAGCATAGATTCTAATTTATTATTACTATATAATACGCACGTATTTTACAAATTCTATTCTAACACTTATTACATATAATATTAATTCAAATATATAATATATAATGACACATGACTTATTACATGATTCCTAGGGGACTATACTATTTCCAATATTATTATGTTTGCGTGTAATGATTGATAGAAGAATTACGTTCTAAAATATAGATGTAAGCAATATAATTAATAATGCCGTATATTTACAAGGAATTATTAAGCTCCAATATTGTATTTAAAAATGATTATAATTCTACTCAGTTTTGGTCCTTTGTTCAAACTTCTATTTGAATAAAATTAATTAAAATAGTGCACAAATAACGTGTGCTTTATAAATAACAAAAAATATATTATTGTCTTTGAAACCATGACTACGGCAGGGTTGCCATCTTAATACATAAAAAAATTATAATTCTCAAATAATTATTATTTATTTTGTGTCATGTTCAATATGTATATATATTTTTTTTATATCAAAAGCAGGCAAACGAACAGGTGGGTCACCTGATGTTAAGTGATCACCACCGTCCATAGACACTAGTAACATCAGGGGAGTCGCAAGTGCGTTGCCAACCTGTATATGGGGGAGGGGGTAGGGGTAGGGAAAGGGGGAAGGGAAAGAGAAAATTGAGATGGGCCTAAATAACTTTGGTTTAATACAGTACGCTGCCGCGGTCGATTTGCGTTGTCTTCATTTCCCAAGTTTAATCTAACCTAACCGAACCGAGACGGACGATATAAATCACATTGCCCCGAACGAATCACGTATTAATGCTACCGCAACTGAAGTTGTTCAAGTACAGACAATCTACACGTGGGCCGTGTGATTGATATCTCGCCTTGTATATTAACAAGTGGACTATTTATTTTTCTCAATTTTCCCGTCTTGAATCGTTTAAGTTAGAGTTGCGAAACAAAGACTAGAAGAAAACAAAGAGCGCACTGCGGTGGCTTTAATACGTAAGTACCTTTTCTTTATTTTAAATAGAGTGTATTTACATGCAATGAATATGATTGGAATGACCATACTTAATTGTTTATTATCCGGATGCAAATCAAAGTCATTTGCTCAGGTTAGTTATAGGTTGGAGCAACTATTATCACTCTTGGCATTGACTTTGTTTAATTTACAGCACAAGTTAAATGGAATTAATTATGTAAGACACAGTTTAAAAATTGCGAATTTAACGTATCAGAGAATGGCAACCCTATGGGGTTCATGGCTCAATCTATCAAAAAATTTAAATTCTCTTTTAATGGCCGTCTGCCCTTTTAATCGATTCTATAAAGCGCTAAAAATCATACAAATACCTCGCATCGAATTATCGTCAATGTAAAGTTTATTTTTGACGCTTTATTGTCTAAAATAGTTTATTCGTGTATAATTATCATTATATAATCAAAAAATATTGTCCAATTCACGTAATAATATTTTAAAACTATGAAATTATAATTAATAATAAAGACAATTACGAACTAATACAAGTTTTCCATTTAAGATTAGGCGTTGAATTTTTTTCATATTGTTTATGATTTACATATGGGGAGGTACACTTATTATTTATCCTGTTAGATGACGCATAGCCGTTGGTCGTGGTGTATTGTCTAGTTCGTGTCAAATACGTACATTTTCATGTTTATAATAAACTTCTTGAATTTATTTTTAAAACAATGCCGTACTTTAGTCTTTCAAATTAAACATAAATACAAAACATAAGATCAGCTTTTCGTCCAGCTAAGGAAACATTCCTATTCTTTACCTCTTTTTTTTTAAACTGGCTACAGTCATTAAAGAATACATAATTAATAAAAAATAAAGGTACTAAAACAAATACTAGGTAAGTTTAAAATAGCACGATAAAAATTGTTTGACATTGACAACTCGTTGACAAGAACCAATCATGCTAGCACCGTCTGAGATTAGCTTCGCCTGTGCCTCTCCCAATGACTTGTTTTAAAGAAACTATGAATAGCACATAATTTTTTTTTTTTTACTTTATTTTGGCAACCAATCTTTTAGATTATTACTGCCATTGTTAAGTAGTTAATAGTATTACAAGTTCTTTTTCCATTCCATTTTTGGCAACCAGTTTTCTAGTAGACAAAATTTATGCCATTGTCAAGTGAGTATCGATATTACAAGTTTCTTAATATAATTTCAGTGAACTAACAAGATGGTGGCCATCTTGTTAGAACTTTCCATGGAGTTTTTGTGGCATCTCAGAATTCATGGTCCGTGGTATTATTCTCCATTCACTTCACTTATGCACAATAAATAAACTATATTACATAAAACACCACCAATTTTACACAATATAGAGACAAGTAACACAAGATTATGAATAAAATATAAAATCCACTACATGACAGACCAAAATCCCGCCAAAAACTCCTAGCACATAATTAATTCTATAAACGTTTACCTACACCACAGTTTATGCTTAATTTAATTTTTGTTTAAAAAACGTTTGTTTAAAATTTATGATAACTCCACGTTGCTGCTTTCCTGGCAACACAGCGTACGATAGAATACGTAAAGACTATGAAATTGTTACAATTTGTAGTAGAAATTGGATTTGTGGCTGTATATTAGAATTTACATAAAATGATTCATTCCTCATCTTCATTAAAGTGTTGTGTTTATAATTGAAGTATATAGTCTCTTTTGTACAGATAAAATGGGTATTCAATTAGAAAATCATAACCATAGACTATAGGCAGCGAGAAATTAGAGCCAGTAATGTCCGTATAACTATTTTCCAATAATATTACACCAAAAAGCCAATATATAACTTTCATACTTATATTATGAAACAGAAGTAACGTAACAGATGTTCCTTTACGCATAGATTTCATTTTATTCTTACTACATTGTATTTAATGTCAATAAAGTTGTTACTTTTTATTATCTTTTTCTAATTAAAATTATAATCTAAGCAATTTTGCTTCTGCCTTTCTTCCTGTTTATCATACCGTGTCTACCTTTCATTGCAAACTTTAATAAAACCGACTTAATAAGTAGTCATTTATCTTGATATTATATACGTTGTATTTACAAAACTTTTATTCAAATTCACACATAAAATTCTAATGGTGAAGCAGGGGCGTGGTTCGTATTAAATAGGCCCGGCATCAACAACCCTCAGATAGGTGTTTTATAAAGTTAAATTATATAGTATTTCCCACGACATGTGACTTAATCGTCACTAGAATCTAAGAACGCAATTGTATCTATATTTTAATTATTAATATCTAAAAACTGTGTGCACCTACACAAGTTAAATACTTTGCTTATGTGGGTGTAGAATGTAAAATATATAGCAGTACCTAACATATGTTGTATATCTTTACTGACATAGGCTAACAAAAATGGTTGTAATGACTGAATTAAATAGATTATTATAATCCATCGCGAGCCCCCTTTCAATAAAAAATTGTGGTTATGGTATCCTTTTTACGAATTTGTAGTTACTCACGTCGTCACACAACGTTACTATGTTTGGGGGGCCGTAGTATTGATTTGTCGCCGAATATGCCCCTACTGTGTGAACATATACAGTAAAATGCTTAACTGCAATACAGTTTTAAATATATATTTATATATATATATATATAGAACACCCTGACTACGTTTTATCTTAATATATATATTTCTTGTGTGCGTGTGTATGTGACTGAACTCCTCCTAAACGACTGGACCGATTTTGATGAAATTTTTTGTGTGTGTTCGTGGAGATTCGAGAATGGTTTAGATTCACAATTGGACCCGGCAGGTGACGCTGCGATCGACTTTTAGGATTTTTTTTGTTTTCAAGGCAGGACAACGTCCGCCCGGTCCGCTAGTATATATATAGTATTATATAAAATATATATACGCTATTAAGATGAATATAGAAAGATAGAAAATTTGGTCAAGAATCGATTAGTATATATATGCCTATATAGAATAGATATGAAAGGTAAATATATATGTTCTTGGGCAATTAGAGTATATTTTGAAGAATATTAATATATAAGACTTAGTTTGACCGAACGCCTTATAACTTGGTAGATTATAATAAAGGTTACACTATAACTACAACACTATATATATGTATGTTATATAAATATGTTTTATTATATATCAATATAATTCTCTATAATATAGTATAGGTAGTAAAGATTAAAAGTACTTTTTGTTACATTTACGAAGCGATATGTTATACTAGACAAGGCTTATTTATTATATAAAAAAATCATAAATAAGATTACCCGTACAACTCACACATAAAACGTTGACAACCCTAGACTACATTGATATGAAAAACGAAAAAAAAGCTGCAAATTTGTCGAAGTAGTTAGGGCTGTCTCACTTGCGAGATATTACTATTAGTATTTGTGTTTACAAATGAATTATATTCAGTAAATTACGCACGTACCCTAACCATGATTAAGCCAAATTCGATAAAGAATATAGGTAATGAAGTAGAAATAGATTTTTTTGTTACTTAATTATTTCAGAATATGTAACAATAACTTACTATCGATTGTTATTATAGCGAGTGATAATTCATTTCACAAGATAACCTAACAAGGTAAATTATGTCAGCGAAATTCAGTTATACTACAGATTTTTTTTCGACCAATTTTTCTGTATTGCCGTCTATAAAGATTATTTATAAATGAGAAATTATAGTTTATTAACTATTAATTTTAGTAAAAAGTATGCGATTAAAAATCTAAATCAAATTTAGCATGTTTTCTTCATAAACTCTTTAGTTTGTACTCCTTGTTGCCCGTGCCTATTATATAGTTGTAAAAAAATGACAAATCAAACGCATTTTTCTGTGTTATGTCAGAAAAAATGACATTTCGATAAATTCACAGAATTTGCTATATATATGGTTAAAATATCTGTAATGACGTTTGATTGAAAAACCTTGATGATATTTACTTGTAATTGGTTGCTAAGCAACGCTTTCTTAGTAAATATTCTTTATCCAATGTGTCTTAGGTCTATACATGAATCAAACGGATCATATAAAAGCATAAAGTAAACGCAAAACGCATCGCAGCATATTGGCGCGAGATGGAAAGCGGCCATTTTTTCAATTTGTCTGTGACGTGGCGCGTTGTCAAAGTTTCTATATATCAACAGATTATGCAAAATAATAACCGAATAACGCTTTTCTGTATATTCAACGTTACGTTTTATTCACATAAGGTCTACAATTGTTAATAATTGTACAAATAGAGTAGGTACCTAATGGAAAATTATTGACTTAATTTTATGGTGCTTAAAAGTACACTTTAACTCAAATCAAATTTATATGCAGCTAAACATAGATAGAGAGATAGAAAAGGGTCTCAAAAAATATAAAACTTAAAAAAATTATACCCGCGGTGGATTTGCGTAATTAACGAATATATTCGATATTACAGATTACCTTTTGTCAAAATCATCCTCGCATTAATTAACAGTACGGGTAATGTAAAACACACACGGTTCACACACAATCCATACACTTTCATACAAATTCAATATGTTCAGTTTATATGCATTAAAACATGGTTGTTTTGTTTACTATATCTTTCTTTAGCCCTTGGACAAACTAGAAATGTTTACATTTTTTTGGCACAATACAAGCGAGTAATTCCTTAAAAATCTAAGATTATGTCAATATTTACACACTCTGGCCACACCGACATTTCATTTGGCTCAAAGGGTTTATACCCAATGTTGTAATAAATAGTTACTTTTTTTTTTGTATTTTTCAATGCAATATGTATATATGTATATTATATATATAATTTTTTACTCCTTAGACGTCGTAATTTAAGCAAACCCCAATATATAATTATTAATATAAACACTACAGATTATTTTAAATACAATATAATAAATGTTTCATAAATACATTAATATGTAGGTTAGATTAGTGTTGAATATAACGTGTATACAAAATGGCGGATACTCAAGATGGCGTCGTTGTTTAAGGTCGTCGATTTATTCTACGTCTTCATTCTGATAGCTTACGTAGCGGACTGATGATTTTTCGCTTATTATCAGGCTCTAAAATATGAGAAATATAATTAATATCTAAGTAAGTTATAGTGTAAGTCTACGTAAGAAGTGTAAGTGTACGAAACGGAAGAGTATATGACACTGGTGGGGGACGCGAAGCGGCCATTTTGTCAATTTTTCTGGGACATGGCGCGCTGTCAAACTTCCACACATTAACAGATTATGTCAAGTAATAAGCGAATAAAGCTTTACTGTATATTCAACGCTACGATTTTTTCACATAAGGTCTACAATCTTATATATATATATATATAAGAGATTCCCACCAATATATTGACTCATCACGATATCTCTGGAACCATAAGGCGTAGCGACTTGAAATATGGTAGGAATATACCTTTCGCCGAGTAGGGGTCAGCTAAGAACGGATTTTACGAAATTCCACCCACAAGGGGGGTTGCGGGGGGGGTAATCAGGGCGTGACAATGTCAGCCGGGCCCGCTAGTAATTAATAAACGTATAAATAAAGGAAAATATATTTTTTCGTATCTAAGTTACAGGTAATTAATTATCTCTACGGAATTCTACAGGGTTCATTTTGAAAAAGCAAAACACTATGGTTCTTCATCCAACGATTTTTTGAAGTCAAAACTTTTTTAGGCAAGCTGAATGGTATTTTTGGCAGGACAGAAACTCATGATTTCGCGCTATGACATGCTAGTAAGCGTGACCAACCGTATTGCGCTTGCGTCAGACTAGCGGCCAGTGTACGCGAACACAGATATTCCATTGTTTTGAGTCAACATTTTCAAATGGAATATTTGTCCACAAGCACTCATCGGTGCGTTCTTGTAAAGTTTCTTTAGTCTCTGCTTATAGCATGATATCATATTATCGTTCGAAGGTGCTAGTTAGCCAGTTAGGGTTTTAGAAGATTAACAATCACTATGTTTAAAGCATTTTACGCTTTAATCCCAAAGTATCTAACATTATAATTACCTGTTTTTCATCCCTAGCTGGTGGTGATCTCAGAAGAAGTAGGAACGGTGCGTAGGCGAAGTTCAAGATGGCTATTATCACAAGCATCCATTCAAAACCGATGCTGTTTACTAGGGCGCCAGAAAATGCAGGACCTAGAACGATGTATATACATATATTTAAAAGTAACTGATAAATGCGACTTTACTTGCTACTTTATCTTAAGCCTTGGACTATCCAAAACCATAACGGCGTTATTACAAAAAAATTAAATACGAATTGAATACTTGCTTTAAAAAGGTTTCGTATTAAATACACCCCGCTCGCCCGAGGCAAGTTCGCGTTATCCTTTTCGCAAGTCTAACCTAACGTATTCAATGCGAGATAAAAGAGCAAGATGGCGTACATTCAGCGACCACGGTGCATTTAATTCGAAACCTTTTTAAAGCAGGTATTCAATACGTATTTAACTTTTTTGTAATAAATACCAAAGGTTTAAGTTTGATACAAACGTATGTAGACTTCATAGTGATATTATTAATTGTAAAATCATAATTGAAGTGAAACTTCTAATGCTACTTTCAACAAGGTTGCGTTAAACGTTTAACGCTACCATGGAGGAGGTATGGAAGCACTGTTGCGTTAAAAGTTCAATGCTCCTGGGGAGGGGGAATAGAAAGAGACAGAGCGAGAAAAATAATCAATCGTTTCGTATCTTACTTTAGTTATCATAATCCCATTGTAAATGTTATAGATTTGGATATTTCTCCACTCGAAAATGATAATTAAAAGATGCGATCAATTGTAAATTGTAAGCAATGTTCATAAAGTTTGTCTTAAAGAAACAATATGATTTCACTAAAAATCAATTTCTACCCCTTCCTATTTTCATTTCCACATTGCGAAGTTTCACATCTTCCGCGCGGAGCGACTCCACGCACTATTTTTACGACGTATAACAAAAAACAAGTAATATAAAAAAAATCGTTTGTGGATAATTGAAAATGTATGACGGTCTATACCACTTATAAAATGTTACGCACAAATTATATTGTAACTAGCTGACCCGTGCAACTTCGTCTGCACCAAATCGGTTATTACCTATGGCTATTAAAAAATAAGGGTTGATCGTAGAAGGGTGAAAATTGAGGATTGTATGTATTTTTGTATGTTGTATCATAAAAAAATAGAAATTCAAAATTTTGTCTAAAAAATAAAAAATAAAATTTAGGGGTGGACTACCCCTAACATTTAGGGGGATGAAAAATAGATGTTGGCCGATTCTCATAGATACCGGATAAGCACAAAAAATTTCATCAAAATCGGTCAAGCCGTTTCGGAGGAGTATAGCAACGAAAACTGTGACACGAGAATTTTATATATTAGATTAGAATAAATTATTGTTAGAAATATGAATGTAACTAAACGCAAACGTGACATATATCTAAACGTAAACGTCATGTCCTTTATGTGACATGTCATATGTTTTTGTCTTCCGTTCCCTTTTTGCTTTTTCGGTTCTGAGTAGATCTGGTGATTGAACAAATCGAACTTAACATTTTTCTAACAATTATTACGAATTATTTCATGAGGTTAGGTAATTATGATAGGTCTGAAAAGGAAAGTAATCATATATCTTATATATCACTACATATGTATTATAAAACAATGCCCTCTGCCATGTCTGTTCGAGATAAACTCAAAAACTACTCAACGGATTTTCGTGCGGTTTTCACCAGTAGACAAAGTTCATGAGGAAGGTTTAGGTATAATTTGTCAAGGTTTTTTTATTAACAGGGCGGGACAACATTCACCCCGGTGTTTCTACTTGCCAATTTTTTAAGTGAAACTTCTTTATCGACGTAGGGAGGAATTGTAGAGCATGTAAAAACGTATGTAACATGTTTCGGTTACGCGCCATCTTAATTTCTGTACATTTTTCCCGTTACGCGCCATGTTTATTTCTAAAGGTGCGCTCACAATGGTCAGATTCCGTTTTTTTTTTGTTTTTATGATCTTCATATTTTACACGCACAAAGATGAAGATCTTGAAAAATAACGTAAAATGTTAAGAACGGATAAAATTAGATTCAGTTCATTCAACCAATTTCTGTATAGTTGTAAATATAGTAGATCATTTTTCGAAAAATGATGTCATAAAGAAGTTTCACTTCTTACGTGTGTACACTGATACACGCACGTATTTTTTTTTATTATTTTCTATTTAATAGCTATTAATTAACACGCTCTAGTAATAAAAATAATAAAAAAAATAATACAAAAATTAAAAAAAAATTTCTCTATGATTGAAGTTCGACCACTGGACGAGAACTACAATTAATTCTTGCGTTACAAAATACTGTTTAAAATTGACGTAAATAAATTGATTTTATCAAATACAAGACGAATCTGCGTGTAAAAGTTAGTATTGGAAATATTTTCCATTAGTAAGGTATTGTTATATATCAATGCAGGTACAGGTACTAACCTACAGCGTATCCCAAGCAGAAAGCGGTGTCACCAATAGCATAGACAGATCCGTAGACTGCGGCATGTCTTATGTCGACAAGGAATCCTAGCTCCGGCATCATGGAGGAGTCCACCATGCCTATAGCGAAGCCTAGCCCAGCGTTGGGAATGATCAGGTGTTCCAGTTTACGTGCCATCGGGATCTGAAAGTACCAGGAGATTATGAACCTCAACAGATGCATCTATAAATATAAGACCAAAAAAAAAAAAAAACCCCCCCCCCCGTCTTCTTCTTCGCCAAATAAAAAAAACCACAAATTTTTTTTCTTTTGTTCCCGGTTGGATAGATTTTTGTTGAGGGTTTTTTTATTTTATTTTTTATGAATTTTTTTTTATTAATGGGGGGGAACTTCTGCCGGGCCCGCAATGTAAATCTAACGTATCATTTTGTTTCATTAAATCGGTTCAGTCTATCAAAAGTGATTGTAATTTTAAAGACAACGTGACTTAAGTACGAGAAAAAAAATAATTCCCCCCCCCCCTTTTCTCCCGGGATCCCAAATTTCTCACTCTCCCTTTTGAAAAGTTGATACGTAATTATTGGATTATAAAGATTTAATACTGTTTGTAATTTGTAGGGGGTAATCTTAGGAACTCAGTCCATTTAAAAATTCTTTCAGTGCTAGACTATGCTATTGACCTGGCAAGGTCTTATAGAGCTATATATCATCACGCTAAGACCACTAAAAGCGGAGCACTAAGAAGAATGTCAAAATCAGGTTTTCTTCGATTTGAGAGCTTCCGCTGCGTTTTAGCGTAAGCCCAGTAGCATTCAACCGGGTGCACGGGGCACACCTCGGACTTAGGCTGTTAACCATTTTTAGAAATGTCGCCTATCTGTCTGTATGCTAAACATATTCTAAACTATTACGTCACATAAATTCATTAAGAGAATCATAAAGCAATCCTCGAGTAAAATTTAATCTTTGTTTCATTAAAATCGGTTCAGTCTATCAAAAGTTATTGTAATTTTAATGACAACGCCACTTAAGTACGAGAGAAAAGTTGATACGTAATTATTGGATTTAATACATTCAGATGAATTTATCTGTTATCAGATTCCACGCAGACGAAGTCGCGGTCACAGCTAGTACATTAATAACATTCTTTGTTCCAGTTTACATTCAATCGGGTACTGAAAATACCAGGAGATTATTAACCTGAAGAGATGCATGCATTAATATTCTTTGCAAATTAAACTACGGTATTAGTTTTATATATCTGCCTCGCTTACTCTTTAGCAGAATTATCTTAGTGCAAATAGCGCGGCAAATGTCTCGTACATCGTCGACCCTTCCTTATTAATTAATCTAATAACAATCTAGTAACCTGTAGGTGGTAGAGGCACGCTGAAGCTACTACTGGTTTCAGCATGAATGTGTCGGCTCGCCCGCGGTACTACCACCTTCTCATAGAAAACCGACGTGAAGTAACAGTGCTTGCGTTGTTGCGTTTCGTCCGGTCAGTGAGAGTGCCGGAGGCCCACCTCCTTCCCCCCTTTCCCTTCCTCTTTCTCCTTTCCCTACCCCTCCCCTATACACAGGCTGGCAACGCACTTCCGAATCCCCTGGTGTTGCTAGTGTCTATGAACGGTGGTGATCACTTAATATCAGGTGACCCACCTGTTCGTTTGCCTGCTGTTGTAATACAGTGCTTGCATTGTTTCGTTTCGTTCGGTCAGTGAGAGCGCCGGAGGTATACCTCCTCTCCCTTTAACTCGCCCTCCCTACCCCATCCCCTCCCCATCCCTCCCTTTCACCCAAACACAGGCTGGTCACGCACTTTCGACTCCCTTGATGTTGTTAGTGTCTATGAACGGTGGTGATCACTTAACATCAGGTGACCCACCTCTTCGTCTGCCTGCTATGACATAAATATATATATAGGGATTAATTAGTACAGTTCGAGTTTTTGGCTGGCTCTCTGTCTGTCATGTAATGGATTTTATATGTTGTTCATAATCTCGTGTTATTCGGCTGTATATTTTGTAATATTGGTGGTATATTGCGTAATATAGTTCGGTTATTTTGCACAAGTGAAGTGGATGAGAAAAAAGTATCACGGAGCATTAATTCTGAGATGCCCCAAAAGCTTTCCCGAAAGTTTCAAATAATATGGAAGACTGGTCGCCATAAATAAAAGAAAAAACCAATTACCAACTGCATTGTATAACTTAGTTAATAAAAAAATAACTTACCAGAATTAAACATAAGCCAATAATGATGAGACCGGAGCAAGCAGCCAACCATCTCCCCATCTTGTGACCGAGGGGTCCGAATAGATTAGTTCCTATTGAAAGAAAAATGAATTATTATTCGCTTTTTTTTATTTATTATTTACTAGCCTCTGCCCGCGACTTCGTCCGTGTGGAGTAGTTACTTTGAGCTAACGTTAACACGCAGCGGAAGTTCTCAAGAGGAAAAAATACCCCGGTTTTGAAACAATCTTCATTGGTGCTCCGCTCCTATGAGTCTTAGCGTGTTGATGTTATAGCCTATAACCTTCCTCGATAAATGAGCTATATAACACTTAAAGAATTTTTCAAATCGGATCAGTAGTTCCTGAGATTACCCCCTACAACGTCACAAACTCACAAACTTTACCTCTTTATAATATTAGTATAGATTAATTGACCTAACGAACTTCGTACCTTAATTAATAAATGCTTTATTAATAACTTATTAGCTAATTTTAATTCAGTTTTGCAGATTTTGACGGGATCTTGGAATGTCATGTAGTGTTTTTTATATTTTATTTTATTTAACTTTAACAAAACTGAACCTTGTATTTCGAAAAAACACATGAAAATCGATTAGATAATATGTAGTTACTAGCGGGCCCGGCAGACGATGTCCCGCCTTGATTATAAAAAAAATCATTGACAAATTGTATACTAAAACCTTCCTCATGAATCACTCTATCCACTGGTGAAAACCGCATGAAAATCCGTTCAGTAGTTTTTGAGTTTATCGCGAACAGACAGACAGACAGACGCGGTAAGGGACTTTGTTTTATTACTATGTAATGATTTTGTGTTATTTTTAACCGACTTCAAAAAAAGGAGGAGGTTCTCAATTCGACTGTATTTTTTTTTTATTTATGTTTGTTACCTCATAACTTTGGACTGTGTCAACCGATTTTGATTATTCTTTTTTTATTTGAAAGCTGGTACTTCCCGAAATCGAAAATCATATCATCTACATAGGTACAAAGTTTAAGTCCATTCTCGCGTCTCTGTAATACATTTCTACCTGGAACAAATTTGAAATTTCGGTTGGCACCGACTTCCAATACATCTCTAGGTAGCACACATATTCATATGTTTTATTTAATTTGGTTAATTTGATAAACTATTTATTTTCCGGTTTTTAGTGCCTTATGGGTTTTTGATTGATATTGAAGTCGGTTAATACTTTTTTTTGAAAATTTACTTTATCCAATACATCTCTAGGTAGCACACATATTCATATGTTTTATTTAATTTGGTTAATTTGATAAACTATTTAATTTCCGCTTTTTAGTGCCTTATGGGTTTTTGATTGATATTGAAGTCGGTTAATACTTTTTTTTGAAAATTTACTTTATCCAATACATCTCTAGGTAGCACACATATTCATATGTTTTATTTAATTTGGTTAATTTGATAAACTATTTATTTTCCGCTTTTTAGTGCCTTATGGGTTTTTGATTGATATTGAAGTCGGTTAATAGTTTTTAGAAAATTTACTTTATCCAATACATCTCTAGGTAGCACACATATTCATATGTTTTATTTAATTTGGTTAATTTGATAAACTATTTATTTTCCGCTTTTTAGTGCCTTATGGGTTTTTGATTGATATTGAAGTCGGTTAATACTTTTTTTTGAAAATTTACTTTATCCAATACATCTCTAGGTAGCACACATATTCATATGTTTTATTTAATTTGGTTAATTTGATAAACTATTTATTTTCCGCTTTTTAGTGCCTTATGGGTTTTTGATTGATATTGAAGTCGGTTAATACTTTTTTTTGAAAATTTACTTTATGTAATATTGATGATGATTTACGTTATATAGTTTGGTTATTGTGCACAAGTGATGTGGATCGGAAATAATACATCGGAACTGAGATTCTGACTTGCCACGATAACTCCCTGGAAAGTTCTAACAAGACCGCCACCATTTTGTTAGTTCATTGAAATGATCTCAATACACTTATAATATATCATTACCTACTCGACAATGGTATTAATAATCTATTAAGATTGGTTGCCTAAAAAAACATTATTTCTCATCCAGAATATGGAATCAGGAAGAATAGAGACATGTTAAAAAAGTGTCCAACTCTAAACACGGTTTTTGGCGGGATTTTGGTCTGTCATGTAGTGGATTTTATTTTTTATTCATAATCTTGTGTTACTTGCCTGTATATTGTGTAAAATTGGTGGTGTTTTATGTGATATGTAGTTTGTTTATTGTGCAAGTCAAGTGTTTGGAATATATGTTTTATTCTAAACCACAAAATTCTCTATAAATCCTCTCAACATTGCCCCCATCTTTTTTTTTTTTTTTAATTATTTTAATTTATTTTTAATTTTCATTCCCCCTTTTCAATTCCCCCAATTTTTTTCTTTAAAACTTGTTTCCCAAAAGAAAATAAAAAAAAAATTTAAATAATTTTTTATTCTCCACAATTGCAATAAAAAATTTAAAAATTTTTTTTTAAAAAAAAAAAAAAAAAAAAAACTCTAAACACTAACTTATTAGTTCCACGAGGCTCGAAAATGGCGCTAGCATAGGCAAAGGGTATAGTTAGTCCGAAATAACCTTAAGCTAAAATAACAGCTGTAAGAAAACATGGAGTCTTATAGAAGATTTGTAAACTTTAACTTTACATAGAGACGGTTCTCCTTACGTCTACACTCCAAAATCTAGAATCGTCTATTTCCAGTGACATAATGTAGTCTGCTATACGTAACAACTCATATTGACAACTTCAGAATTGGCAGTATGGATTAATTCCTTCGCCTGTTCTAATGGACGAATATTATTACTACTACTGCTACACGTAGCAAAATACGTAGTCAAATGCTACGACAATTCGTAGCGTTGACTACGGCGCTACGAATTGTAGCAATGGTGATTGCATCGTGTACGGCAGTGTTTTTCAAACTTTTTCTTGACACGGCCGCTTTAGTATGAAAATATATTTCGCGACCCCCCTGCCCGTTGTTTTTCTTTCAGGTATTTTATTTTGTGACAAATATTCAATTTAACATATTTATTCATTTTCATAATTAGGATTCGGATAAATACATAAGAGTTTTCCTAAGTTTTTTGTTTATTTAATACAAATGATTATGTCCTTTAGTTAATATTTTTCTTAATAAGTCTTTTAAAACTTTATTGTTTTTTTTACTGCAGTAGCTTTCCCAACCTTTTACAACTCCGCTATAGAAGCTTCGCGACCCTCCTAAAGAGGCTTCGCGGGGTCGCGACCCACACTTTGAAAAACACTAGTCTACGGGTTATATAACGTTGGGATTTATTAGTTTCAGAGAGAGATCAGAGATCCTTTTATACACTAATATAAAAAAACATTGCATAGTGTAGAACAAAGTTCTCTGCCACGTCTGTCTGTCTGTTTGCGATAAACTCAAAAACGACTGAACGGATTTTTATGCTGTTTTCATCAGTAGATAAAGTGATTGATGAGGAAGGCTTAGGTTAATTTGTCAAGGTTTTTTATTATCAGGGCGGGACAACGTCCACCAAGACCGCTAGTTAAAATATATAAGAAAAAAACTTCGAGGCAGTCATAAGGACTGCTGATAGAAGTGAAGGCTCAAAGCAATGAATTAACTCTGTTCTTTTATGATTTTTGAAGTTATACTTCTTTTGGCGCGTTAGGGAAAAATTATGAGAGTAAATTTTTACGATGCGCGCGCACACCGTCACGAAAAACCGACACCCTAAAGTTAGCTATAGTCAACATTTTGTTTCTTTGTATTTGTTGTTTGTGTTTCTTTGTATTAAAACTTTCAATGTATTAAATACCTTTTTCCTATTGTTAGTGTCGTTTTTTCTACAAACGTAGAATAAGGCGAAAGATAAAATTTTTGAAAAGATTTTTATCTTGTTACGCCAAAGAAATATAACTTCTAACGCGTGTACATAAGTACACATACACTTTTTTTTAATTAATTATATTGTGAATGACAATATTTAAATTTCATAGGTTGGATATTGAAATTATTAACATTAGCGTGGTTTTCATATCTATTGGCACTCGGAGCAATAGTTATATACATTGTTATAAAGTCTATTAATCAACCAAACGTGTGGTGAGCTGCGAAATATCAATATTACATTTACACAGGCCCCTATACTTCGCGTCGCTAGTCTGACGCAAGCCACGCCAGCGCAATACGGTCGGTCACGTTTACTAGCGTGCCATGACGTGAAATTATAAATGTATGTCCTGCCAAAAAATACCGTTCAACGCGCCTAAAGAAGTTTCTACTTCAAAAATTCAAAATATATTGTAGTTTCAAGTGTCCGGTTTTTGGAATCAACTATGAAAAAAAATCAGTTTTATGGTTTCAAAGGAATCCTTAGAAAACCATAAAGATTTCTTTTTTCATATTTTGAAAATCTTGAAAAATAACGTAAAATATTAGGAATGGCTAAAATTTGATTTAGCTCATTTCCAAAGGACACTAGGGTGAGACAAAAAAATCGATTTTTTTTTCTTATTCTCACCCCAAAATGTCATAGGATGTATCCAAAAAAAATCTATGCCCAAAGGACAGCTCTTAATTTCAATTTCAAGAGGTCCTCCAAGGAACTTTAAATTTTCCCATATAAATAATATAGGGAAATTTTTTTTAACATTTTTGTCACTTGCAAAGTGTGAAGATATTTTATTTTGTAAAAATGAATGGATAGGTCTCATTAAGCGATAAGTTATAAAGAAAAAAATCACTGGGTCAAATTTCTATCTTTAATATTTCAATTTCTACGGATCTCTGAATTTTTGAAGGAAATTTGAATTTTTAATAATTTTGCGTTTTTTCTGTTTTGCGACGTTGTTTATATAGCCTAAAGCCTTTCTCGATAAATGAGCTATCTAAAACCGAAAGATATTTTTCAATTTTTTTTTAAATTTTATATCGGACCAGTATTTCCTGAGATTAGCGCGTTCAACCATACAAACAAACTCTAGAAATGCTTTATATATTAGTATAGATAAATCATTACATAGTATAAAACAAAGTCCCCTACCGTGTGTCTGTCTGTCTGTTCGCGATAAACTCAAAAACTACTGAACGGATTTTCAAGCGGTTTTCACCAGTGGATAAAGTGATTCATGAGGAACCTTTTGGTATATAATTTGTCAAGGATTTTTTTATAATCAGGGCGGGACAACGTCTGCCGGGCCCGCTAGTATACATATATATATATATATATATAATTAGTTAAATAAGGATAATAAGTACTTACCAATAAGGTAGCATATACTAGCGGGTAGAAAGGCGACACCTTGCTGCCAACGTCTCGCTTCCATCGTGTCTGCCATCCAGATCGGCAAGCTTGGTTCCAACATCGCAATGCCAACGTTTGCGAATGTAATAGCCCCTGCAAATGTTTGTCTAAATTTAATCCAACATTATACACTTATTCCAACGTCGCGATGCTAACGTTTGCGAATGTTATAGCTCCTGCAAATGTTTGTCTAAATTTAATCCAACATTATACACTCATTCCAACATCGCGATGCTAACGTTTGCGAATGTTATAGCTCCTGCAAATGTTTGTCTAAATTTAATCCAACATTATACACTTATTCCAACGTCGCGATGCTAACGTTTGCGAATGTTATAGCTCCTGCAAATGTTTGTCTAAATTTAATCCAACATTATACACTTATTCCAACGTCGCGATGCTAACGTTTGCGAATGTAAATAGCTTCTCCAAATGTTTGTCCTAATTTAATCCAACATTATACACTCATTCCAACATCGCGATGCTTACGTTTGCGGATGTTATAGCTCCTGCAAATGTTTGTCCTAATTTAATCCAACATTATACACTCATTCCAACATCGCGATGCTAACGTTTGCGAATGTTATAGCTTCTGCAAATGTTTGTCCAAATTTAATCCAACATTATACACTCATTCCAATATAGCAATGCTAACGTTTGCGAATGTTATAGCGTCTGCAAATGTTTGTCCAAATTTAGACCAACACTTTAGTGTCATCGGCAACATATTTAAATTGACTCCTAACAACAAACGTGAGTTAAAGTTCTGTAAAGTTGTTTTACATAACTACTTGGAAGGTTGGTAATAATTTTTCGCATAAATGTATATGTCTTTGTCACACTCTGAAGTTTAGGTCTAAGTCTCCGGATGTTTTTTTTTATTATTTTGATGTGATATATCTATAGCGGCGAGTTAGCCTGACTATTAACGTGGCGATACGTCGCCACGTAATATGATTTTGAATTTTGATATTTAATGAATATAAACATTTATTGAATAATCAGCTGATTTTTTAAGACCCAGATGTCAAAACTTCTGATGATATATTTATTTTTTTTATTTCATGACATCGTATTTTGTAAATTAATTATAATACATTTTAGTGAAAAAAAGTTCGAACGAATGAAAATCGTTTATGCTGCCAAAAGTCTGTTGACCTGTGCCACATGTGGTATACATTCGTTTGTAGGGAGCTGAAAGCTTTGGACAGTCCAGGGGTAGAAGAATAATGTTGATTATAATAAACGTATTACTTATATACAAAGATTAATTGAAAATAAAATCTTATTATATAATTTAATAAATATATGCCAAAGAAGATTCACTTCCGCCGCGTGTAGACACTGATACACGCAATGTTAGTTCTTTTAACTACATATCCTTCGATAGTCATTTTCATATATTCCAAGGGCCGATTCACAAAGTTTTCACCCTAAAGAATTTCCATTTTAAGCAACACAGTTTTTAAAGCATATCTCACCTGCTGCAACGATGATATAAGGATCGGTGATGAGGTCTCGTAGTGATGGCGGTTCGGTCTCCTGACGCACGACTCCTGGTTGCAGGATCATCAGTTGCAAAACTGTAAAGAGACCATGTCTAAAGAAAATATACAAAACTAGCTAACGGGGCCACGCGTTGCTGTTGCTCAGTTATTATATGTTAAATGAAAAGTTATGATAAAGTATTTGGTATTATGTAGTAATGAGTCTGCCTACAAACTTGATACAGAAAAAGCGAGGTTACGTAGTAAATGAATTAACAGAACACGTGCACCGTAAAATAAACTGGAGTTGAAAAAGAAACTCAAAATTAAAACGTAACGCCATCTATGAGATATCTATAACACTCGGTCCTACAGTTCTCTCTCAACAAACTAATTTAAAGCGCCATCTGTTCGAGACTGATGAAACTTACAATTAATAACAATAATCAACATTTTTGTAGGTGGTAGAGCCACGCTGAAACTATTACTGGTTTCAGCATAAATGGGTCGGCTCGCCCGGGGTAGTACCACCCTCTCACAGAAAACCGACGTGAAGTAACATTGTTTGCATTGTTGCGTTTCGTTCGGTCAGTGAGAGCGCCGGAGACCCACCTCCCCTCCCCTTCCACTTTCCTCTTCCCTTCCTCCCTTCCCCGCTCCCTACACAGGCTGGCAACGCACTTGCGACTCCCCTGGTGTTGCAAGTGTCTATGGACGGTGGTGATCACTTACATCAGGTGACCCACCTGTTCGTTTGCCACCTATGATATAAAAAAAAAAAAAAAAAAAACATTGACAATAATTTAATGTATAGTTAAAATATATTCAAGCCATTCTTCGAAGTATAAACTATCTCTCAAGTTGACCAAATTATACATAAATGCCAAACTTTATGAAGATCGTTTGAGTAGTTTCTGAGTACATCGTGGACGAACCTCATGACACTGGATTTTTATATATTTAGACATACATACATATAGATAAAGTTAATGTGTAATACTCCCATTTTTTATGTCTAATAAAGCGAGCGTCGGTAGAGCCACGTTGAAGGGTTTCAGCATGAATGTGTCGGCTCGCCGACCCACAGAAACCACCTCAACTAACAGTGCTGGCATTGCTGCGTTTCGTTCGGTCATTGAGAGCGTCGGAGGCCCACCTCCCTTTCCTCCCTCTTCCCCCTTCCGTCTTCCGCCCCCCTCTCCCCCCTCCTACCAAACACAGACTGGCAACGCACATACGACTCCCCTGGCGTTGCTAGCGTCTACGGACGGCGGTGATCACTTAACATCAGGCGATCCACCTGTTCGTCTGCCTCCTATGATATAAAAAAGGTATATATTAAAGTTAACAAAGAAGTATCTTACGTCCATCTCCCAAAGCCAATGCAGACAGCATGAGGAAAGGTGCCGTTTTTCCAACGAATTCGTACATGAGTCCGCCGAACGGCGGTCCGATGAGTACTCCAAGCGCCAAACCACCAAGCGCGATACCCATAGCGTTGCCACGTTCCTATAAAAAAAACAATTGTGTGGTCTTATCAAACCACGATGCAAGTGAAACTTTTTTTCGGATTATAGGCATTTGGTTGAAAGTGTTCGGAAAATGATTCGATTTAGGGTATTAAAATGGCTTTTTTTCCCGAACTGACTACGCTATTGACTTAGTAAGGTCTTAACAGCTTCACCGGACTACTAAGGCGAGCGCGTAAGGCACTCAGCCGATTTTATTTGACAACTAGCTCAAGGGTGCACGGCACACCTCGGCTTGGGCTGTTGCCTGATACATGCAATTCGCGACCTATCTAAGCTAAACTAAGCTAAGCTAACTATTCATACTTATATGAGTTGTTGAAACATACATGTATACCAAGCATACATACCTCAACAACTCTTATATATATTTCGTATCGGATAATTTTGTAAATTATTTCAGTTTGATAAGGGAAAAAAATAAAACCCTTCCACTTGCATGTGTAAGCGTGTATGCGTGCACGTGCGTGGAGGCGATATGTGTAATGTTGTCGCAGTGATGTAAGATTTTGTGTCACTGTATCGCGCGAGCAGCGTACTCAAGGGCTCCACGCCGAGGGAACGGACCTAGGCTTGAGCCGCTGCCGAAGGGGGCCTAGTCTGGTGTTAAAATGGCGTTTTTAATCTTATAATCAATAATTATAAAATAAGAACGATAATGGAAAATCTATAGTAGACGACATATCTTAATATATATATTTCTTGTGTGCGTGTGTATGTGACTGAACTCCTCCTAAACGACTGGACCGATTTTGATGAAATTTTTTGTGTGTGTTCGTGCAGATTCGAGAATGGTTTAGATTCACAATTGGACCCGGTAGGTGGCGCTGCGGTTGGCTTTTAGGGATTTCATTTTTTATTACCACGGCAGGACAAAGTCCGCCAGGTCCGCTAGTCCAACTATAAAAGTTAATTACAATCTGTGTATTAGAGTACGGAATACTAATATTATAAAGTTGGAAGGCTTGTTTGTTTGGATGAACGCACTAAATTCAGGTACTACTAATGATTTGAAAAATTCTTTCAGTGTTAGCTCATTTATCGAGGAAGGTTATAGGCTATATACCATCACGCTAAGACCAATAGAACCAGATTAGGCCCCCCTCGGCAGCGGCTCAAGTCTAGGTCCGTTCCTTCGGCGTGGCGCCCTTTAGTGCGCTGCTCGCATGATACAGTGACACGATATCTTACATTGCTGCCACAACATTACACATATCACCTCCACACACGTACACATATACACGCTTACACATGCAAGTGGAAGGGTTTTATTTTTTTCTCTTGTAAAACTGAAATAGTTTAGAAAATTATCCGAAACGAAATATACATAAGAGTTGTTGAGGTATGTATGCTTGGTACACATATATGTTTCAACAACTCATATATGTATGAATAGTTAGCTTAGCTTAGGTTAGCCCTAGCGCACGCGCGGTACGGTCGATACACGATCGACGCCGTCCGCCCGGTCCTGCCGGAATGGTACCAGAGGGGATGGGGCTCCCTCCCTGACGTTCCGTCTGGTGCAGGTGCTGACCGGGCACGGGTGTTTCGGTTGGTACCTGCAGCGGATAGCACGCAGGGAGCCGACCGCCGTATGCCATCAGTGCGGCGCTGACCTGGATACCGCGCAGCACACTTTGCCTGAGTGTGCTGCGTGGAAGAAGCAGCGTCGCACTCTGGCTGCGGTGGTAGGACAAGATCTCTCGCTGCCGAGCATTGTTGCGGCCATGCTCGGCGGCGAGGATGTGTGGAATGCTGTGGCCTCCTTCTCTCGCAAGGAGAGGGTCCGTGAGGACGACCCTCCAAGTGGCCGTCTCCGCCAACGGAGGACAGGCAGGAGAGGCGGCAGTTTATCCGCCTTCTCCCACCGTAACCGGACTAGGGAAGATGGGTCGGGGGACCCATCTTCCCATTGCACAGGTCCAGCGGATGGAGTAGACGGCCGGTGTATACACGACTGTCTTCTAACAAGACGGGGCCCGGCGGCGGCGCTTTTGCTGCTGGGCCAACCGCTGGGGCGGCACGATGAAGTCTATAGAGATCTCGTGTCGCCCCAACTATAGCGGCAGACGTACACCGTGGGGTTTTAGTCCGTGCGAGTCGGACATAACCCACTCTCTCCCCCGAGAGGGAGGTGTATCCATAAGGGATTTCAAAAAAAAAAGATAGGTAGCGAATTGCATGTATCAGGCAACAGCCCAAGCCGAGGTGTGTCGTGCATCCTTGAGCTAGTTGCCCAAATAAAATCGGCTAAGTGTCTTAAGCGCTCGCCTTAGTAGTCCGGTGAAGCTGTTGTTACGTCAATAGCGTAGTCAGTTAGAAAGAAAAATAAAATAAGACCAATAGCCAATTTCCCATCTACTTAAGTCGCGTCGTCATTAAATTTACAATAACTTTTGATAGAGTGAACAGATTTTAATGAAACAAAGACTAAAAGTTACTCGAGGATATGCTTTGTGATTATGAAGGCTTGCAGCGATGCGTGCTTAAACAAACAGACAGACATTTCAAAAATGATTGAAATGTATTTCATTACTTATTCCTAGACAATTGCAACAGTTTTTTGCACAAAAATCTAATATGTACAGACACGTTAGATTTACATTCTTGTTATATTACATATAAATCCAAAAAATATTAAATAGCTTCATCTATACAATGTATAGTATTTAATAGATTTTAAATAAAGGTCTGCAGTTATGTGTAAACAACGGCAGACCTATATAATTTTCTTTATATAGGAGATATTGATTACCTTATCGTCTGGGTATCTCTCTGCAAGCATACCCATACCGGAGACAGAGGAACAAGACGAGCCAATACCCTGGAGAGCTCTAGCCACGAACAGCACACCGTAGGAGCGACCGAATGCAAATACTGGAAAATAAGAAAATGCTCGCATTAAACAATACCTTATCCAAAGAAATCACATAAACTTCACTGACAAATAACTTTTTTTTCATAGCCTCAAATTGTGCCTGTGTTTGACGGAGGGGGAGTGCAGGTGGGAGAGGGGGAATGGGGAGGGGAGAGGGGCGAGGAGGTGGGTATCCGGCGCTCTCACTGACCGAACGAAACGCAACAGTGCAAGCACTGTTACTTCACGTCGGTTTTCTGTGAGAGGGTGTTACTACCCCGGACGAGCCGACCCATTCAGGCTGAAACCAATAATAGCTTCAGCGTGGCTCTACCACCTACTAGCATGGCTCTACTACCTACTAGCATGGCTTTACCACCTACTAGCATGGCTCTACCACCTACTAGCATGGCTCTACCACCTACTAGCATGGCTCTACCACCTACTAGCATTTATACAATTTTTCTCTACACAAACGAACTAAATGATCCACATATTTCCGCGTTCCGCAACCTTACGCCATACCGAGTGTTATTAATATTAGGTCTTTACCTATGAAATTGCCGTTTTGTATGAAAAAATTTAAACGAATTTTTTTCATGTATTTTTTATTTGTATTAATCGAAATAATCACCCATGCAATCAATGCATCTTTTCCAACGCAGTGGCAGGTTATTGATGCCCTTCTTAAAGAAATCAGCTGGACGGGAGGCAACAAATTCTTCAAAGGCATTTTGTACTGCCTCTCGTATTTAATTGTTAGATTATTATTAATAATAATTATTAATTATTTTTAATATTATTAATTATATTAATTAATTATTATTATTAATTATTATTATTAATATTATTGTATTTAATTTTTTTCCCGCCAAGGAGTTATCCAAAGTCTGGAAAAAGTAGTAGTCTGTAGACGCAAGGTCTGGTGAGTAGGGCGGATGACGGAGAACATCCAACCCCAGTTCTTGCAACTTGGAGACCGTCTGCTGTGCAGTATGAGGTCGCGCGTTGTCGTGCAGGAGCAGCGGAGACGAGCGGTTGACCAATGTTGGTTGGAGATGTGCCAGCTTCTCCATCATTGTGTTCAGTTCTTCACAGTACATATCTGCAGTAATGCTTACTCCGTTTGGTAAGAAGCTGTGATGAATCACACCGGCGCTAGACCACCAAACAGTGACCATCACTTTTCTAGGGGTAAGTTTTCGTTTAGGGCATTGTTTAGGTGCTGAACCAGGATCCAACCAACTTGCTGAGCGCTTGCGGTTATCAAACAGAATCCATTTTTCATCGCAGGTAATAATGCGGTTCAAAATTCCTTCATTTGTGTGTCTGTTGAGCAGTGCAAGGCACGTCTCGACGCGTACTTCGCGCTGGCGATCATTGAGTTCGTGGGGCACCCATTTGTCAAGCTTTTTTACCTTGCCAATTTGACGCAAATGGACCAATATTGTTTTGACGCTAACGTCGAAAGCTGCTGCTAATTCAGCCGTAGATTGTGTATCATCAGCTTCCACAATCGCTTTTAATTCGTCATTGTCGACCAAAGTCTTCGGACGACCGCGAGGTTCATTTTTCAGGTCGAAATTCCCAGAACGGAAGCGAGCAAACCAATATCAGGTGGTGCGTTGGTTTGTAGTGTTAGCTCCGTAAACGTCGTTGATGTTGCGTGCCGCTTGTGCTGCGTTGCTGCCACGACGGCACTCATATTCCATAATTACTCGAATTTTTAATGTATCCATGATGACAAAAAAGATTGAAATGCGATGAAAATGTAACACTAATCAATAAACAAATGACTACTTTTGGAAAAAGAATTCCATGTTTTTAAAATAAAATTAATTTGAAATTAGAATTCTTAGCCAAACAAAAATTATTTTGATTTGAAATGGCCAGTACTGCAGAACGGCAATTTCATAGGTTATGTATTCACCTATTATGTATATGCTAAAAGGATAAACCAGATCGCGTTTGTTGTTGGTTCTTCTTGATGAGTGAGTTGTTTCAACCGGTGGTAGTTTTGACTTTCATATGCGCTTTATCAGGGTCTAAATTTAATTAAGTGTTATTGATTTTGATTTTTAAATCTATATGAATAGATACATAAATTCAATAAACATATAATGTTAGTAATATATAATTAATACTTACTTAAGGTTGACAGAAACATAAGGACAAATCCGGTGAACATGGGTACGCTGTAGCCGATTCTGTGGAAAAAGAACATTAATTTTTTTTTATTTTCTGTGATATTAATCTATACTTAATATTATAAAGAGGTAAAGTTTGTGAGTTTGTGACATAGTGTCATTGTAGGGGGTAATCTCAGGAACTACTGGTCCGATTTGAAATTTTTTTCAGTGCTATATAGTTAATTTATCGAGGAAGGTTATAGGCTATATATCATCACGCTAAGACCAATAGCAGCGGAGCACCGACGAAGAATATTTCAAAATCGGGGTTTTTTTCCTCTTGAGAGCTTCCGCTGCGTGTTAGAGTTAGCCCAAAGTAACTACACTACGCGAACGAAGTCGCGGGCAGAGGCTGTGTGTTATATAATATATATGTATGTATTATATAATATATATGTATGTATTATATAATATGTATGAATGTATTATATAATCACACACAGAAATATCCACGTGAAGTAACAGTGCTTGCATTGTTGTGTTTCGTTCGGTCAGTGAGAGCGCCAGATAACCCACCTCCCCTTCCCCTCCCCCAAACACAGGCTCGCAACGCACTTTCGACTCCCCTGGTGTTGTTAGTGTCTATGGACGGTGGTGATCACTTAACATCAGGTGACCCACCTGTTCGTTTGCCAGCTACATAAAAAAACACACATTTTTTCCTTTTGAGAGCTTCCGCTGCGTGCTAGTTAGCCGAAAGTAACTATTCCACACGGACGAAGTCGTGGGAAGAAGCTAGTAAGAATATATAGTACAAATTAACAAACTTACTTGTGAGTGAGAGGCCCAACAAAGGGGTTCGCCAGGAGTTGAACTATTGCCTTGCTTGCGAACATTACTCCGACAGCCACGGTCTCATGTAAGAGCTCCTGGTGACGCAACTCTCTTTCTGCTGTTATGTTGACTAAGAAATAAAATTATACATTGTAATCTATATCATCAAAAACTACTGAACGGATTTATATGCCGTTTTAAGCAGTAGATAAAGTGATTCATGTGGAAGATTCTGATATATAATTTGTCAAAGCGTTTTGAAGTTATACTTCTTTTAGCGCGTTACGGAAAAATTATGAGAGTAAATTTTTACGATGCGCGCGCACACCGTCACGAAAAACCGACACCATGAAGTTGGCTATAGTCAACATTTTTTTTCTTTGTATTTGTTGTTTGTATTTCTTTTTTATCTTGTTATGCCAAAGAAGTATAACTTCTAACGCGTGTACATAAGTACACACACACTTTTTTTTATTATCAGAGTGGGACAACGTTCGCCGGGCCGGCTAGTAAAAGTATAATTTTCATAAAAGCATACAAGACCGAAATCGCAGGCACTAATGAGTGAAATAAATCTATACTAATATTATAAAGAGGTAAAGTTTGTGAGTTTGTAAGCTTGTGACGTTGTATGGGATAATATCTGGATTTACTAAACCGATTTTGAAAATTCCTTTACCAATAGAAAGCCACGTTATTTGTAAGTGTCATAAGCTATATATTAACTCGAAAAATTATACGATTTTTTTGTGGTAGTCGGATTTGCAAAGTAAGTCGGAGAAAAAACGGTCGAACGAAAACGTTTCTTACGAACGCTGCCTCAACGACGAGAGATATATGATTGAGTTCTAGAGAAAAGATGTAGAGCTTGGTAATGCCTAGAAAAAAGTCAGCGACAGCATATGTCTAACTTTTATATTTATGTCACAAAATGTAATTATTTATAAATGTTTACCAATCAATGAATTGGGCACGGGTCAGCTAGTAGGTATATAATAACAAAACTTACTATGAGTTACATTTTCGATGGACAGACTCGTAGTTTTCTCCAAACAAGGGCAATAGGGCGTAGGAGGCGGCGGCGTTGTTGTTATGTCTTCCAGAGATACGGACAAAGGCGCGTCCGGATGTCGTATGTCGTACAAAAACTCCGGTATTATTGGTACTGCGAACAATATCAATCAGTTTCATACTTAGGGTATTAAAAAAATCGGTATATCTCTAAAATAAAACGTTAATTATACACAATTTACGTCGAACTGATATAAGGTTTGAAGAGGTAATGAAAAATCAATATTTTGTCTGAATATTACGCTTTAGCGCCATCTATCTTAGCTCGATGTTACTAATGGTTTGTGATACACAAGCTGTTGAACACAACAGCTCGTTCACTGTAATCTTAAAGATACAGAAGTTTTGATCGTAACCTATAAGAGACCTATTGGAGGGCTATAGTCCTCTTCCCAAAGGAAGGTACAGGCATAATCATCTTGAGCTAGCCCACGACGTATCGATGATTTCAAACGCTGAGAAATCCACAGTTCTGTATTCTCCCACATACAGTACTGCAAGAACATTTCTCAGTTTGAGGTTTCTTCACGATGTTTTCCTTCACCGTCAGCCGATAGTGTTCCCAATCTAAATTAGTAAACGTATGGGAATTCGGAAATATTGCGAATATCGGAATGATATTACACCGGCCAATTCACTAGACCACCACACGACTACAGAAGTTTTGGAATGTTATAAAAACACTTTATTTAAAACTAGCATACCCACCCGGCTTCACACAGGTGAACTAATAAAACTAAATCTTGCATTTACAGTACACCATATAATGAAATTGTGGTGCATAAATATGTTAACTTTTTCGCATGTACCAAACACTGAGCAATGACAATGCACGAACAGCAATATACGTTATTCTACTACAGTCCGTATTTCATTTAATATATTACATGGAATGTATGTAAAATAAAATAGATATGAACAACTGGACATCAATCTACCAATACTGTGAATATTGATTTTAATTATCCCTGCCGTCTCAATTATAAATTTATCTCCTACCAAAGATACCGCTCAACACGCCTAAAGAAGTATTCAGCTTAAACATTGTGAGTCGTCGTGGAACGCCTGGTAGAGGGGAATATCGAATATAATAAGATTTTTTTTTCAAGAAAATGATGACAGTTATTGTAATAATCATTTATGTTCATTAACTAAAAATTGAGCCGTCACGGGACGCCTGGCAGATGTGAAACACATGTGTAACGTAGTAAGCAACACTGTATATATTGTAAGTATGCCAGCTCGGTGCGGCAAGAGAGATTGCCCACAGTCGCTTGCGTATGGCATCGCGTCGCTACGCCAACAATCAGGTTTACCCTCGCCTATAGATGTTTCACATCAAAAGTTAAAAGTTCAAAATCATATATCGTGGCGACGCATGCAGTGTCGACGCGTCATCACGCTAACAACCGGTCTGACCCGCCGTTATAGATGTTTCCCATCAATAACAAAATAATGAGAAGTGAGTACTGTGAACTATTTGAACTTAAACTGTGCTGTGACAAGCGATTGCCTGTTGCTATAAATTCATAGCGTAGTACACATGTACTATGAACAACCTTAACCATATTGCAATTCTATACAAAGACCTATACAAAAATTCTTCATGTTTATGATAGCCTAATACTTTTTAAAATCGGTTTATCATTACTACCCCACAGTTGGGTAAAAAAGTAGATAAATTAAGATTTCCATGCTTATCATTTATCATTATAACTTAATTAAGCCTTATTTGAGTTATATAAAGGCCTAAAGAGTTTAGGCCAGTTATCAATTGGCCTTTTGACCCTAAAAGTGCCACCCTACGCGACAATACACTTTTGTACAATTTACGTTGAAAAGCCCCTTATCTCTTACGGTCCCGTGAGCATACATGTTTCAGATACCACTCGGTTTCACTCTGAAAATGTTATAGATTTCAAACGGCTTTCGTTATTTTGGAGTAAAACTAGTGACTCGTCCTGGCTTCGTATAGGTACAATGTACTGAAATGGTGTCTAAAGTCTCCAAGAGGGCCACATGTACATACTATCAGATCAATTCATTGGTTGTTGGCTGATTTTTGAAGGGAAAACTTCTTTAGACGTGTTGAACGGTATTTTTGGCAGGTGATAAATTTATAATTTCGCGTCATGACATGCTAGTAAGTATGACCGATCGTTTTGCGCTTGCGCGGCTTTCAAACTACTGACGCGTAATATAGGGACCTGTGTGCATCCAATATTAATATTTTATATTGAGACTGCGACCATCATAGGTTTGATGAATTATAAATTATGAAAATTAAATACTTGTCATTCACACTATAATTAATAGAACAATTCAAAAGAACACAGTTATATCAATTGTTTGAGTTTTCACTTGCCTCGCCATTTTTTTTTTCTCAAACTGTCTTTCAGGTTATTGCTGGCATTGTTGAGTAGGTAATAATACAGAAAGACGAACTTCTTAGCCTTCCATGGATTCACCGTGCGGGTGCTGGGTCCATCGTGTGGCAGAGGGAGAAACTCAGAGCAGTTCCCAGGACTTGCGACCCAGGTGTAGGTTTAAGGAGGCCCCCTTTGAGATGCGCATCAACGCTCACCTTCACTGCTCGAGTTTCCCGCCCTGCCTAGCCAAATTTGGTAGGAACCTGTTAGTGCAGCCTTTGATACTCGTTCTAAAATAGAACTTACTGCAGTTCTCGACAGGCCTAGGTCCTTCAGAAGGTTGTAGAGATTTTGCTGGTATACCTCACGCTCCTACTTCTACCGCGTATATATTACAAGGGATTTTAATGATCTATTAACATAGGGTCGGGAGTTTTTGGCGGGGTTTTGGTCTGTCATGTAGTGGATTTTATATTTTATTCATAATCTTGTGTTATTTGACTCTATATTGTGTAAAATTGGCGGTGTTTTATGTAATATAGTTTGTTTATTGTGCATAAGTGAAGTGAATGGAAAATAATACCACGGACCATGAATTCTGAGATGCCACAAAAACTCCATGGAAAGTTCTAACAAGATGGCTGCCATCTTGTTAGTTTATTGAAATTATATCAAGAAACTTGTAATATCGATACTTACTTGACAATGGCAGTAATAGTCTACTAGAAGACTGGTTGCCAAAAATGGAATGGAAGAAGAACTTGTAATACTATTAACTACTCGACAATGGCAGAATTAACTTAAAGGTTGGTTGCCAAAAATAAAGTTAAAAAAAAAACATAGGGTCCCAAAACTGTTAGAACTTTTCAGGGAGATTTTGTACCATCCGCTACGTTTGTACACAATAACCGAACTATATTACCAAATGTTACCAATATTACAAAATATAGAGTCAAATAACACAAGATTATGAGTGAAATATAGAAGCCACTACATGACAGGTTAAGATCTCGCCGAAAAACTCTTTCACGAGACGTCACAGAAGCAACTTGTGATGAGATGAGAAGACCCAACAAAACTACTGTAAGTACGAACTTATACGACGTAAGTAAACCCAATAAATCAGGCGTAAAACCCGTCATAGTGTCTCTCTGTGTACCCATTAACTAAACAGAATAGTACACAATGACTCTATTTGTCGCATTTTCATCATCCCATGTATACTCAGTTGTAATACGAAATCGCATGGGGTCATAACGTTTTTTTCTTACGTGACGATTTATACAAGTCAACTCCTGTAAAATACAGGATGCGGGCATACATTGTCTCTGTTCAAAGCAGCTGATGCTAACATAAATGCTCCTTTTATGTTAGCTTTATTACGTCCGATATATTTTTGTTGCCTCCAGCACTAACGGTCAGATGTTTTACTGCCGTATTTAGAAACGTTATAGCGAGCCACTTTAATGTTTAATGTATAGTATAAAAAAATAAATAAAAGTCTGTATTTTTTATACGAATAAGTAGAATTTAAGAATCTGCTTGTAATGAAAGAACAGTTTTCTTAATAAATACAAGACTATATCGACAAATTTTATTTGTTATTATATATTTTTAATCCTCAAATATAAAATTGTCATTTGTCATGTCTGTACATATAATAATACTGTAAATCTAACGTGTTGGTATTTTTAGATGGCTGTAAAAAAATTGTCGCAGGTGTCTTGGAATAAGTAATCAAATACATTTCAATCATTTTTAGAAATGTCTATCGGTTTGTTTGAACAGGCATCACTGCTAAAGTGCTAAAACCTCACCAAGAAAATCGTAAAGCATATCCTCAGGAGTAACTTAGTCTTCGTTTCATTAAAATCGATGCACTCTATCAAAAGCTATTGTATTTTAAATGACGACGCGACTTAAGTACGAGAGAAAAGTAGGCTAAATGGACTTAATACATTCAGATGATTTTATTAATCATTGTTTTTTACATTAATTTCGGCGCGGACGAAGTCGCTGTCACAGCTAGTCTATACATATAATAAGAATGTAAATCTAACGTGTCTGTACTTTTTCGATTTTCGTGACAAAAATTGTTGCAGGTGTCTAGGAATAAGTAATAGAATATATTTCAATCATTTTTAGAAATATCTGTCTGTCTCCTGTTCGTATGAACTCGCATCACTGCTAAAGCACTAGGTTCATAAAAAAACCCTCGTAAATCGTAAAGCATATCCTCAGGAGTAACTTAGTATTCGTTTCATTAAAATCGGTCCACTCTATCAAAAGTTATTGTAATTTTAATGGCGACGCGGCGTGAGTACGAGAGAAAAGTAGATAAGTAAATGGACTAAATACGTTCAGATGACTTTATTAGACATTGTTTTGTACATCAGGTTCCACGCGAGCGAAGTCACGGTCACAGCTAGTACTATATAAAAATACATAACTAATAGTTAAATGGTATAATTATTTTGCATATTGAATATTGTGCTGTTCAATCGGAATCGATATTGAAGGACCTCTCTATAACATGGACGCGACGCGATGTCTGCGGGTGACGTTTAATTAAACGATAGGGTTGTACCCGTGTCGATTGTTGTCGGTTAATAGTTGAAATATTTTTCTGAATCATTTTAAATTCCTATTTAAGCTATAACTAGCGGGCCCAGCGGACGTTATTCCGCCCTGATATTAAAAAAAAAGTTGACAAAATATACCTAAACTTTACTCATGAATCATTTTATCTACTGGTGAAAATTGCATGAAAATTATCCATTCAGTTGTTTTTGAGTTTATCGCGAACAGACAGACGTGGTAAAGGATTTTATTTTATAATGTGTAGTGATATTGAAATGAAACTTAGGAGACGGTAGAGAATAATGTATTTTTATGACTTTTTTTGCTAATCAAAACCATTCTTGTTATTGTCGAGTACAAGTCTACAAGGTGGTAGAGCCACGCTGAAGCTATTAATGGTTTCAGCATGAATGGGTCGGCTCGCACGGGGTAGTACCACCCTCTCACAGAAAACCGACGTGAAGTAACAGTGCTTGCATTGTTGCGTTTAGTTCGGTCAGTGAGAGCGCCGGAGGCCCGCCTCTCCTCCCCTTCCCCCTTGCCTTACTCCCCCTCTCCCCCAAGACAGGTTGGCAACGCACTTGCGACTCCCCTGGTGTTGCAAGTGTCTATGGACGGTGGTGATCACTTAACATCAGGTGACCCACCTGTCCGTTTGCTTCAAGTTTCTTGCGACCTTTTCAATTTTTTTTTCTCGAACTAATTACACTATTGACCTAGCAAGGTCTTAACAGCTTCACCGGACTTTCAATGAACTGACAAAATGGTCGCTGCCTTGTGAGTCACTTTCACTTTCAAGGGAGTTTTTGTGGCATATCAAAATTTACACCCCGAGGAATTATCTTCTATCCACTTCACTCATGCACAATAACTAAATTATATCACGTAAAACGCCACAAATATTACACAATATAAAGTCAAATAACACAAGAATATGAATAAAATATAAAAGCCACTATATGACATTCCAAAATCTCGTCAAAAACTCAGGAAGCATGTTTATACCTGCGTCGCGCGTTACTGTTGCTATAGTAACCATTAATATCGGTAATCGTTGCCATGGCAACGTGGTGAGTTTCCATATTCAAAATTATTTATCACTAGCCGGTCCGGCAGACGTTGTCCCGCCCTGATTATAAAAAAACCTTGACAAATTATATACCAAAACTTTCCTCAGGAATCCATCTATCCACTGGTGATAACCGCATGTAAATCCGTTCAGCAGTTTTTGAGTTTATCGCGAACAGACAGACAGACAGACGCGGTAAGGAACTTTGTTTTATACTATGTAATGATAGTAAATATAACATGTCTGTACTTTAAACATTTTTGTGAAAAAAAAAAATTGCAGGTGTCTAGGATTCTACGTATATAATAAAACTGTAACTAGGTCAAATCTGTACATTAAATATTTTTTGAAAATTATAATCGAGGTGGACTTTGTTATCGATATAGAAGCCAAAAATAATCTATTTACAAGTTTTTTCTGTCTATCGTCTGTCTGTCCCAGTGAACACGTATCACACTGAAAGTACTGAACCAATTTTGAGTTTTTATATAAGCTCATTTATCGAAAAACGTTAAAGGCTATATATTATCACGCTAAGACCAATAGGAGCGGAGCACCAGTGAAGAATGTTTCAAAACCGGGTTTTTATTTACCTTTAGCCCAATGTAACTATTCCGTGCGGACGAAGTCGTGCGCAGAATCTAGTAATTTATAAAGATACGAATGCAGACGAAATAGCAGACAGTCGGTAGTATATAATAGTATATATAGCAAACAACGCTAAATATGATTTGCAGCGCTTTCAAACTTTGACGCGGAGCCGAATAGTGAGGGGATAGTACGACTACACTTTAAAATTTCTATCGATAAAGTATTAAATATTTTTTCCTCTTGTCGATATTTTCACAAAAACCTTTTACATACGCTTCTGTTAGAAAAACATGGACCTTGGTAACATAAACACCGAGGATTGTTTAACATTTGTATATTACAATTCACAAGGCAAAAGTTACGGTAAAGGAAAGGACAGAAGTTGTGTATGACATCTCATACGTCAAAACGACGTGACTCTTGCATTTAGTTACATACCTAACACTTTGACTATAATGTACCTTATTAAACATATGTACACTTCAGTTTATTGTAGTGGAACGTCTTATGGGAGGAGGGCTTTGAATTTATGACCCGCAACTTTTTTGTGAGACGAATAATGGAATAAATACTGTGTCGGGTAGAGTGGGAGCAGTGTCTCGCTAGCATTTGAGTATTATAGAATATGGCGTTCTGCTCATTTTCTTTTTAAATGCTTAACTTCTGTCGCGTGTGAACTAAACACACATATTTTTATACCAACTCATTCTCGCTAATTTCGTTCTGCATTAATAAACGCCTAAGGTTCGATCGACCCTACAATTGTCTATGACGAATACTGCATAGAATGGTCCTATGTCGATATGTTCAGTAGTTTGAATCAATTTTTTTTTATGTCATAGGAGGCAAACGAACAGGTGAGTCATCTGATGTTAAGTGATCACCACCGTCCATAGACACTGGCAACATCAGGAGAGTCGCAAGTGCGTTGCCAGCCTGTGTTTGTGGGAAAGGAGATGAAGAGAAGGAGAGAGCGGAGTAGAGGAGAGGGGAGGGCCGGGGAGATGGGCCTCCGGCGCTCTCACTTGCAGAACGAAACGCAACAATGCAAGCACTGTTACTTCACGTCGGTTTTCTATGAGAGAGTGGTACTACCCCGGGTGAGCTGACCTATTCATGCTGAAACCAGTAATAGCTTCAGCGTGGCTCTACCACCTATCAAAATTTACTAATCAATTCACCTATCAATTGAGCTTCAAAGCGACTATATTTCAATTATGTATATATGTATTATATTATATATACACTAGCAGTCATCATCGATAATTGTCATATCAATCTTTCAGTTAATTCTAATATTCATGATCTCTTTTTATACTTACTGGGTTTTTAGCATTTGTACACAATCTTATCTGATATGAAATGACGATATGGACCAAGATGGTTGCCACGCTAAATCTAGAGGGGACCGGTTCTCAAGTGCAGCCGCTGGAACACACCCTTAGATACTCATGGCAGATTTTAAAATTGAGAGTGGTAGCTAGCAAGGTGGGCTTACAAGAAGCCCTAAAAACATGCAAAATTATCCGTATCAAAGAAACAATTTTTATAAGCAGATAAAATATTAATTTTACAAAACTTATCGACATGTTTAAACGTATACGTCACATCACTAGCTCTCACAGCGAGTCCTTTGATGAGGCGGCTAAGTGAATTTCACTTTGATCTCGAGACGTGGGAAATTGGCCAGGCTTCCGCGCGGCACTTGTTTCCTCATCGCGACGTAACATAACCGGGTGGGTACAGAACGCCCAATTCTATTTCATACGGCATCATAACTAGGATTTTTTTTAAATCAGGTTGATAAAATAAAATCACTTATTTTTTCGTTCTCAAGATCCGCACTGATATATGTGTTACGGACAGATGCCCTATCATATTTCTTTGTTTGTAAATGTTTCTCTATATATTACAGATGAGCTGTCATGTTTGTGTATTTATTTTTTCTCTATTTCTTTATGTGTATAGTGATTTTTATAAATAACGATCGATATATATGTAGGTTTAATGTATATAAAAATATCTCTTATAACTTTTCCATATACCAACTCGTTGAAAAGTTATTTGAATTGGAAATTAAAATCATTACATAGTATAAAACAAAGTCCCCTACCGCGTCTGTCTGTCTGTTTGTTCGCGATAAACTTGAAAACTACTGAACGGATTTTCATGCGTCATTCGACAGTGGATAAAGTGATTCATGAGGATGGTTTTGGTATATAATTTGTCAAGGATTTTTTTATAATTAGGGTGGGACAACGTCTGCCCGGCCCGCTAGTATAAAATAAAATGCAAATATCTGTTATTTTCCGAATTAAATGAATAGATTTGTCAAAATGCATAAGTGAAATGTACAATAGCACGTGGTATGAATTTTGAGATGCCGCAAAAACTCCCTGGAAAGTTCTAACAAGACGGCCACCATCTTGTTAGTGTATTGAAATGATCGTAAGAAAATTGTAATATAATTTTTTTTTTTTTTTTTTTATTGAAGCTCGGCAAAGTGACTGTACTGTGCCTGATGGTAAGCACAGTACAATCCAAAAACAATGGCGACCACCGAAAGACATACTATCTATCGCCGGTCGCCGCTGTCATGCCGGCCTGAAACTGCCCTCCCCCCGGTTGCTGGATATACACCGGCTGATCCCGGAACGCGACACGCCAAAACGTGCCACTCTAGCGGGTGTTCCACCTGGTGTACGGTGGTCGTGATCCAGTCGGGTACAGACACCCTACCACCCCGCAAATTACCTACTTGATAATAGCGATAATCTATAACATAATAGGTTGCCGAAAATAAAATATAGTTTTAATACTTAACTAGAAATGTAATAAGAATGTAAATCTAATGTGTCTGTACTTTTCAGATTTTCGTGTAAAAAATTATTGCAGCTGTCTAGGAATAAGTAATAAAATACATTTCAATCATTTTTAGATACGTCTGTCTGTCTGTGTGTCCGCCTGTTTGTATGAGCACTCATCACTGCTAAAATAAACTAAAAAGTAAACGAACTAAAAAGTTCGCAACATCTTATCTTTGCCGTGCCGTGAAGCTATGGAACAATCTCCCGGCCAGTGTGTTTCCTCCTTCCTATGACATGGGGTCCTTCAAGCGCAACGTGAAGAGATACTTACGCAGGCCGGCATGACAGCGGCGACCGGCGAGGGATAGTATGTCTCTCGGTAGTCGCCATTGTTTTTGGATTGTACTGTGCTTACCATCAGGCACAGTACAGTCATTTTGCCGAGCTACGATAAAAAAAAAAAAAAAATACTGCGTTTATGATAAAACCTTTTCAAGAATATCACAAAGGACGTTTCGAGTAACATTTCGTCTTTGTTAATGTGAAACTTCTTTATCGACGTAGGGAGGAATTTTAGAGCATGTAAAAACGTGTGTAACGTTTTTCGGTTACGCGCCATCTTAACTTCTGTACATTTTTCCGTTACGCGCCATGTTTATTTCTAAAGGTGCGCTCACAATGATCAGATTCCGTTTTTTTTTTTCTAAAAGTGCGCTCACAATGATCAGATTCCGTTTTTTTTTTCTAAAAGTGCGCTACAATGATCAGATGCCGTTTTTTTTCTAAAGGTGCGCTCACAATGATCAGATTCCGTTTTTTTTTTCTTAAAGTGCGCTCACAATGATCAGATTCCGTTTTTTTTTCTAAAAGTGCGCTCACAATGATCAGATGCCGTTTTTTTTCTAAAGATACGCTCACAATGATCAGATTCCGTTTTTTTTTTCTAAAAGTGCGCTCACAATGATCAGATGCCGTTTTTTTTCTAAAGATGCGCTCACAATGATCAGATTCCGTTTTTTTTTTAATAATTTTTTTTTCTGTAAAGTTGTAAATATAGTAGATCATTTTTCGAAAAATGATGTCATAAAGAAGTTTCACTTCTTACGTGTGTACACTGATACATGCACGTATTTTTTTCTTTTGTTATTCAATTGGTATTTATGTAATATCTAGTAATATAAACACTAGTGACAATATTTATGTGTAGGTCAGATTATAAATCAAATATTATGCTAGTTGTGCCCGCGACTCGGTCCGCGTGGAACCTAATGTAAAAAAAACAGTGAAGTGAATGGAAAATAATACCACGGACCATGGATTCTGAGATGCCACGAAAATTCCCTGGAAAGTTCTAACAAGATGGCCGCCATCGTGTCAGTTCATTGAAATGATCGCAAGAAACTTATAATATCATTACCTACTCGACAATGGCAGTAATAATCTAAAAAAAACCCAAAAAAAAACAATGATATATGACCTGTAAATGACGCAATCACCTTTGCTACGATGACGTAGCACCGAAATCAGGGCTACGAATTCTAGTAGTGTTTGGCGTTAGGGGGACATAGAAGCGTCTCTGTGTATGAAAAAGTGTCCCTCAAAATGCGTTAAATTAAGGTGACGCTTCAGTAGTAACAATGTTCGTTAGTTATCAATTATTTCAACAAGTTTTATAAAAGTAACCGTTGAAAAATCACTCAACGTATTATTTAAAGTTAAAAAAAAATCCATCACACTGCACGTTTCCTTACAGCAGTTGTGTGGGGTTATATTTACAAGATTTCTTCAGACTATCCATAACCTTTACCTATGCTACCGCCATTTTGGAGGGTCTTGGAACTATTGTTTCGTGCTTAGAGCAAGACACTTCTTCGACATGTCCCCCATATGAGATAGTTCTCCTTACCTCTACCCTAAATATATCTATACTAATATTATAAAGAGGTAAAGTTTGTGAGTTTGTGACGTTGTGACGTTGTAGGGGGTAATCTCAGGAACTACTAAACCGATTTTGTAAATTCTTATATCAATAGAAAGCCACGTTATTTGTGAGTGTTATAGGTTATATATCATCACGCTAAGATCAACAGGAGCGGAGCTACAATGAAAAATGTTTTAAAATCGGGGTATTTTTTCCTTTTGAGAGCTTCCGCTGCCTCTTAACCCAAAATAACTATTCCACTCGTACGAAGCCGCGGGCAGAAGCTATTAACTAATTATATTATCTATACTGATATTATAAAGAGGTAAAGTTTGTGAGGTCGTAGGGGGTAATATCTGGGGAGTCGGAGAAAAAATGGTCGAACGAAAACGTTTCTTACGAACGATGAGAGATATATGATTGAGTTCTAAAAAAAAGTTGTAGCTTGATAATGCCTATTACCGCCCAACGAAGTGGGCACGGGTCGGCTAGTAACCTATAAGTATAAGTGAGCGCATGATTACTCAGCTCTGTTCACACCTTTTTTTATATGATAGGAGGCAAACGAACAGGCGGGTCACCTGCAGTTAAGTGATCATCGCCACAACACCAAGAGATTCGCAAGTGCGTTGCCAGCCTGTGTTTGGGGGGAGAGGGGAGTTGGACGGGATATGGGGAGGAGGGGGGGAGGGGGAGGGGAGCTGGGTCTCCGGCGCTCTCATTGACCGAACGAAACTTCACGTCGATGTTTCTGTGAGAGGGTGGTAGTACCCTTGGCTAGCCGATCCATTCATGCTGAAACCAAATATACCTTCAGCGTGGCTCTACCACCTACAAAACCCTTTGTTCGTAGTGCAGTAATAAATATAAACGAGCGTGCAATATACTTTTCTCTGCTCAAACATTTTGTTCGTAGCATAGTAGTAACCAAGGGTTATGGTAAGGTACGAGAGTGAATGGCTACTATAATGTAGGTTATGAAACCGTCACAGTGTCTTAGTGTCTCCGATTTATGACCATATATATCCAAATATCGAGATACTTATAGGCTGATATGACAATTGACGATCAAACTTCTGGTAGATTATTACTGCCATTGTCAAGTAGGGAAGTATATCAATATTACAAGTTATTTGCGATCATTTCAATGAACTAACAAGATGGTGACCGTCTTGTTGAACTTGTCAGGGAGGTTTTATGGTAAGTGCACAATAACCGAACTATATTACGTAAAACAATATTACAACCACCAATATTACAAAATATAGAGTTAAATAACACAAGATTCTGAATAAAATATAAAATCCACTAAATGACATTCCAAGAACCCGCCCAATAACTATAATCACCGTTGTTTTTATGCACTGTTCTTTACGATCAGGTGCAGTACTGTCACTTTGCTGTATTAATATAACGGAATCTCCAAAACGGTTGGACCGATTTGGATGAGGCTTTTAATAGCAGATAGAGGACTCTCTAAAGTACCATCTGTATGTACATATCATTACGCTTTTCACTAGTGTTAAGCAGTGAATATACATTTTAACAAAGGTAACAAAATCTTTACAGTTGTAGTAGTTAAAGTTCAAATAAAAGCTATCCATAGCCGAAGATACATTTACACCCTTTGTCCGGGTGAAAGTGACCAAGCAATCGGTAAAGTGGTTTATGTAATATTCATGAACCGAGGTCCACTCTCGTCGAGTGTTAGGGAAGGAATAAATGCCGTTTCATCCCTGACTTTTAGGAATTAAGTGCTCTTTGCAATTTTAAAGGGTTATAAATTGAATTTTTTGCGGCAATTTTGCATAATGTTTTAGAGGAAGCTATCTCTCTGTTATACTACTCCCATATATGCAAGACGAAGCTTCGACTATTTGCCGCCCTAAAATTTACGCAAATAATCTTCTTTTTTATATCATAGGAGGCGAACGAACTGGTGAGTCATCTGATGTTAAGTGATCACCATCGTCCATAGACACTAGAGACACTAGGGTAGTCGCAAGCGCGTTGCCAGCCTGTGCTTGAGAGGTCGAGGGGAGGTGGTCCTCCGGCGCTCTCACTGACCGAACGAAACGCAACAATGCAAGCACTGTTACTTCACGTCGATTTCCTGTGATCCGATATCATCCGAATCATTCCGATAAAGGCGCAGATTATACGTTTCCACGCCTGTCTTTCCAATGACTCGACATTAGCGTCCACTAAACTCTTTTGATGTGTGTAAAAAGCCAGCTCAGTTATCGTGCTGCGTCTATCGTCACGCATAGTTCGTAGCGCGTGACGATAATGTCTTCCCACATCAGCATTGTAGGTGGTAGAGCCACGCTGAGCCATTACTGGTTTCAGCATGAATGGATCGGCTCGCCCGGAGTAGTACCACCCTCTCACAGAAAACCGACGTGAAGTTTCGTTAGGTCAATGAGAGCGCCGGAGACCCACCTCCCCTCCCCCTCACCCCCTCCTCCCCATATATCGTCCAACTTCCCTCTCCCCCCAAACACAGGCTTGCAAGTAGCATTGGTGCGTTTCGTTTCGTGCGGTCAGTGAGAGCGCCGGAGGTCCACCTCCCATCCCCATTCCTCAATCCCCCATCTCACTCCTCCTCCCCTCCCCCCAACACAGGCTGGCAACGCACTTGCGACTCCCCTGGTGTTGCTAGTGTTATGCACGGCGGTGATCACTTAACATCAGATCCTCAGCGTGTTCGTTTGCCTCCTATTACATAAAAAAAACTGCATTTAGTGTGATCATAGACCTGTAGGAACCGCGATCTCACTACTAATGGAGTTTAGACTAACACGGGCAGCGTAATAATAATACTGGGAGTGCGTAAAATTGACTGTTTATTAATACCCCCCCCCCCCCCCCCCCCCCCCCCCCCCCCCCCCCCCAACTCCATATTTGATATTTATAGAGACACGCGATCTTTCAATTGTTTGAACGACATTCTATCATCATTACATAGTATAAAACAAGGTCCCCTACCACGTCTGTCTGTCTGTCTGTTCGCGATAAACTCAAAAACTACCGAACGGATTTTCATGCGGTTTTTACTAGTGGATACAGTGATTCATATGGAAGGTTTTAGACATTAAGAATATACTATCTTATTCTCTCACAGTCTAAAACCTGTATATACACATTTATAGCAATCTATTTTTTGTTACACATTTTCATTAGATAAAATCCAATTCACACCGTTCCAAAAGGAATTTCACTTCAAAAACCGTAGCCTCTACGATTTACGCGCTTACGCTATATTAATATCAAACTACTCCCATACCTGCGTGTATCATAAGGAAGTTTTGTCTGTACCTACTGAGTATGCCATCCTCTTTGGCAGACTGGTTGAAAAATTTGTATTAATTGTAAACTAGCGAGCCTGGCAGACGCTGTCCCGCCCTGACTATAAAAAAAACCTTGACAAATTATATACCAAAACGTTCCTCATGAATCACTTTATCCAGTGGTGAAATCCGTTCGGTATTTTTTGAGTTTATCGCGCCACACACGCGAGGGCTTTGTTTTATACTTGTATTATATTCATTTTTATTAAACAAAAACAAAAATTCCTGCCGCGCGTGTGTTTGCGGTTTTATCAACGCTAGTCTCGGCGCGTGCCGCGACACTTTATACGAGTGGCCACGAAACAATTTGAATCTTATGTCTATATAGATGGGGTTGCAAATGTTTTCGAGTATTTCGTTAATAGTGCAAAGTTCGTGTTTTGCGTCGCCACGTCGCCAACCCAACAATTATGTTTACCCGCGCATATAGACGTTTCACATCAGTAATGCCGAAAACTAATGTATAGCAACTCCATACTGTATTCATCTCTTAAATCGGACTGATAGTTCCTGTGATTAACACGTCCAACCAAACAAACTCTAGCTTTATATATTAGTATACAGCGGCCCACAACGTTGTCCCACCCTATTATAAAAACCTTACAAATTATAACAAAACGTTCCCCATTAACCACTCTATCCACACGTGAAAACCGCATGAAAATCCGTTCGGTAGTTTTTGAGTTTATCGCGAACAGACAGACAGACAGACGCGGTAGGGGACTTTGTTTTATATTATGTAATGATGATAACGCGATTCCAGCTATTTCTTTCGTTTGTATTTCACGGACTGCGCATGAATTTTCATTGCAATGAGTACGTTGAATTTTTCATTTATATGTGAGCACAGGATTCGTCGCATATTTCCGTGAAGTCCGCAAATGAACATTTGTCGCAAGAATGTTCACTTTATAATATGTTTGTAGGGTTAATACGGTCCTCGCCAAACTTTTTGACCGCTCTGCGTATGGGTACAGATAACAAGTCTGTACTTTTTAGATTTTCGTGAAAAAAATGTTGCAGTTTTCTAGGAATAAGTAACAGAATACATTTCAATCATTTTTAGAAATATCTCTCTGTTTGTCTGTTTGTATGAACACGCATCAGAGCTAAAGGACTAGGTGCACAATAAAATCTCATATTAAAAATTATAAAGCATATTTTTGAGTATAACTTAGTCTTTGTTTCATTAAAATCGGTCCATTCTATCAAAAGTTATTGTAGTTTTAATGACGACGCGGCGTAAGTACGAGAGGAAATTAGATAAGTAAATGGACTTAATACATTCAGATGACTTTATTAATCACTGTTTTTTAAAAGGTTCCACGCGGACGAAGTCGTGGCCACAGCTAGTCTAATATATAAAAATCTCGTGTCACGTTGTTTCTGTTTGAACTCCTCCGTAACGGCTAGATCGATTTTTATGAAATTTTAAATGTATTCTTAGGTAGGTAGGTATGAGAATAGGTTGTAAAATATATTTAATACCTTTAGGTGATTATAGTGTCCCTAGGATATACGGTTTTTTCAAATTTTCTGACAACTTTTCTTTTGTTTACTATCAAAATTAACCTATAACCCCAAAATTTCACTTTTATAACCATACCTTCACATTTCTTATTCGCTATTTTAGTATTTTTGTATGAATGATATCCAAATGGTTCAACGGTTGTTTATATTTCAAGAAAAAATGAAATTATTGATATTGCTTTTAAGCGTTATATTTAGTATTTGATATATTGGCTTCAGTTGTGTGTGAGCCCGGTCGAATTATCAAATAAAAGTCAATATTTTAGCGATTACTAGTCTATACCCTTCTTCCACAATCTTTGCATATTACTCACTACTTAATAAAACATAAAACACGTATATATTGTATACACGTCTGACTATATCTATATCTACAACCGGACTGGTGTAGCATATTATATTGAGACGGGAAAACGATGCGTGGACTTTGACCCCTGCATATCCATAGCATGCACTCTATAGATATGCAAGTGTGTGTTCCTACATTGCTGAATGACAGAGGACGCTACGTCCGCCTCAACAAGATTCCTTCCACGTATGCCTAAGTCATTCAGTAAACAAATTAGGTATGTGTTCGAGTGAGTCCTTGAATTGTTTGATTCCCCAATTGGTAACTGCCAGAGACGCTGTAATCGGCTTCTAAGTTTTTTAAGATGTTTCGAGTTTGCAAATATAATTGGAACCGGTAGGTAACCGACTTCACGCAGACGAAGTTGCGCGGGTCAGCTAGTCTAAATGTCATGATGTTTGTCCACGATGAACTCCGAAACTACTCAACCAATCTTCATGAATGTAGACATTTATGCAATAAATTCGTCCAACTTGAGATATAGGATAACAGATATTTCGATTAATGGCCTTGATATTTTCTAATTACAAATTAAATGTTTGTCAATGTTGATTATTGTTATTAATTGTAAGTTTCATCAGTCTCGAACAGATGGCGCTTTAAATTAGTTTGTTGACAGAAAACTGTAGGACCGAGTGTTATAGATATCTCATAGATGGCGCCACGTTTTAGTTTTGAATTCCTTATTCAACTTCAGTTTATTTTATGGTACACGTGTTCTGTTAATCATGTAATAACTGAGCCACAGCAACGCGTTGCTGGGTCAGCTAGTTCAGGTATAAATATGTATTATAATTATTTGTATAACATCGAGATAACTTAAAGATAAATAAATGACAATTTTAGATTCCTATTTAAGTATACTGGACAATGAAGTAATAATCTAGAAGATTGGTTCAGAAATAGGGTTTAAAAAAAAGTCGAGGCAGTTATAAGGATTGCCGACAGAAGTAAAAACTTAAAACAATGGAATAACTGTATTCTCTATTGAATTTTGAAGTTATACTTCTTTTGGCGCGTTAGGGAAAAATGATGAGAGTAAGTTTTTACGATGCGCGCGCACACCGTCACGAAAAACTGACACCCTGAAGTTAGCTATAGTCAACATTTTGGTTCCTTGTATTTGTTATTTGTATTTCTTTGTATTAAAACTTTCAATGTATGAAATAACTTTTTTCTATTGTTAGTGACGTTTTTTCTACAAACGTAGAATAAGGTGAAAGATAAAATTTTTGAAAAGATTTTATCTTGTTACGCCAAAGAAGTATAACTTCTAACGCGTGTACATAAGTACACACACACCTTTTTAAATAAACTATAATATGAATGATTTAAATTTCAGAAGTTGTTTATTGAAATTATTAACATTACTGTGGTTTTCATATCTATTGGTACTCGGAGCAATCATTATATATATTACATAGTATAAAACAAAGTCCCCTGCCGCGTCTGTCTGTCTGTTCGCGATAAACAAAAAAAATACTGAAAGTCGAATTTTCATGCGGTTTTCACCAGTGGATAAAGTGATTCATAATGACACGTTTTCGTATACAATTTGTCAAATGGATTTTTTTATAATCAGGGCGGGACAACGTCCGCCCGGGCCAGCTAGTATATTCATATACAGTTTATTAATCAAATCAAACCTATGATGAACTGCTAAATATCAATATTGCATATAGACAGGTCCATATACTACGCGTCGCTAGTGTGACGCACGCCGCGCAAGCGCTATACGGCCGGTAACGCTTACGTAGCATGTCATGACGCGAAATTATAAATTTATCTCCTGCCAAAAATACCAATCAATGCGCTTAAGGATGTTTTCTCTTCAAAAAAAACTCACCAACAGTAGTCAACAGCATATTATCGAGAAGTAATGCGATGGCGACGATGATGAGGACCAGCTTTCTGGACTCCCTACAGGCGTCGATCTTCGCTCGCCAGCTGCTTCCGAAGCCGTCCGAAGCCACGCCCATGGTTGATGGTGGAGAAGGAACCTGGTGGAAATAACCCATGTTACGGCTTCAAGTACCAGGATAAGATAAATCACACGAAGGTGGAGAACATATTTCTTTAAACACCTTTAAACTATCAAATATAAGAAAATCGTTTTGTTGTATTTATTATGTGTAACATGTTTCCTCTCTGTTGCTGGATATTTTTAAATGTGTTATAAGGAATGGGGAAAATGCGCGCTATTTGATTTGACCAATGGATGCACGCTTCCCCCTTCCAGTAACATTTCCGTCTCCTTTTCAAAATTACCCAGGTAGTACCACCCACCCACTCACAGAAAACCGACGAAGTAATAGTGCTTGCATTGTTGCATTGCGTTCGGTCAGTGAGAGCGCCGGAACACCACCTCCCTTCTCCCTGCTCCCACTCCCGTCCCCGCACCCCTTCCCTATTCTCTTGCCTCGTATGATATAAAAAAAATACCCAGGTTACGACTTCAAGTACTAGGGTAACATTAATTACACGAAGCCTTAGAGCATATTTCTTCAAACTTCGTCCTCCAGTACTCATTGATAGGTAATCAAATATGAGAAACTGGTGTATTTTCGATGTTAACATCTTTCCTCTCGGTTGCTGGATATTTTAATGTGGGAGTCATTTTGGAAATGGGACGGAAATGTGTTACAGGAAGGAGGGAAGTGCGCGCTATTTGATTTGACCAACGAGCGCGCGCGGTGCCGGACAGAATCAGCTGTGTACTCATCTACAGTTATAGAGCATTGTGTATAAAATCAGAGGTTATATATATATATATATATATATATGTAAACTATATTAATAATTATTACTTTCTTGTATAATAGCGTTTATCTATATATCTATAATTTAAATATCCTTTCCAATGAACAAAGATTTTTGAAATCGCTGATGAGATGAGATGACGTAGTTTTGATGTAGCAAACATTTAAAAAAATACTTTTTATATTAAATTACTTTTTATAATAAAAATACTTTCTTTCTTTAAAGTTTTATAAAAAAGTATTTTTTAAAAGACAAAATGTAATTGGGTAAAGATAAAACTGGCTTAAAATCGTACTAAAAACACTATGGTATTGTTAATTTGTGTAAAATGTAATTGGGTAAAGATAAAACTGGCTTAAAATCTTACTAAAAACACTATGGTATTGTTAATTTGCGTAAAATGTAATTGGGTAAAGATAAAACTGACTTAATATCTTACTAAAAACACTATGGTATTGTTAATTTGCGTAAAATGTAATTGGGTAAAGATAAAACTGGCTTAAAATCTTACTAAAAACACTATGGTATTGTTAATTTGCGTAAAATGTAATTGGGTAAAGATAAAACTGACTTAATATCTTACTAAAAACACTATGGTATTGTTAATTTGCGTAAAATGTAATTGGGTAAAGATAAAACTGACTTAATATCGTACTAAAAACACTATGGTATTGTTAATTTGTGTAAAATGTAATTGGGTAAAGATAAAACTGGCTTAAAATCTTACTAAAAACACTATGGTATTGTTAATTTGCGTAAAATGTAATTGGGTAAAGATAAAACTGACTTAATATCTTACTAAAAACACTATGGTATTGTTAATTTGCGTAAAATGTAATTGGGTAAAGATAAAACTGACTTAAAATCTTACTAAAAACACTATGGTATTGTTAATTTGGGTAAAATGTAATTGGGTAAAGATAAAACTGGCTTAAAATCTTACTAAAAACACTATGGTATTGTTAATTTGCGTAAAATGTAATTGGGTAAAGATAAAACTGACTTAAAATCTTACTAAAAACACTATGGTATTGTTAATTTGGGTAAAATGTAATTGGGTAAAGATAAAACTGGCTTAAAATCTTACTAAAAACACTATGGTATTGTTAATTTGGGTAAAGTTAACGGAAGAGCGAGCTAACAATTGACTTCCCTTGCAATTACGGCCGCATTTCCTTCGCTTTTCATCCAGTGAGAAAAGTTATAAAGCGCTTTCAAACAATGAATGAATCCCACTTTAGCTTTTATGAAAGAGTTATTTTTTTTAGTAAAAAACTTCTTTAGGCGCGATGAGCGGTATTTTTTTGGCAGGAGATGAGCTTATATTTTCGCCTCATGACGTGCTAGTTAGCGTGACCGTCCGCATTACGCTTGCGCGGTCTGCGTCAGACTAAAGATAATAGATTCTAATAATATTTAATCAATTAATATTTTTCTTTTAGAACAAACGTCGAGGTAACACAAAGGTATATACATTATAATCCTTTTTATATTTTCGAACCACGATGAAAGTCGAAAAACACATGAATTCACTACAACTTCGAATTTCACTTGTGACTTTTGAACCAGTCAAGTTAGCAAAACAATCACAAAACACCCCGTTTTTGTAGAACTTTATATTTGCTATAAGAATATACATATGTCGATATAATCCGTTCATTTAAAAAAAAAACCAAAGTAATTACAGAACTTTTCCCATGCTATTTCCATTTAAAACTTTGACTAGAGTGGGCCACGGGTTAATTTTAAAATTCTGAACTTTAGCAACAATTTCGCACTAATTAATGAAATTAAATTTTTTTTTAGACGCGTCGAGCGGTTTTTTTGGCAGGAAATAAATTTATAACTTCGCGTCATGATATGCTACGTAAGCATGACCGGCCGTATTGTGTCACCCAGTTGATCAAGTACAAACAAAAAAAGTTCAGGCAGTCCTAAGGGCTGCCGATAGAAGTGAAAATAAATAATAGTTTAAAAAAACTAAAAAAACACACAGTGACGCATCGCATGTTAATATCAGCACCTCCAGATATCAGTATTTTTATCATTTTTTTGTCACTTTTTACAAAAATATACATTTATTTCTAATTTACACTATTCTTAATCCAAATTTATTAAATTTTATTTTCTGTTTTTCAGTTGGATTTTTTATGAAAGCGTGTTTTTTTAGTTTTCTTAAACTATTTTTCATTTTTTAGTTAAATTTTTTTAACTTTTTTTTCGGATTGTTGCATTGTCATCGACCTTTGACAGGTGTGCAAAGTTTGAATTAAATCTGATCGTTCAAAGTAGGACAAAATCGAGCTCAAAGGGGTCGATTACAAACAAACATACAGGTGAAGCTAATAAAAGCGTGATAATTAAAAACTGAAATAAATGTGTTCTCTTTTGAATTTTCATGTTAATTATAGTGTGAATTACAATATTTAAATTTGAAAATTTGTTTATTGAAATTATTAACATTAGTGCGGTGTTCATATCTATTGGCACTCGAAGCAATAATAATATACATTTTTATAAAGTCTATTAATCAATCAAACGTATAATGAGTTGCTAAATACTACGCATCGCTAGTCTGACGCAAGTAAGTAACATGTCATGACACGAAATTATAAATTTATCTCCTTCCAAAAATACCGCTCAACGCGCCTAAAAAAGTTTTCACTACAAAAATCTTCAATAAATAATAACAAACGCATTGAAATCCGCGGGCATAGCTAGTATCTTCTAAAAAAAATAATCCCTTGTCGTCTCTGCCTAGATCCAATCCATTATGAAAAGAAATTAAATCCATTTTTACGTTTGAATGGAGTAAAATCTCAAGAGAAATTCATTTGAATGCATCTCATAATCCTGAAATACGTTGAGACGTTAAAACCTCCATAAAATTAAACCAAAATCAATCTTAACTACCGCAGTATAAGAATCATTTTGCCTTATCCAGTCTCTTCTCTTACGTTTTTTTATTTCCTACGTTGATAACAAATCCTCGCTATTGAAATGAAAATTGTTATTATGAAGTAATTCTTCTTCTATTTTATTTTTGGCAACCAGTCTTCTAGTAGACTATTACTGCCATTGTCAAGTGAGTATCAATATTGCAAGTTTCTTGATATAATTTGAATGAACTAACAAGATGGTGGCCGCCTTGTTAGAACTTTCCTGGGAGTTTTTGTGGCAAGTCAGAATCCATGCTCCGTGGTATTATTTCCGATCCACTTCACTTGTGCACAATAACCAAACTATATTACGTAAAGCACCACCAACATTACACATTATAGAGCCAAATAACACAAGATTATGGATAAAATATAAAGACCACTACATGGCATTCCAAGATCCCGCCAAAAACTCCCATGAAGTAATTATTACAGAGATTCTTGTGATGACGTCACTGATAAGATGGCCGCCCTTGTATTAGAACTTTTTAGAGAGTTTTTTCGCAGAATGTATATTCCGTGTTTATATTTTTAATCTAATAATGCAATATAACTAATATTTTACGAAGAATATTACATGAAATGAGGTTATATAATACCAAGGTTTAGAATAAATAATAAATCAATCTAATCTAACAAATTTTTATTCGATTTAGGCTTTGAGAAGGCACTTATGAACGTCAAAGCTACCACCGGTTCGGACAAACAACCCAGTCATCGAGAAGAACCGGCAAGAAACACGATCTGGCTTATCTTTTCGTTAACATAACATAGCACAACATATTTTATAGACATATATAATTACATTCGTTTTAGTGGATGCACAGAGAGAGGCGTCATTTCCAGATGTCACCATCATTCACATATTGCTCCACCCTATAATAGTCTTTATGTATTAAGACCCGCTTGACATAGTGCTTAAACTTACTATCTAGCAAATAGGTAATGTGCTTTGGGACTTTTTGTTATAAAATCTAACACTATTACCTAAAAAAACTGTTACTGGTTTTATTAAGTCTAAAATATGGGACGACCAGTTTGTCAAAGCCGCGTGAAAATCCGTTTAGTAGTTTTTGAGCTTATCGCGAACAGACAGACAGACGTGGCAAAGGACTTTGTTTTATAATATGTATTGATAGTATAGTGATACAGCTCATGTTACTCGCTAATAATGTGCGTGTAACCACAGATCACGCTGCCGTGGTCTGGGGGTAAATTTCGCTCCCGCACACCAGGTTAGGCCCCCCTCGGCAGTGGCTTAAGTCTAAGTCCGTTCCCTCGGCGTGGAGCCCTTCAGTGCGCTGCTCACGCGATACAGCGACACAAAATATTACATCACTGCGACAACATTACACATGTCACGTCCACACACGTTCACACATACACGCTTACACATGCAAGTGGAAGGGTTTTATTATTTCCCTTATCAAACTGAAATAGTTTAGAAAACTATCCGATACGAAATATATATAAGAGTTGTTGAGGTATGTATGCTTGGTACACATATATGTTTCAACAACTCATATATGTATGAATAGTTAGCTTAGGTTAGCTCAGATAGGTCGCGAATTGCATGTATCAGGCAACAGCCCAAACCGAGGTGTGCCGTGCACCCTTGAGCTAGTTGTCAAAATAAAATCGGCTGAGTGCCTTAAGCGCTCGCCTTAGTAGTCCGGTGAAGCTGTTAAGACCTTGCTAGGTCAATAGCGTAGTCATTTCGAGGATAAAGAAAAGTAATAATTTGTGCCTATCTATAAGTGAAAGATTTTTTTAATCGGTCGAGTATTTTATGAGTTTAATATTACTAACTGATGCCCGTGGCTTCGCCTGTTCTCTATTATCTTATTTAAAGAAACATACACCGCTAATCGCGTAACGCTTAAAAAAAATGTACTTTCTTCAAAACTCTAATAACTTAGTATTAATTAAAGAGATCGAGGTATTTTTTCCTTTAGATTAGGAACCCACCTTCTTTCCCTCTTTCCCTTCCCCTTTCTCCTTTCCCTACCCCTCCCCTTACACAGGCTGGCAACGCAGTTGCGACTGCCCTGGTGTTGCTAGTGTCTATGGACGGTGGTGATCACTTAACATCAGGTGACCCACCTGTTCGTTAGTCTCCTTTTGAAATAAAAAGAAAAAAAAGGATCAAGTGTCTAAAAAATAAAAAAAACGATGAAAATCTATGCAGTGTTTCTATGATGCGCGCTAAACGGCAGGTTATTTCATGACATAGTATAAAACAAAGTCCCCTACCGCGTCTGTCTGTCTGTCTGTTCGCGATAAACTCAAAAACTACTGAACGGATCGTCATACGGTTTTCACCAGTCGATAAAGTGATTCACGAGGAAGATTTTAGTATATAATTTGTCAAGGTTTTTGTTATAGTCAGGGCGGGACAGCGTCTGCCGGGCCCGCTAGTAATTTATATATAAGACAAGCTGATTCCCGCGATTCTGTCTGCGTTTATTATCTCAATTGTTTTGTTATATCTCAAAGGCGTTTTCGACGAAAGCTCCCAGTCGGCTTGACTTTTACCGACACTCGCAACAATTATCGTTATATTTTAACCAATTTACAAGAAATCTTGACAAATTATACACTTAAACCGCCCTCGTTAATCACTCTATCTATTAACGAAAACCTCATGAAAATCCGTTCAGTGGTTTTTGAGTTTATCGCGAACAGACAGACAGATGCGGCGGACGACTTTGTTTTATAGTGATAAGGTAAAGAAGATATTATAAAGTTTTAAGAATACATTTTCTCTTAGCAACTGTTGATCTCCTGGTACCATGGTGGTTCGATACACTAATTGTCATTGGAGTTAGGAAATTACTTTAAACTAACTTCTCGCTACGGTTTTATCTGTATAATTATGTTTTTTTTAATCCATTTAATAACTAGTCAGTTCCCGCGACATTGTTTGTGTAAAAACGATTTAAAATATAGGAAGTTCGGATTCCGTATGTATTAATTATTGATGACTAGCGGGCCCGGCAGACGTTGTCCCGCCCTGATTATGAAAAAAGCCTTGTCAAATTATATACTAAAACGTTCCTCATTAATCACTCTATCCACGGGTGAAAACCGCATGAAAATCCGTTCGGTAGTTTTTGAGTTTATCGCGAACAGACAGACGCGGTAGGGGACTTTGTTTTATACTATGTAATGATTACCTATATGAGATAGCGTAGTGATATCAAGTTCATTCTTTAAAAAAATATATTTTTCGGTAGAAGTTTCATTGAAATCGGTTCAGTCCAATTTGAGGTTAGGCCGTACAAACAAAAGACAATTCGTTTTTTATATATTACAACTAGCGGGCCCGGCAGACGTTGTCCCGGCCTGATAATAAAAAAAAATAACAAATTATATACCTAAATCTTCCTCATGAATCACTTTATCTTCTGGTGAAAACCGCATGAAAATCCGTTGAGTAGTTTTTGAGTTTATCGCGAACAGACAGACAGACGTGGCAAAGGACTTCGTTTTATACTATGTAATGATATTAAATAATTAACATATCATTATCATTATATAGTATAAAACAAAGTCCCCTACCGCGTCTGTCTGTCTGTCTGTTCGCGATAAACTCAAAAACTACCGAACGGATTGTCATGTGGTTTTCACCGATGGATAGAGTGATTGATGAGGAACGTTTTAGTATATAATTTGTCAAGGATTTTTTCATAATCAGGGCGGGACAACGTCTGCCGAGCCCGCTAGTTATCTTTATATATATAATTATTCTGTCCTTGTGTATGTGACTGGACTCCTCCTAAACCGCTGGACAGATTTTGATGAAATCGTTTGTGTGTTTAGGTGGATACAAGAATGGTTTAAATTCCCGTTTGATCCGGCAGGTGGCACTACGGTTGACTGTTCGATTTTTTTTTATTATCAAGACAAGACAAAGTCCGACGGTCCCGCTAGTATTATTATAAGTCTTAAATTCTTTTCAAAGTTTTCTTAAACGGCGTCATTTCTTATCTCGCTATTCTTCTTATCCGTCGGTGAGCACTTACCATCAGACGGATCTTGAGATTGTTTTACGAAAGGTGTCGTTTTTTACATAAAACTATGTTAAGCAAATATAACGATACTTTGGAAAAATCTTTTACGAAATTCACTATTCAATCAGAAACAGTATTAGAAATATAGAAAATAGTCTTAATAATTCTTCACTTGAACCATCATTACATAGTATAAAACAAAGTCCCCTACCGCGTCTGTCTGTCTGTTCGCGATAAACTCAAAAACTACTGAACGGATTATTATGCGGTTTTCACCAGTGGATAAAGTGATTCATGAGGAACCTTTTGGTATTTTTTACGTTACGATTTTTCAAGGATTTTTTTATAATCAGGGTGGGACAACGTCTGCCGAGCCCGCTAGTATAAGATAAATTAAAATTGAATTCAGAATAAAAGAGAGAAAAAAGAAAAAAAAACATTTAAGAGAATTGGCACTTTATTATAACTATCTAAACTAGTAAGAATATAGTTTGAAGGTAGATAATGCCCTAAATATATTCTAATGAGAATTTATACGTTCCAGAGTCAATTAAAATCAGTATTAATTATGACAAACTAATTAATATTAGATTTGGGATAAAAATCCCAAAGGAAACATATAAAATACATATTCAATAAACCGAATAACTTAAATATAGTATATTAAATTACTTACTCTATATTACGATCTTGAAGGAGAATCAATCATCTTCTGACATACATAAAAATATATTATTAATATTATATATATGTAAAATGTACTAACTATAAATACAGACGTCCGCTACGCTCGAAGTCCACGGAACGACTGCCTTCCCGCTTGCCGTATACGAAATTCAAAAGCTTACTTCGAAAGTCCAAGTAACGTTGATCCTTCATATATACGTTTGACCCTCTTCTATTAGTGTAATAAATCGTTTACGAGGGGGAGAGGAAGCTCTATGTACATTGGTCAACCCTTATCAATTCAATGAATGTACATCAAAGAATTTTCGACCGTATTAAAATTACTTATGGTTGCTTTTAGGATGCGTTTATACTTGCCCAATGACTTTAGTACAAATGAGTATAGGTTTTATTGCTAGAGTAATAAGGTGGAAAGTCCATTGGTAAGTGATTGAAAGCCACAGGTCTTCGATAAGTTCTCCCATGAAAGTGCTTGTTATGTCTTTCAGGAAAACGACTTAACTTAGAAAAGTGAAGAAAATCGAGTTTCCCATTAAAAAAAGGTATTATTTTTTCAACTCTGCAAGTCATTATTAGAGGTGGTTTATCATTACATAGTATAAAACAAAGTCCTATACCGCGTCTGTCTGTCTGTCTGTTCCCGATAAACTCAAAAACTACTCAACGGATTTTTATGCGGTTTTCACCAGTGGATAAAGTGATTCATGAGGAACGGTTTCGTATATAATTTGTCAAGGATTTTTTTATAGTCACGGCGGGACAACGTCTGCCGGGCCCGCTAGTTAATTTATATATTGCAATGAAATTTATCAAATTAAAAAGTGGCTATGCCTTCGGCTCCGTTCGTCTGAACTACAAACATATGTAAATTTTTTTACACAGCGTTTTTGAACACTACAGAGGTTTTTTTATGTCTAAAGTAGTGAGCACCGGCTTTGCACGGGTTTACTGTACTTATTATGTATGTATTTACATATAACATAGTTTGTAGGGGTATTTTGTAAAATAAACCAGTTGTCATTAGAAGCTCAAGGAAGGTTGTTTTAGTAATATCATGTAATATATAACAATAAGATGACGTAAGTATCTAAATCATGTAATCTTTATAAGAATCTTAATATAAACAGATTTCTTTGGTGCATCTGATTTTTTTATCTGTGATCTCTTCTAAGTTATTCATTTAGATGATATGATGTAAATGGCAATTTTAATCTACATTAAGCACCTAACATGACTAAATTATTTAATAGGAGAAGGATTAATACTAAATTTGATAAATAGCGTCGAAAATAACCGATAAATTTTGAGTAATTTTTAAAAGATAAAAATGATTATTGTGGCGTATCCTTAGGAGATAGACATACACAATCCAGGACTTTTTTGTAGATATTTTCAAGATGTACAATTCCGTAGTATATTATACTGATGTGTCTCATAAGGTTTACCCAGCATTTTCAATGTAAGCGCGCGAAAACGGTTCCTAACGACTTCATTGGAATACTTCGATTTTTTTCTACCTTATATAAATATAATGTACATGTGTTATATAAATAAATCTTCTGGTCTCTTTTCGGTTTTGTTATTAGGAAGCAGTAGAATATACTAAAAGTAATCCTGTATCATCATTACATAGCATAAAACAAAGACCCCTACCTCGTCTGTCTGTCTGTCTGTCTGTTCGCGATAAACTGGAAAACTACCGAATGGATTCTTATGCGGTTTTCACCAGCAGATAAAGTGATTCACGAGGAAGGTTTCGGTATATAATTTGTCAAGGATTTTTTTTATAATCAGGGCGGGACAACGTCTGCCGGGGCCGCTAGTAAGTAATAAAATATATTTCAATAATTTTTACAAATGTCTGTTTGTTTGTTTGAACACAAATCACTGCTAAAGTACTGCGTTCACGATAAAACCTCTACAAGAAAGTATATCTCCAAGTAACATTTAGTTTCTGTTTCATTAAAATCGGTTCGGTCTATCAAAACATTTTTTTTCCTCGAATTGACTACGCTATTGGCATAGCAAGGCCTTAACAGCTTCATCGGGCTACTAAGGCGAGCGCTTAAGACACTCAGCCGATTTTATTTTGACAACTAGCTCAAGGGTGCGCGGCTCACTTGGGTTTGGGCTGTTGCCTGATACATCCAGTTCGCGACCTATCTGAGCTAAGCTAAGCTGCATATTCATACTTATATGAGTTATGGTCTATAGAGACATATATGTGTCCCAAGTATACATACCTCAATAACTCTTATATGTATTTTGTGTCGGAATATATTCTAAACTATTTCAGTTCGATAAGGGAAAAAAACAAAACCTTTCCACTTTCATGTGTAAGCATGTATGCGTGCACGTGTGTGGAGGTGATATGTGTAATGTTGTCGCAGTGATGTAAGATTTTGTGTAACTGTATCGCGCGAGCAGCGTACTCAAGGACTCGATGCTGAGGGAACGGACGTAGGCTTCAGCCGCTGCCAAGGGTGGCCTAGTCTGGTGTGCGGGGGCGACAATTACCCCCAGACCACGGCGGCGTGATCGTTTGTGAGCACGCTCTCTTTGGAGAGACAGGCTGGAACTGATCGTCCACTGCCGTTATTTCATCGAGAGGGTCGGTAAAAATATGTAGCGGACGTCTTTTATAACGCGCAGCGTTCAGTACGGATTCGTATTTTGCGGCGGATACCACTAACGGACTGAAGGGTCGAAAGTTATTGTAATTTTAATGACGACGCGACTTAAGTAGGAGAGAAAAGTAGATAAGTAAATGGACTTAATACATTCAGATGGTTTTATTAATCACTGTTTTTTTACATTTGGTACCACACGGATCGAGTCACGGGCATAGTTAGTATATAACCAATAATGAATGTATTTGTTGTTTATCCAGAAACAACTTCTAAAGTATTGGACCGATTCTGGCATGATTTTCATTGGTCGATCGAGAATGTTTCAAACTATAATATATATGATTAGCTGTACCCGCAACTTTGTCTGTGTTATTTAACTTTATATTATATTTAACTTATATATGGGTATAGAAAAACACAGGAACATAATTGAATGTGATTTAAAAAAACAATAAAAAAAATTATAAGACAGTCCATAATTAATCTATTTCTTACAATTTTTTATTTGTAAATAATAACTAACAGAAAAGCCACTATTACGTCGTTCATATTCCCTTTAAATATGGACGAAGTCGCGTGCTAAACCCAGTATAGTAATAAAATCCAAATAATAAAAGATATCCATTACCCGTAGACACGTACATCATTTTACTTTCAGGCCGTTGGAAGAGGTCCTTAATTTCTATATCTGTCCCTATCGCACTCGTATGAGTGAGTGTATATCTATCTCGCTTTAACCTTATAAGAGCATTTCCATCCTTTTTATGTTACGCTAGTAGAATTCTCCGGTTTCGCTTGGTGTTTTATTTTATTTTATGAAATTTATAACATCATATCTTAATATATATATTTCTTGTGTGCGTGTGTATGTGACTGAACTCCTCCTAAACGACTGGACCGATTTTGATGAAATTGTTTGTGCGTGTTCGAGTGGATCCGAGAATGGTTTAGATTCACAATTGGACCCGGTAGGTGGCGCTGCGGTTGACTTTTGGGATTTCTATTTTTTATTATCAAGGCAGGACAACGTCCGCCAGGTCCGCTAGTTATATATATATATATATATATATATATATTATTACGTATGTATATTATTACGTATGCTGGCCATTATGTAGGATCACTCCGCAACACGTCAAATTCTGCAGTGATCACTTAAAATCACGAGAGCCGTACGCCTGTTCCTTAAATCACAGGTTTCTATACACATGAACAAAATTAAGACCTGTTACTTATTCGGGCTAGTTTTGATAATGGCTGAGCCGATTTTAATGAGTTTTTTTTATGGAATACATACTAGTTTTAGGGATTATTTGGACTACATATTTTTACGTTGGTAAATAGGAGTTAAATAGTGATTGTGAAATTGAATATAGGTGGATTAAGTCACTAGAAGGTATAGGTAGGAATATAGGAATTAGATATGACTGAAAAATTTTTTAAAAAGAATATACAAAATCGCAGGCAGCAATTAGTTGTGAATAAGGTAAACAATCATGCTTATCCATGTGGTGCGTCTCATGTTGTCTTTTTTTTATGTCATAGGAGGCAAACGAACAGGCGGGTCACTTGATGTTAAGTGACACCGCCGTCCATGGAAACTAGCAACACCAGGGGAGTCGCAAGTGCGTTGCCAACCTATGCTTCTGGCCCTCTCACTGACCGAACGAAACGCAACAATGCGGGTACCGTTACTTCACGTCGGTTTTCTATGAGAGGGTGGTACTACCCCGGACGAGCCGACCCATTTATGCTGAAACCAGTAATAGTTTCAGCGTGGCTCTACCACCTACAAAATCTGTCTGATATCAACACGTGTCGTTTAATCGTTTCTATGCTTGTATAGTTACCGGAATCACAAAATAAAGGAAAATATAGTTTACTAGCCTCTGCCCGCGACTTCGTCTGCGTGGAATAGTTACTTTGGGCTAACGCTAACACGCAACGGAGCTCTCAAGAGGAAAAAACCCCGATTTAGAAACATTATTCCTTGGTGCTCCGCTCCTATTAGTCTTAGCGTAATGATATGTAGCCTATAACCTACCTCAATAAATTAGCTATATAACGCTCCAAGAATTTTTCAAATCGGAGCAGTAGTTTCTGAGATTGCCCCCTACAACGTCACAAACTCACAAACTTTACCTCTTTATAATAATATATAGTATAGATTGAGAACACTAACATTAGACTAGAACCATTGTATGTCATATTTACTTTTTGAGAAAAAAAAGTGGGTGCATACTTATGATCACAAGATAGAAGTGAAAAGTAATAATAATAACAATATTTTATTATTATAATGCGTAACAAAAAACCTAATTTAACATGGTTGATAAAATAAACTTGTTTGATGACGATTGGAGTCGAATATACACGATTTAGTGCGTTCCCTTTCATTCACTGTTCAACGCGCCCAAAAAAACGATCCTCATTTTAATTCAAACATATGCTTTTTGCTCTGTTATATGTTTTAGTACCTGTTATCGGAGTAAAGACAAAAAAAACAAACGTGGACAGACTGACAATTTTGTTATTAGATATGTTCCGTCTCGCTCGCACACCGCGACCTGATTGTCCCGACGGTTTCACGCTTCGGTCGCTTTACTTATGTTTTAGTGACTTCTGAGTTTACATTTCCACCCCCTTGCTTTTTATGAAATTAATCACTTAAATACTCATGATCGCCTGGTACTTCATAGGCTTTTTCTTCTTAGTTTGTGATTTTTATTCCATTCGTAAATAATTTTATGCAGTATGAAGTTTAAGTTCATTTGTACTTATGATTGAATTCTTAAGTATTCATTATCTCCTGGTATACGTTTTTTCTCTCTTATTCTTTTGTATGCATTTTTTTAATGCATTAGAAGAGAAGAAGAAATTAATTTATAAATTTTACTTTTAAATATCTTCTTACTTCTTCTGTGTCTGATTTTCTAAATAAAAAAAAAGCGTGTGTGCTTTAGACCACAGGATTGGAGTAAAGCTTCTTTAGCTCCATCTATATGTATGTATATCATTACATAGTATAAAACAAAGTCCCCTGCCGCGTCTGTCTGTCTGTCTGTTTGCGATAAACTCAAAAACTACTTAACGGATTTTCATGCGGTATTCACCAGTGGATAAAGTGATTCACGAGGAAGATTTTGGTATATAGTTTGTCAAGGATTTTTTTTTTATAATTATAGCGGGACAACGTCAGCCGTGCCTGCTAGTTATATATATCATCATTACATAGTATAAAACAAAGTCCCCTACCGCGTCTGTCTGTCTGTCTGTTCGCGATAAACTCAAAAACTACCAAACGGATTGTGATGCGGTTTTCACCGGTGGATAGAGTGATTGATGAGGAACGTTTTAGTATATAATTTGTCAAGGATTTTTTCATAATCAGGGCGGGACAACGTCTGCAGGGCCCGCTAGTATATATATATCATCATCATTATCATTACAAAAGTATAAAACAAAGTACCCTACCGCGTCTGTCTGTCTGTCTGTTCGAGATAAACTCAAAAACTACTAAACGGATTTTTATTTGGTTTTCACCAATGGATAAAGTGATTCACGAGGAATGTTTTGGTATATAATTTGTGAAGGATTGTTCTATAGTCAGGGCAATCAGGGCGGGACAACGTCTGCCGGGGCCGCTAGTATATATATATATATATATATATATATATATATAATATATACATGTATATATACATATATTAATTTACTACAATTATTTAAATTTATTATGGGTTTTTATTGATTATGCGAAACGTAACTCTATCTGTATTAAGTCAAACGTACGTAAAGAAGTTTTCTTCAAAAATATTTAAAAAAAAGTGTACAGTCCTCGTCAATATTTTTCGCCTGCTTTGAATATAGTTGTTCTCGATTGCCCGTTATATAGTTAGGAATTTATAAAATCATAGGAATAATACATTGGCATTTACTATAAATATAATTGAAATGTCATTCCTTAAAACTGAAGTGAAAAAAAACCTCTTTAGACGCGTTGAGCGGTAGTTTTGCAGGAGACACTTTTATAATTTCGCGTCATGACTGCCTCGACCTTTTTTAGTTAGAGTTAAAAGAGAAAAACGATTATTGTTGGTCATTCTGGGCGTATGAATCTTAAAAAAAGAACTCTTTAACGCTTAAAATAACTAGGGGAACACTCAGACAGACGATTTATAATATCTATAGCTAGATAATGGGTTGGAGCCCATATCAAATCATAGATTGTATGTAAAACCATTCTATTACGTCACCGTCCGCTGACACAATGGTCTTGTGGGCATCCCACTATGCTTAATTATTCGTGACATATGATATAATAGCTTAACTACTGGAGTGTTCAAACCATAAGCTGTATACAAGCGAATTTAGACTTATGATGCACTGGTCAATATTCTGTTGACAACAGAATTTAAAAAAATCTTGTAACAAATAACGTAACACAAAATTATAATTTTAAAAATTGGCTAGATATGGCTTAATTTTATTATCGGCAACCAATCTTCCACATTATTACTGCCATTGTCGAGTAGGTAATAATATTAGAAGTGTATCGCGTTAAATACAATGTTCCAACAAGATGGCGGCCCTCTTGTTAGCACTTTCCATGGAGTTTTTGTTGCATCTCAGAATTCATGCTCCGTGGTATTATTTGCCATCCACTTATGCACAATAACTGAACTATATTACGTAAACCATCACCAATATTACCAAATATACTCTATATTTGGTAATTCAACACAAGATCTATCTATACATCTATACATCATCATTACATAGTATAAAACAAAGCCCCCTATCGCGTCTGTCTATCTGTCTGTTCGCGATAAACTCAAAAACTACCGAACGGATTTTCATGCGGTTTTCACCGGTGGATAGAGTGATTGATGAGGAACGTGTTAGTATATAATCTGTCAAGGATTTTTTCATAATCAGGGCGGGACAACATCGGCCGGGTCCGCTAGTCATTACATAGTATAAAACAAAGTCCCCTACCGCGTCTGTCTATCTGTCTGTTTGTTCGCGATAAACTCAAAAACTACTGAACGGATTTTTATGCGGTTTTCACCAGTGGATAAAGTGATTCACGAGGAACGTTTTGGTATATAATTTGTTCCGGATTTATAATCAGGGCGGGACAACGTCTGCCGGGCCCGCTAGTATAATATAAAACAAAGTCCTCTACCGCGTCTCTCTGTCTGTTTGTTCGCGATAAACTCAAAAACTACTGAACGGATCTTCATGCGGTTTTCACCACTGGATAAAGAAATTCATGAGGAACATTTTGGTATAATTTGTCAAGGTTTTTTTTATTACGTGCGGGCGGGACATCGTCTGCCGGGCCCGCTAGTCTATACATATAATAAGAATGTAAATCTAACGTGTCTTGGAATAAGTAATAAAATATATTTCAATCATTTTTATAAATGTCAGTCTGTCTGTTTGTTTGAGTACGCATCACTGCTAAAATACTGCGTTCATGATAAAACCTCTCAAGAAACTCATAAAGCATATCTTCGAGTAATATTTAGTCTTCGGTTCATTAGAATCGGTTCGGTCTATCAAAAGTTATTGTAATTTTAATGACGACGCGACTTAAGTACGAGAAAAGTGTAAGCGAACTTAATACATTCTGATGACTTTATTAATCAGTGTTTTAGTTAACGTAAAGTTGAACACAAACGAAGTCGCGGGCACAGTTAGTTATGAATAAAATATAGGTACATGACAGACTAAAAAGACTGACATAACTGTGCAATGTGGGTAAATAAAATGCAAAAATTGAGACAACGATAGCCGCTTAATTAGGAGATAAGTACGTTCAGATTGAGACTCTACGTATCGAATGACTTCACCAGGAAAAGCTTTTAACTTAAGTAAGTTATCGGCTAATAATGCTGCCGGTAAACTGTACAAATGATTGGCTGAGAAAATTCTAAGCGATATTTTCACTATAATTTTGTTAACATTAGCAGATGTGTTTTCAATGAGGAACAGAATAATCGTGTGACAGTTGTTTGAACGCGACTTTGCTCGTGTTTTTTATATTAAATATCCGTCTCCGTACTTAAACTTAAAGTAGATGTTTGTGTGTATGTGAAAGTATGTATAAGTGCCTATCTGGGTATAGTGGTTCTGTAAATATAGGTAAATGTATATAGTTAAGTTTTTATACTACGTGACTTCGTATAGTATATATTTTATGAGCCTTCTCATATATTAGGTCTTTACCTATGAAATTGCCGTTTTGTATGAAAAAATTTAAACGAATTTTTTTCATGTATTTTTTATTTGTATTAATCGAAGTAATCACCCATGCAATCAATGCATCTTTGCCAACGCAGTGGCAGTTTATTGATGCCCTTCTTAAAGAAATCAGCTGGACGGGAGGCAACAAATTCTTCAAAGGCATTTTGTACTGCCTCTCGGGTATTGAATTTTTTTCCCGCCAAGGAGTTATCCAAATTCTGGAAAAAGTAGTAGTCTGTAGGCGCAAGGTCTGGTGAGTAGGGCGGATGACGAAGAACTTCCAACTCCAGTTCTTGCAACTTGGAGACCGTCTGCTGTGCAGTATGAGGTCGCGCGTTGTCGTGCAGGAGCAGCGGAGACGAGCGATTGACCAATGCTGGTTGGAGATGTGCCAGCTTCTCCATCATTGTGTTCAGTTCTTCATAGTACACATCTGCAGTAATGCTCACCCCGTTTGGTAAGAAGCTGTGATGAATCACACCGGCGCTAGACCACCAAACAGTGACCATCACTTTTCTAGGGGTAAGTTTTCGTTTAGGGCATTATTTAAGTGCTGAACCAGGATCCAACCAACTTGCTGAGCGCTTGCGGTTATCAAACAGAATCCATTTTTCATCGTAGGTAACAATGCGGTTTAAAATTCCTTCATTTGTGTGTCTGTTGGGCAGTGCAAGGCACGTCTCGACGCGTACTTCGCGCTGGCTATCATTGAGTTCGTGGGGCATCCATTTGTCAAGTTTTTTTATTTTGCCAATTTGACGCAAATGGACCAATATTGTTTTGACGTTAACGTCGAAAGCTGCTGCTAATTCAGCCGTAGATTGTGTATCATCAGCTTCCACAATCGCCTATAATTCGTCATAGTCGACCAAAGTCTTCGGACGTCCGCGAGGTTCATTTTTCAGGTCGAAATTCCCAGAACGGAAGCGAGCAAACCAATAACAGGTGGTGCGTTGGTTTGTAGTGTTAGCTCCGTAAACGTCGTTGATGTTGCGTGCCGCTTGTGCCGCGTTGCTGCCACGACGGCACTCATATTCCATAATTACTCGAATTTTTAACGTATCCATGATGACAAAAAAGATTGAAATGCGATGAAAATGTAACACTAACCAATAAACAAATGACTACTTTTGGAAAAAGAATTCCATGTTTTTAAAATAAAATAAATTTGAAATTAGAATTCTTAGCCAAACAAAAATAATTTTGATTTGAAATGGCCAGTACTGCAGAACGGCAATTTCACAGGTAAATACCTATTATATACTTTAATAGATATAAGCCAAGGAAGTTTCACTTCCTTCGCGTGTACACATTGATACACGCAATATTTGTGTGACGCGATATCTTATTTAGGCGCGTTGAGTGGATTTTTGGTAGGAGATAAACTTATGACTTCGCGTCATGACATGCTACGTAAGCAAGACTGGCTGTATTGCGCTTGTGCAGCCTGTTTGATGAATTAATAAACTATATAAAAATGTATATAATTATTGTTCGGAATGTCAATAGATATGACAAACAGACTGATGTAAAAATTTTAATATTGTAATTCACACTATAAATAATTTGAGAATTTAAAAGAGAACACAGTTATTCCATTTTTTTAGGTTTTCACTTCCATCGTAAGTCGTTAGGACTGCCTCGACTTTTTTTTTGGATATTTTTCATTTTTTATAAAAAAGTTCCCTATGTGTTGTTTTCTATCTGTAATCAATGCAATTTCATGACCGATTGAGTTATTGAGGCGTGATAGCGTAACAAATAAACAAACAGACACATTCTCATTTATAAATTAGTTAAGGCTAGCTGATAACTAAGTTGGTTGGTTGATTGTTGTTTTTTTTTATCAATTTTATTTTATTCTTACTATAAAAAAAAATCCCAGGATAAATCAGTGTTTTAAGAAAATATTATATTCCATCAGCCTTTTGTACCAGGAGCCCAGACAATGGTAAGGATTATAAGAATTAGTTCAATAGGTGTTCGGTCACGGAGCCGTTGCCTAGCAACGGAATTCGCCCCTTAATTCATCACTTATATTGTTTTTAATATTAATAAAGCAACTACTTATATACTGCTAGTGCCTTAGTACTACCAAATAACATGTAGATATTAAAAAAAAATGTAAATGCTTTAAAAACGACCAACGACCAATTTTTTTTATAATTTATTATTTATTTATTTTATTATTGGCAACCAGACTTCCAGCCTATTATTACTGCCACTAGTAGGCAATAAAAGTGTCTTGCGATAATTTCAATTTTTTAACAAGATGGTAGCCTCCCTTTTCAGAATCTTCCAGGGAGTTTTTGTGCCATTTCGAAATTCATGCTCCGTGGTATTTATTTCCCATACACTTCACTTGTGCAAAATAACCGAACTATATTAAGTAAAATGCCACGACTATTACAAAATATAGAGTCAAATATCACACGATTATGGATCACTGCATATTATAAAACAAATTCCACCGCCCAGTTTTTCTGTCTATCTGTGAAGTCAAGCCGCCTGGGAACTTTCGTCGAAAACAGTGCCTAATGCCTTTGAGATGTAACAAAACAATTTATGTAATAAACGATACAGAGGAAGCTGCGGCTATCAGCGAAGTATAAATATAAATCTTCTAGAAGAAGTTCACTAAATTATAGTGAAAACCACATCAAAATCTGTCGTTTACTTTAGAAGGATTGAGGGAATACACAGACAGATTTTTTATTGATGTGATAACGTGCTATAAATCGATCCCGTCCGGTTGCACGTACTGCAAAGCATGACTTATTGTCACGTTCCGCCTAAGCCGAGCGTAAAAGCGAGAGCGCGGAACAAGCGATAGCGAGGCGCAATCGGCCTAAGCGTTCGGCTCGAGACGCATCTATCTATATATATAATAATTAAATTCAAATCATAAGTTTGTAATTTTCATTAAAAACTTTCTTATGACTTTTTTTTTATTTTTGGCAAGGAGTCTTCTAGTAGACTATTATTGCCATTGTCAAGTGAGTATCAATATTACAAGTTTCTTGATATAATTTCAATGAACTAACAAGATGGTGGCCATCTTGTTAGAACTTCCCTGGGAGTTTTTGTGGCAAGTCATAATCCATGCCCCGTGAAATAATTTCTGATCCACTTCACTTATGCACAATATCCAAACTATATTATGTAAAGCAACACCAACATTACACAATATAGAGCCAAATAACACAAGATTATGGATAAAATATAAATACCACTACATGGCATTCCAAAATCCCGCCAAAAACTCTTCTCATGACATCACGTAAAGTTATCGTCCTTAAACCGACTTTACAGATAACCAATTTTTTCGACCTGACGACGCTATTCACCTAACAAGGCCTTAACAGCTTCACCGGACTATACACAGTCAGACAAGAAAAGTGTCTACGTTCGATAATGAAATCGTAGGAATTAATTACTTTTAAGTATATTTTGTAGCATGTATACTATAGTCAAAGATAGTCTAATGGCCATTTCCCCCCATTTTCCTCCCTTTTCCCGCTCGAAACCGAGTAATATGATTCCCGATGAATTCTTCACGCTGAATAGGATATTTGTGAGGCGTCGACCCAGATAACGCGCTTAACAAGAATTTTATTCTTAACATAGTCTAAGAGACGGTAATTTTCGTAAGTACAGAATCATCCCAATTTTCTTTTCGGTAACTACTTTGGTATTTAAATAGTGGTTTGTAATTTGAAATCTGAACATACTTTGAAATTGTCACAATTTTTGACTTGCATCTAAATCGTGACTGACTAATCTTTATGACATTATTATCTAATGCTCATGCAACGCCTCAAGGGAAAGAGAAGTGACTAATACCAAATATCATTGTGTAAACGAACACAATTTGAAAAAAAAAGTCGAGGTCGTCATAAGGGTACTGCCGACAGGCGTGAGGACTCAAAATAATGGAATAGCTGCGTATTTTTGGAATTCATAAATTAGTTTTAGTCTGAATTATTTAAATATCGTTTTTTTTTTTATATAATTTTTTTTTATATCATAGGAGGCTAACGAACAGGTGGGTCACCTGATGTTAAGTGATCACCACCGTCCATAGACACTTGTAACACCAGAGGAGTCACAAGTGCGTTGCCAGCCTGTATTTGGGAGAAGGGGAAGTGGGGAAGAGGGGAGGGGGAAGGGAGTTGGGTATCCGGCGCTCTCACTGACCGAACGAAACGCAACAATGCAAGCACTGTTACTTCACGTCGGTTTTCTGTGAGAGGGTGGTACTACCCCGGGAGAGCCGACTCATTCATGCTGAAACCAGTAATACCTTCAGCGTGGCTCTACCACCTACAAAATCGTAATTTGTGTATCCTATTAAAATTATTATCATTAGTCTGATTTTCACATCTATTGACATTCCGAACAATAATTTTATACATTTTTATAGAGTTTATGAATTAATCAATCATATAATGAGCTGGGCAATCTCCCTACAAAATGTCAATATTAGATGTAAACAGGCCTCTATACTACACATCGCGTCGCTAGTTTACGCAAACCGCGCAAGTACAATACGGTCGGTCATGCTATTAGCATGTCGTGACATGAAATTATAAGTTTATTTCCTGCCAAAAATACCACTCAACGCGCCTAAATAAGTTCAAAAAAATTGTAGTTTGTATGTAAATGATAAGCCTTTGGTGATTTTGCTTTAAAATTGTTCGTGACCGAATAAAGATATCTTATTGAAGGAAAGCACGAGCTCAATCAACACACCAGCCATATCACTAGCTTTTGCTCATGGCTGCGCTCACGATAATGTAGATTTTAGAATCCCTTGCAGACAGTATTTTTTCTAGATGAAAAGCAACTTACGCCCTATTCTGTAAGCCTGGTAACTTGTATGCAATTTAATGGTGATTGGTTGAGTAGTTTAGTTGCGAAAGATATACAATTTCACCCAGAAAAAGTAGTGTTCTCGAGAGAACATTAACACGAGCGAAGCCGCGAAAAAAGCTAGCTTAACAAACACTAGTCGATTCCTGAACGCGACACGCATAAGCATATCCCAATTGTCATGTCTTAACACTCAGTATATACCGAAGTGTAAAGCTCTTAGACTACGTAGATTCAGCCATTACCGGCGCTGATATCTTTGTTAAAGAAAATTCGAGTCGTGCATTTGTTGAAAATGATCTTACGTACAATAAACGACTTTAATACCACATGATAAAGTCGAATTTCAAATGATGTATCACGGAAATATTGTTATAAGTTTCTGATAATAATTCACCAGACGAATATACGCTTTAAATGTTCATCTTAAAGTTCAATTTCCTTTGACTAATTTTGTATTAATTCATAGGGTGACCAAGTTATACACCTTTAATTATCTCTCGGTGAAGAGGAAACTGCGATTCATTTATAGCGAAGAATTAATTACGCCTTTTTGGTGACTTCTCAGAATCTTTCTGAGATCAAATCTAGTATTCATTTTTCATCGGTTAACATTCTCAGAACGGATTAATTAATGTATATAAAAATCTCGTGTCGAGATGTTTGTGTTCGAACTCCTTCGCAACGGCTGGACCGATTATTATGGAATTTCAAATGTATATTTGCTAGGTATAAGAATAGGTCGTACAGTATATTTTATATCTCTAGGTGATTTGGGTATCCTTACCCAGGATTTTTTTTATTTTTGATCAAAAAATATCTATAATCCCAAATTTTCACCTTCCTAATAACTCTCCCATTTTTTATTCGCGATTTTAGTATTTTTCTAGGAACAATATCGAAATGATTCAACGGCCGTTCGTATTTCAAACGAAACGAAATCATTAATGTTGCTGAATGACAGATGGCGCTTCGTCACGATCATTCCCTAAACCAACTAGGTATTTGTTTGAGTGATTCCCTCTATTGTTTGGTTTCACAATTGGAAATGGTGGTAGCCGTTGCAATCGGGTTCTAGTTTTTTTGAGTTTGGAAATACAATTGGAACCGTTAGGTAAACGATTTCACGCAGACGAAGTTGCGTGGGTTAGCTAGTCTAGTATATACATTTTTAATCGATTAAGATTGTCAGAACGGATTAATTAATGAATGTAATTCATGAGATTTACTATTTACCTTTGTATCATCATTACATAGTATAAAACAAAGTCCCCTACCGCGTCTGTCTGTCTGTTCGCGATAAACTCAAAAACTACTGAACGGGACTTAATGCGGTTTTCGCCACTGGATAAAGTAATTAATGAGCAACGTTTTGGTATATAATTTGTCAAGGATTTTTTAATAATCAGGGCGGGACAACGTCTGCCGGGCTCGCTAGTCGTACTATATTTTGACCACGACATATGTAATGGAAACACTGTTCTCGGATCGTAATTGACACAAGATCAAAAATAACTAGTGGTTAATTCCTTAATTAATTATTACTAGTTGGTTGGTCGAATGTCGACCATAGTTTATTGAATTTTTAAAGTTTGAACTTTATTAGGGTTCTTTTATCAATGGCATCGACTTCAAATATATAATTAGGTAGTTCAAATATCAATATTTTTTATTTGATTCGTTTAATTTAATAATTAAGTTATTTTTCGCTTTTTAGCACCTTATTAGTTTTTCACATCGAAGGCGGTTTTTTTTTTTTTTTGTAAAAAAAAATATTTCCCCGTTTTTAGTGTTCATAAATATATCTGGTTTGTAATGGGTATAATAAATCGGTTCCAATTTCACGAAAATACGTAGAGACGAAGTGGGTGAAAATCAAATAACCGATATTTCACCCCCTTAGGGGTTGAATATTTTTTTCAAATGTATATAGGACCACCGCTGAATATAACTAATTCAAATAAAAAAAGAATGATTAAAATCGGTTCATAATTTGCGGAGATATCGATTAACATACATAAAAAAAATACATACAACCGAACGTAGTAACCTCCTCCGTGACGCATCGCATGTTAATATCAGCACCTCCAGATATCAGTATTTTTATCATTTTTTTGTCACTTTTTACAAAAATATACATTCATTTCTAATTTACACTATTCTTAATCCAAATTTATTAAGTTTTATTTTCTGTTTTTTAGTTGGATTTTTTATGAAAGCGTGTTTTTTTAGTTTTTTTTAACTATTATTTATTTTTCATTTTTTAGTTACATTTTTTAACTTTTTTTTTCGGATTATTGCATTGTCATCGACCTTTGACAGGTGTGCAAAGTTTGAATTAAATCTGATCGTTGAAAGTAGGACAAAATCGAGCTCAAAGGGGTCGGTTACAAACAAACATACATACAAACATACAGGTGAAGCTAATAAAAGCGTGATAAAAATACATACAGTCGAGCATAGCAACCTCCTTCGCAACCTTTTGTGAAGTCCGTTATTGACGGATGTCAAAATGTCTTTTTTATTTACATGTGTGTATATGTTGTGTAAAATTGAAGCAGTAGTGTGAGTAATGCTTATTTTAATGAATTTAATGTACTTCTAATGCATTCTATATAAAATAAATAGCTTTCTGCACTTCTCCTCCATATAAACTTTAACTATGCCAAATTTCACGTTCATCCATTCACGCAATTCTTTTAAAAAGGGATACAAAGTTTTGGCTTCACGTATTAATATATGATGATGATTCTTGTCTCTCACCAATCAGTCTATTCCTCTAAAACCGAGACTTTGTCTAAAAAAGAAAATGGAGAATATTAAAGTATTAAAATACATGGTTACCAGGGTATAAGACGTTCCGAGGTATTCGAAGTTCGTAAGTTATTTAATAAGGCGGAGCGTGCCTCGCGAAACGGGCCGGCACGCACGTGCCTTGCGTATCCAGTACCCACCCATTCGAATTTATGATATCCTGGTACATTTAATTAATTACAATAAATTTTTATTTATGAAAAAATCTAATACATATATATATATATATATACTAGCTGTCGCCCGCGGCTCCGCACGCGCTTTTTTAAAATGTATCAAAAAATGTAAAATTATGAGTAGATGTTGTACATTATAGAGATGCTTTTTCAAAAACATTTGTAAGTAAAATGTAACGTGTACATTAGAATTGTAAATAATAACAGTGTATCGAATGAATTGGGATTTATCATCAGCAACATGCCTGGAACTTTAACCTACAAAATATCACCCTCAGTGCTCACTTAGACTATATAAGAAAGTAATTAAAGTTTTAAGCTATACATTATTGAACAATATGTGTTAATTTTTTTATTATATAGATCTAATATACCCGTATTATCGATATAATTAAGTTAGTCTTATACGTTGCTATAATCACTGAGTCATGTAGACGCAAGCGCGGTAAATAAATCAAAATGGCCGCCAAATTGACCAAAAAGATAATATAATTTTAATGACATACAAACATATGACTTTCAATTATATATATTTATTCTTGAAGTCCAGTAAAGCACACGTCTCACTCGCTTGTTTACAATAAACAACATATTTTTAATAAATTTTACATAAACGAATGCAAGGGTAACAGTTCAACAAATAAAATAGAATATGTCAACCGTTATAATTTCGCATATCTGCTTCATTGGCGCTCCACTCCTATTGGTCTTAGCTTGATGATATATAAAGCCTTCCTCGGTAAATGAGCTATCTAAAACCGAAAGATTTTTTCAAATCGGACCAGTAGTTCTTGAGATTAGCGCGTTCAACCAAACAAACAAACAAACAAACCAACGAACAAAAAAACTCTTCAGCTTTATAGATTAGTATAGATAAGAATCTAAATCTAACGTGTCTTGTAATTTTTTGATTTTAGTGAAAATAATTGTTGCAGGTGTCTAGGAATTAGTAATCGAATACATTTTAATTATTTTTAGAAATGTCTGTCTGTTTGTATTAACACGCATCTCTGCTAAACAAAGTACTGGGTTCACAATAAACCATCAGCAAGAAAATCGTAAAGCATATCCTCGGGAGTTCCACACTTAAGTCCATTAACTTATTTACTTTTCTCTCGTACTTACGCCGCGTCGTCATTAAAATTACAATTACTTTTGATAGAGCGAACCGATTTTAATGAAACAAAGACTAAGCTATCGTTGAAGATATGCTTTATGCTTTTCTTGATATGGTTTTATTGTGAACTTAGTGCTTTAGCAGTGATACGTGTACAAACAGATAGACAGACAGACAAACATTTCTAAAAATGATTGAAATGTATTTTACTTTACGCCCTTATTATAAAAATAAACTAGATTAATTATACACCTAAACCTTCCTCGTTAATCACTCTATCTACTGGTGAAAATTGCAAATAAATATAATATGTAATAATAATGATTTCTATACACCTGCAACAATTTTTTTTACAAGTCTAAATATACAGACACGTTAGATTTACTTTCTTATTACATGTATATTTCCCCCCCCTTCCTTCCTCCTTTCGATATCCTTTTGGAACCCCCCCGTTCCAGTCCTCCCCCTTCCCTTTAATATACCCCCCATTTAACCCCCCCCCTTTTTAGAAAGATGATATATATGTATAGACTAGCGGGCCCGGCGGACGTTGTCCCGCCCTTATTATGAAAAAATCCTTGACAAATTATATACTAAAACGTTCCTCATCAATCACTCTATCCACCGGTGAAAACCGCATGAAAATCTGTTTGGTAGTTTTTGAGCTTATCGCGAACAGACAGACAGACAGACAGACGCGGTAGGGGACTTTGTTTTATACTACGTAATGATATATTAGTTATATTCTTTGACTTCTTTGTGTATTGATAATTAAATTTATAATATACAGAGCAATCATGACGTCCTGGTATTAGAAATACAATCACGGAATAAAATTGGACGTCATCGACAGAGATTGGACACAAGATAGTGGAAAAACAGCTCATTCAATTCGTACAAAATGGTGAATTAGTGAAACAAGTCACCAGTAAAATTCCTGTCATTAGTTTTAGTAAATTTTAACACTGCGTCACGCGGGTATACGAGAGATACTCGACCAAAAATTCACATTGATCTTCTTGTACTATGAAGTGGTTATACTAGTCCACGTCATTTTAATGTATTAATATAGTCTATAGTTACTTATAACATACATTAAAAATTACTGCTGTGCTGAGGTCAGCCAATAATAGGTTACTACTTATGAGGTGTGAGATGGAATACAATGTATGTCACTGCGTATTACATACGCATAATTTGAGACACAGTATATAATAATCACTGGCTATCAGGTCATTGTAGAAATCACGTGTCATATCACTTAAATTAGTGAAACTATTACTTATAAGTCGGATGAACGTGATTTAAATTCACGCAATATAAAAGATGATAACGGAAATTATACATAAACGCCAGTTACATGCCGTAAAAGTATTTTCAAGCTCGCACGAACGTGATATAACTTTACGTACATTATTATATATTACGTATTCGCCGTCAACACGTCAGTAAGATCGCAGTCTTTCGTTCTCTCACAGTTTTCATGAAAATGTTACTTTCCCTGGGATTTGATTCATAGTTTTATTGTAGATTATTTTATTTTTAAACGTAATTCTATCATTAGCTATTTAACCCCTATAATTCTCTTACCGATTCCAAATTATTTGTCTTCAATTTTAATTACTTACCCCTATTCAAAATTAATCTAGACTTCCTGAAGTCCTGAAGAAGAAATATTCTGACAGATTTTAGTTCTATTGGTTAATTAAATATTACTATATTATATTATATACTATATTATAATACTATATATATACATATTGTAATATATTCGTAGGTGGTAGAGCTACGCTGAAGTTACTACTGGTTTCAGCATGAATAGCTCGGCTCGTCCGGGGTAGTACCACCCTCTCATAGAAACACCGACGTGAAGTAACATTGCTTGCATTGTTGCGTTTCGTTCGGTCAGTCAGAACGCCGGAGGCCCACCTCCCCTCCCCTCCCATCTCCTCTCCCTCTCTCTCCCTTTCCCCTAAACACAGGCTGGCAACGCACTTTCGACTCCCCTGCTATCGTTAATGTCTTTAGGTGACCCACCTGTTCGTTTGCCTGCTATGACATAAAAAAATTAGAAAGTATAAAATCAGGGTTCAATGCGTCTGGTTCATTGCACATTGGTTTGTATAACTCCACTTCTAAATGTGCTAGGGGAATGTATAAAATTAATTTAAATCACTGCTGTCTTATACATCGATAAACGCCGGCTGCACGCACGAAAAAGCATGTCTCTTTGTTACGTTCCGCCTGAGCCGAGCGTGCAACCGAGAGCGCGGAACGAGCGTTAGAGAAGCGCGATCGGCCTAAGCGTAACGGCTTGTGACGCATCTATCTATATATAGAATAATTCAATTCAATTCATAAAAGTATGCAATTTTTCATCAATGATTTCTTATGACGTTATCACGTAAGATTTTCGTCCGTAAACTAACTTTTCAGAAAACCAAATTTTATTCCATTACGTTGGTTTCGCGCGAAGATATTACATATATAAAGGGGGAAAGGGGTGATCGTAATATGATACGAGTCACTTCTCTTTCCCTTGACGCGTTGCATAAACATTATATAAAAAGTCGCAAAGCTTTGTCAGTCATGATTTAGATGCAAATCAAAGTCGTGGTAATTTCAAAGTCCGTTAAATGCCTTGAGATTAATGATCACATACTTGGCAAAATAATCAAACGATTTGAAGCAGACACATTCTCCATCAAGTCCAAAAAAATCGAATGGACATATAAGAAGATTTTCACGAAACATTATATATATGACCTAGTCTCTTCGTATATTAAACTTGGGGCATTTTTGAAACAAATGATCAAAGTTTTGCATGGGCGATATATTCGCACAGGTAACTAGGATTTTAATTAAAAAATATGTCTCCTCAAAGACGGTCTAGCTGTGTCGTTGGTTAGCACAGAAAAATAACATAAGAACCCTAAAAGTTTATTTATATATATTGGATTATCGAGAAATTTTGTGAACTATCTGAACTATATAAGCTGTGTCAAAAACCGGATAATGGTTGTGGATCGTAATTTACTACGGAAAAATCGTTCATAGAATATTAGAAGATGGAGATGAGATGTTTAATATAATAGGGCCACTAAAACTGGTCTATTAAAAAAAACAGAGTGTGTCGTAAACACACACGATAGAAGTGTTTTTATTTTGTATAACGGGGTAAGATTTTAATTTAAAAAATACATCAATAACTCGACGTGACGTGGTGTTCCCAGGCGGTCACCCATCCAAGTAATGACAACGCCCGACGTTGCTTAACTTCGGTGATCGAACGAGAACCGCTGTTTTCAACACTCTAGCCGGCACAGTGTTTACCAATTTTCGTTACGCAAAAAAATTGCCGATCATTATTTCAAAGGCTTCATATAAGTTGTTTTACTTTAGTGACAAATCGGTTGACATAGTAAGGAGGAAAATGTATTGAACTATTTTTCGTCTATAGCTTAAACAAAGTCCTCTGGTACGTTTGTCTGTCTGTTCAAGATAAACTCAAAAACTATTGAACGGATTTTCGTGCGGTTTTCATGAAGAAGGTGTAGGTATATAATTTGTTAAGGTATTTAAGGGATATTAGGACCTACTAATCTATATATATAATAGGTTAATCTACGTGTCTGTACTTTTTAGAGTTTTGCAAGTTTTGCAAGTTCACAGAAAACCGACGTGAAGTAACAGTGCTTGCATTGTTGCGTTTCGTTTGGTCAGTGAGAGCGCCGGGATACCCACCTCCTCTCCCCTTCTCCGTTCTTCCCCTCCCCATCCCCCACTTCCCCACTCCCCTCTCCCCCAAACACAGGTTGGCAACGCACTTGCGACTCCCTTGGTGTTGCAAGTGTCTATGGACGGTGGTGATCACTTACCATCAGGTGACCCACATGTTCGTTTGCCTCCTATAACATAAAAAAAAAAAAAAATCTAAGAATAAATAATAAAATATATTTCAATCACCGCCAAGGCACTGTACACGATAAAAACCCCTAAAGCATATTTTCGAGTAACATTTAGTCTTTGTTTCGTTAAAATCGGTTCGGTCTATCAAAAGTTATTGTAATTTTAATGACGACGCGGCGTAAGTACGAGAGACAAGTAGATAAGTAAATGGACTTAATACATTCAGATGATTAGTCACTGTCTTTAATTAAGGTTCGACGCGGACGAAGTCGGGAGCACAGCTAGTAAGGTAATAAGATCCTAAAAGTATAAATCTCTAATTTAATTGGTTTTTTTACAACAAAGTCCCAAAGGATATTACCGATTTGCCGGATTGTGAATTTAAGCGCCATGTCAAGCTGGTTTTGGTGTCAAAAGGCTATTATAGAGTGGATCAATATGTGAACGATGGTGATGTCTGGAATTGACTCATCTCTGTGCATCCATTAAAAACGTTTGTAAAATTTACTATTATATAGAATATATTATTATTCTAAATCTATACTATAATAAAACTGTAGCAAGGTCAAATCTGTACATTAAATATTTTTTGAAAATTTTTATCGGGGTAGACTTTGTTATCGATATAGAAGCCAAAAATAATCTTTTTACAATTTTTGTCTGTCTGTCTGTCTGTCTGTCTGTCTGTCTGTCTGTCTGTCTGTCTGTCCCTGTGAACACGCATCACTCTGAAAGTACTGAACCGATTTTTACGAAACTTGGCACAGTGATAACTAATATTACGAGATTACATCTAGGATACTTTTTATCTCATAAAACGCAAGGGATTCTCCAGGATCTGCCTGTTTGTCTGTCCCTTTGAACACGTACCACTCTGAAAGTACTGAACCAATTTTGACGAAATTTGGCACAGTGATAACTAATAATCCAAGGTTACATCTAGGATACTTTTTATCACATAAAACGCAAGGGATTCTCCAGGATAACGAACGAAAGTAAAAAATTTGTAGTTAATGAAATTTTTGACGGATTTTGGTAAATTTTCATTGTGCTATATATAGCAGACAGATTAGCTAAAAAGATAAGCTATATTTCCCTAAGCTACTTTAAAAAAAATACCAAAAAAAGAATCGCCGGGATTCGAACCGTCGGCTCCGGCGGACCATATAATGTCCAGTACGTTATAACTGAGCTACGGCTATATGACATTTCTATGCGTAATTATCGACCTCATATGAAAAAAATACGTATAAACGAAACTGTCACTTATATGTTGTTACATTTATTTTATTGTATAAAAAATGTTTGCTAAACAAAGGTGACAAGATTTTTTCCTAAAACATAAACCTAGATAATAGTTACATTGCATTGTAGAAGATGAATCTCAACTAGAGTTCTATCAGTACGTGTGTTGTTTCGATATTTGATAAAATTAGTTTTCTAAATGTTATTGGGTCTTGAAGTAGTTGGGTTCAGGTTTGTGAATCTAAGATTAAAATAAATCAGTTGAGGTGTATGCAGTTACTTTTTTTTTCTCGAACTGACCACGCTGTTGACCTAGCAAGGTCTTAACAGCTTCACCGGACTACTGTTTGCAGTTACTATGTTGTATTTATACTAATATTATAATGAGTGGTAAAGTTTTGTTTTCGAGGAATGCTTGGTACCTACTACTGGTCCGATTTCAAAAATTCTTTCACTGTTAGAAAGGTATATTATCCCAAGTTCAGTATCTCAGTAAAAAAGGTGGTTTGTATGTCAAAAGTAAAATAAATGTGACCAAATTAAAATTGAATGCAGATTTCACGTATACTTTACAAATTCTTATAAAACAAACAACTAAAACAAAATGGAAATTTAATGTAGATAAAGTTCAACTTTTACAGTATGTTACATGATGAAGTTACAAGGGGTACTGGGAAGACATTTATCGCCAATATATGTAAGTTAGTTTAGATCTTCACTTTGATGACACTACTTTAGGTAATGCTGCGAACAGAGTCTAGGCTTATTTTAAAAGATTTCTCACATACCAACTGGGTATATGTTTGAGTGAGTCCCTGGATAGTTTGGATTCACGATTGGAAGTGCTGGATAACGCTGCAATAGGGTTTTAGGTTTTTTAAGATTATTTGCGTTTAAAAATACAATTGAAACCGGTAATAACCGATTTGGTGCAGACGAAGTTGCACGGGTCAGCTAGTATTATATATATTTGTTAAAAAGATAAACCAGATCGAGTTTCTTGCCGGTTCTTCTCGATGACTGGGTTGTTTTCCGAACCGGTGGTAGTTTTGACGTTCATAATTGCCTTCTTAGGGCCTAAATTGAATAAAGTGTTTTTGAATTTGTTTTTGAATTTGAATTTGAATTAGAGAAAAAGAAAAATATGTGTGTAAAAATAGAAAAAAATCTTACGATTCACTGAACCGATTGATCCAAATTTATAATTACGTTTTGGGGGTTTCTAACAACACCCAGAAAAGACATTACGTGGCTTATAACTTCATATATCATAGAAAAACAGTGTTTGTTCTTTTGAATCCTATTATTAATAGTGATTCAGTTTCCGTACAATTACGAAACTCACTTCCTCAAGTAATCCCCTACAACACCATGAGTGCTTGAAGTTTCTAAAATGAGTACGCTGTACACTGCTCAATATAAACACAGTATAAAATGAAAGAATTTATACTACTCGTACACCTGTGGGCACAGCCGTAGCTAGGGGGGAGGAGGGGAGGGTTTAGTGGGCATGGGGCAATGCCCTACCCTAAAAATATCAAAAAGTAACATAAATTATTGCAATTAAATTGTTTGTTCATAGTTTGAGATAAAAAAAATCTAACGATAGGTGTCTAAACTGTATCGAACATACCACAGTTTGTAACATTCGAGGGCAGATCGATTATGATTAATTTTTTACTTCCGCCCTACCTGTAACCAATGCTGCCCTACCTCAAATTCGAATCTATCTATAGGCCTTTGTTTTTTGTTTCGCGGGGGAATCCTCTTGGATATTTGCACTTGGCCGATCAGCACAGGTGAGAATGCCAGATTTCTACTGACTAAACCCTTCGACGTTCTTCTTGCACCATTTAGTCGGGTGGGTAACGGCCTCTGCAGTGCTTCTACCCGACCCGGCAGGTGTTGACCCCTCATCAGGGTCCCGACTCGTAGTAGGAAGAGGGAAGACCTTGGCCCTCTCTGACAAACTGATGGGAGGCGCACTGAAAACTAATGCGTTTTAACCACGTGGGTCTGTGTTAGAGTTGCCAGGGCGACAGACATGCCCGTGTCCATCGACTAACTACAGCCCTGCCTGTGGGTGTGTTCCGGCAGCTGCAGTTAAGAACCAGTTCTGTATGTTTAGCGTGTTTACCAACTTAGACTACATTGCCATTTGCCATCAGACTGTGGAGAAGCGCGAAGACCTAAAAAGAATTTTAAAAGAATCCATATAAACTGTAACTCCCATCAGAAGCATAAGCGAAGTCGGGGGTAGTTTTTTTTTAAGTAAAACTTCTTTAGTCGCGACTAGGTGGTAACTGGACGACAATGCAACGGAAGTCCGTTACGGCAATATGGCGTCACGTTTTTGTACCATCCGGTTTTTGAAATATTTTTGAAGTTTGCCAATAAATAGTTTATAAACGAATGAATTTAAAACTTTGGAAAAAAAATATTAAATTGAATAATACTAAAAATCATACAATAGAATTAATTATGTATATATGGTCGCGCGACCGTGCTGCCATCTGGTTTCAATGTAAGTAAGTAACAAATGAAATCAAAGCTTCATTATCTGTAGTGCCATCTATCAGCTAATTCGGAACTTAAATAACACAGGAAATATTATTAGTATATTATTAGTATTAATTATTATTATAAATTGAATAATACTAAAAATCATACAATAGAATTAATTATGTATATATGGTCGCGCGACCGTGCTGCCATCTGGTTTCAATGTAAGTAAGTAACAAATGAAATCAAAGCTTCATTATCTGTAGTGCCATCTATCAGCTAATTCGGAACTTAAATAACACAGGAAATATTATTAGTATATTATTAGTATTAATTATTATTATAAATTGAATAATACTAAAAATCATACAATAGAATTAATTATGTATATATGGTCGCGCGACCGTGCTGCCATCTGGTTTCAATGTAAGTAAGTAACAAATGAAATCAAAGCTTCATTATCTGTAGTGCCATCTATCAGCTAATTCGGAACTTAAATAACACAGGAAATATTATTAGCAACTCTTTGTTATAAAGTAAATAAAATATAGAAAAGTACGAACAGATTACTATGATAAGTAACGAATTAAATTAAAATTAGAAGTATGATAGTAATTAAATTATTGTTTTAAAGTGTATAGTGGTCGTCGATAACCATTACATAGTATAAAACAAAGTCCCCTACCGCGTCTGTATGTCTGTCTGTTCGCGATAAACTCAAAAACTACTGAACGGATTTTCAAGCGGTTTTCACCAGTCGATAAAGTGATTCATGAGGAACGTTTTGGTATATAATTTGTCAAGGTTTTTTTTTATAATCAGGGCGGCACAACGTCTGCCGGGCCTGCTAGTAAATGTATATATTACTAGTGTTACATCAATAAATGCCTTTTTACATTCTCATATGATGTATTTATTTTTAAATTAATCGTCATCTCTTATAACGCCAAAGAAGTTTTACTGCAATCGCGTGTGACGGTTACACGCACTCATTTTTATTTTATTTTGTTGATTTCTTTTTTTTAATTTGATATGCGGCAAACGGATGTTAAGTTATCACCACCGTCCATAGACACTTGCAACACCAGGGTAGTCGCAAGAGCGTTGCCAACGGAGACGGGGAAAGGATTGCCAGCCTGTGTTGGGGGAGGGGGGGAGGGGAGGTGGGCCTCCAGCGCTCTCACTGACCGAACGAACCGCAACAATGCAAACACTGTTACTTCATGTCGGTGTTTCTGTGAGAGGGTGATAGTACCCCGGTCGAGCCGACCCATTCATACTGAAAACATTAATAGCTTCAGCGTAGCTCTACCACTTACAGAAACACATTCGCACATACATAATTTGGCATTGGCAATGTAAAGGGAGAGAGGATTTTTTTTTTTTTTTTTCTTCGAACTGACTACGCTATTGACCAAGCAAGGTCTTAACAGCTTCACCGGACTACTGGGAGAGAGGAGTGATCAGTTATAAAAGTCACCAAGATTTCTTAGTCTTGATTTAGATATATTGGATAGGTGGTAGAGACTTCAAAGGTGGTAGCGGCACGTTGAAGCTATTACTGGTTTCAGCATGAATGGGTCAGCTTGTCCGGGGTAGTACCACCCTCTCACAGCAGAAATACCGATGTGAAGTAACAGTGCTTGCATTGTTGCGTTTCGTTCGGCCAGCGAGCGCGCCGGAGGCCCACCTCTCCTCCCCCTCCACCCAACATAGGCTGGCAACGCACTAACGACCCCCCTGGTGTTGTTAGTGTCTACGGACGGCAGTGATCACTTAACATCAGGTGACACGGCTGTTCGTTTGCCTCCTATGATATAAAATAGAAAGATACATAATCAGAGAGTCGTGGTTATTTCAAATGTCTTAAAATTAGTGACGGGTAGTAACTTATTAATAATAAAACTTATTTTAAGCAGAATAATATTTATTGTGCATATGTATTTACTTACATATATAATACGTAATAATTGATATAAAGTTGAATGTTGAAATTTAACAAAATTAAATGTATTTTTTGAAACACCTTTTATGAAATTACAAACGTTTTTTTACTATACAGGCTGTTGAAAAAAATAATACGTGCGTGTATCAGTGTACACACGTAAGAAGTGAAACTTCTTTATGACATCATTTTTCGAAAAATGATCTACTATATTAACAACTTTACAGAAAAAAAAACCGAATCTGATCATTGTGAGCACACCTTTAGAAAAAAAACGGAATCTGATCATTGTGAGCGCACCTTTAGAAAAAAAAACGGAATCTGATCATTGTGAGCGCACCTTTAGAAAAAAAAAAACGAAATCTGATCATTGTGAGCGCACCTTTAGAAAAAAAAAAACCAAATCTAATCATTGTGAGCGCACCTTTAGAAATAAACATGGCGCGTAACGGAAATATGTACAGAAATTAAGATGGCGCGTAACCGAAAAACGTTACATATGTTTTTACATGCTCTAAAATTCCTCCCTACGTCGATAAAGAAGTCTCACTTCAATTAATTAATCTTGAATCACAACAAATCATTTTATACAGTACGTAGAATAATTTTAATCACAAATTAGTATATCTTTATAATAAATGATGCTTAACCGAAATTAAGCTTATTACAGTATCAATATACGGACATTTAAAACTGTAGATTCTGAATCGGTTAAAGGTTTACAAATTGTTTAGGAAATTAGGTTATATTGGCAGAGGGATTATTTGATTCTATTTTTTTAAATAATTAACCCTTGAATGCGAAGGCGTATCCGCTGCCGAAGTTATGAGGCCTTTTGTCTTCCAATTCGTTATCACGATACTAAAATGGACATAATAAATTAGTATCTAAAAAGTATTTTCAAAAACAAGCTTACACAAGTATTAAGTACAAGAGTTTGTTTGGTTGAACGCGCTAATCTCAGGAACTATACCACAACATATATATCATCACGCTAAGACTAATAGAAGCGGAGCAGTAGTGAAAAATGTACGTATTATTTAAAAAAGCTTTCACTTTCTACGTAAACGAAGTCGCGAGCTGAAGTTAGTATTTAATAATAAAAACATAACTCTTGGAACGTAATAACCCTTTGTAGGATAGTCGACGTGGCTTAAAATGACTGGAGCGAGTGTACACGACTCAGCGTCACTGGTACGAATGTGACGCTCCACTTTCGTTCAATATCGAATGCGTCTAAAGATGTTTCGTCTTGAGAAATATTATCCTCTTTCCCATACTCAGATAAGACCGATCATACTAACCTGCCCGTCATCATCCTTCAGGTCCTCTGCTCTCCAGTTCCTAGTGAAGTACTGCCCCCCTGCTGGACTGTGGTCACTGCCATATTCCTGAGAATCAATATAAACACAATTTTATTGACTTTAAGGCGCTTACGGATATCAAAACTACCACAGGTACGGGCAAACAACCCACTCTATACTATAGGTGGTAGAGCCACGCTGAAGGCTCGGCCGGGATGGTACCACCCCCTCACAGAAACACCGACGTGAAGTAACAGTGCTTGCATTGTTGCGTTTCGTTCGGTCAGTGAGAGCGCCGGATAACTCACCTCCCCTCCCCATCCCGCCTTCCCCACTCCCCCTCCCCAAACATAGAGTGGTAACGCACTTGCGACTCTTCTGGTGTTGTTAGTGTCTATGTGGTGGTGATCACTTAACATTAGGTGACCCACCTGTTAGTCTGAGTAAAAAACTCAGCGAGAAGAGTCTGAAACAAACTCAATGGGGTTTATCTATTTAACATACATCATTACATAGTATAAAACAAAGTCCCCTACCGCGTCTGTCTGTCTGTCTGTTCGCGATAAACTCAAAAACTACCGAACGAATTTTCATGCGGTTTTCACCAGTGGATAGGTTGATTCACGAGGAACGTTTTAGTATATAATTTGTTAAGGATTTTTTTATAATCAGGGCGGGACAACGTCTGCCGGGCCCGCTAGTATATAGTTAAAATACATTACACTTTACGTTTTTAGTGGATGCACAGAGAGAAGTCCACTCCAGACTCCACCATCGTTTACATACTCTCTCTATTGTAGATCTCTACAATAGTAGAGTTGATCTCTATAATTGCATTTAGATATTACAACCCGCTTGGCATGAATGTACTGTCTGTATATATGTATATATGTATATATGTATGTCTGTATATATGTAATGTCTGTCTGTATAATGTACTGTATCCGATGAATCGGTAATGTGTTTTGGGACTTTGTTATAAAACCTAACACTATTACCTAAAAAACTGTTACTGGTCTTAGTAAGCCAGAAACATGTCATATCATTTTTACAGACATATATTAGATTATCAAAAATGTATTGCGAGGACAAAGCTGAGATACCGAATTCCTGAAACTTAGTCTTTAGTGATTCACGAGGCTCCATATTCTAAATTGCTCTAAACGACCGTTTTTTTGCAGGAATCTGGTGTCAACCTCAGCTGTTGTTCCTCACAACATAATACCATAAGATATACATAGCAGCGGTAATATCTGTAAGTCGGCGAATCTTTCAAACTGCGAACGCAGCAGAACTTAATTTTCCCGTCAATTTTTTAATGTGAGGATCCGATTTTTATTTAGTGCCAAGTGTAATATAGCATCAAGTGTAATAAATAACCCAAGCCTATTTTCGCTTTTGAGATGCTTCCTTTAATCATACGGTTATCCTAAAAAAGATATCACATATATTAATACGTGAAGCCAAAACTTTGTATCCCTTTTTAAAAGAATTGCGTGAATGGATGAACGTGAAATTTGGCATAGTTAAAGTTTATATGGAGGAGAAGTGCAGAAAGCTATTTATTTTATATAAAATGCATTAGAAGTACATTAAATTAATTAAAATATGCATTACTCACACTATTGCTTCAATTTTACACAACATATACACACATGTAAATAAAAAAGACATTTTGACATCCGTCAATAACGGACTTCAAAAAAGGTTGCGAAGAAGGTTGCTATGCTCGACTGTATGTATTTTTTAACCGACTTCGAAAAAGGAGGAGGTTACTACGTTCGGTTGTATGTATTTTTTTTTATGTATGTTAATCGATATCTCCGCAAATTATGAACCGATTTTAGTGATTCTTTTTTTATTTGAATTAGTTATATTCAGCTGTGGTCCCATATAAATTTGAAGAAAATATTCAACCCCTAAGGGGGTGAAATATCGTTTATTTGATTTTCACCAACTTCGTCTCTACGTATTTTCGTGAAATTGGAATCGATTTATTATACCCATTACAAACCAGATATATTTATGAACACTAAAAATGGGGAAATAAATTTTTTTACAAAAAAAAATAAACCGCCTTCGATGTGAAAAACTAATAAGGCACTAAAAAGCGAAAAATTACTTAATTATTAAGTTAACCGAATTAAATAAAAAATATTGATATTTGAACTACCTAATTATATATTTGAAGTCGATGCCATTGATAAAAGAACCCTAATAAAGTTCAAACTTTAAAAATTCAATGAACTATGGTCGAATGTCGACCACTGGGCGCTCACTAGTATTTCATAAACATATAAACCACTCACCTGGTTATTCCTCCAATTCTGTTGTGGATTCGGTTTCTGCTGATTGTACTGTTGTTGTAGCTCGTATTGCTGTTTCTGCTGACTGTACGCTTGTTGGTAGAAGTTATCTATAGCGAAATGAAATACCAGTCCATTGAAAATTTATATTTAGAGTGGCGTTTTCCAGAGGACGCCATTTATTTTATATTTAGGAGAGGTTGGTATAAATTTGTCCACCCTTGTCCCCCGACTGTCATCTTGGAAAAAAGCGTGCAAAGGGTTTTCGCTCTTTATCTCGAAAATTAGGAACCCCACAGAAAAAATTGTGCGACATTATTGATAGCAAATTAAATTATCTACAATTTTATTTCTATATTTTTTATTGTAAAATAGAATATAAAAAGTTATAAACAAAAGTAACTGAAAATTTTATGAGATACGGCTCGGTGGTTAATGCTAATAATGCTTTTGATGAAGGGAGGAATCATAGGATGGTGTAGGGCTTCCCCGCACGCTGAAAGTCTGCCGCCGAACATTGTTAGGTGTGTTTTTATGACTACAATCACATCTGATCTTAAATGCACTGATATTATAACTAAACATACGTTACCTACATGATATTTTGACAAAACAAATGGCACGATAACGCACACATACGTAACTTTCATTGTTAACTTTAATATATAACTTTTTTTATATCATAGGAGGCAGACGAACAGGTGCCTCACCTGAAGTTAAGTGATCACCACCCTACATAGACACTAAAATCACCAAGGGAGTCGAAAGTGCGTTGCTAGTTTGTGTTTGGGGTAAAGGGAGGGAGGGGGAGAGAAGAGGGAAGGCAGACCTCCGGCGCTCTAACTGACCCAACGAAACGCAACAATGCAAGCACTGTTACTTCACATCTGTTTTCTATGAGAGTGTGGTAGTACCCCGGGTGAGCCGACCCATTCATGCTGAAACCAATAACTTCAGCGCGACTCTACCACCTACTGGTACCACATCGGTGGTGAAAAAGAACTAGTTACATGTAGCTATGTTGCATACATACGGGCGGATTGACGGGGCAGCCTTCAAAAATAACCTAGTTAGCCAAGCTTTAACAAGGCGCTGTACAAGCGCATTTGTCGTATCTATATAGTTATAGCATTGATTAAATAACGATTTGGTCTGAAATGGTAAACACGCTAAACGACAAATTCGAATTGAGGGTAGTAATAACGGATAATGGGCTAAGATAAAGCCCTACCACCGTACTACATCGAACATAAATATTCAGCTCATTCCCAAGAATTCATAGCTAAGTACCGATGGACGTGGTTTCCGGAAGACTGTGCCAAAATCGCTTTAATACGTAAAAAACTAAAACTTACCATTGGATCGAGGCGCCTCAGGCTGTTGGCTTTTAGGTAAATGGCTTCCTTCTAGAATCTATAAGAGAGAGAACACGCTTCAAGTATATATCTGATATATAGGGGTTTTTGGTCGAGATCTTAGACTACAGTGGCTTTTATATTTTATTCACAATCTTGTGATTTTTGACTATATATTTTGTAATATTGGTGGCATTTTACGTAATATAGTTCAGTTATTGTGCATAAGTGGATGGGAAATAATACCACGGAGAATGAATTCTGAGATGCAACAAAAACTCTCAGGAAAGCTCTAGCAAGAGGGCCGCCATCTTGTTAAAACATTGAAATTACCGCAAGACATTTGTAATCTTACTCGATAATGGAAGTGATAATCTGATTGACTGTCGATAATAAAAAAAAAGTGTGTGTGTACTTATGTACACGCGTTAGAAGTTATACTTCTTTGGCGTAACAAGATAAAAATCTTCAAAAATCTTATCTTTCGCCTTATTCTACGTTTGTAGAAAAAACGACACTAACAATAGAAAATGTTGACTATAGCCAACTTCAGGGAGTTGGTTTTTCGTGACGGTGTGCGCGCGCATCGTAATAACTACAGGATGTCGGTTTTTCGTGACGGTGTGCGCGCGCATCGTAATAACTTCAGGGTATCGGTTTTTCGTGACGGTGTACGCGCGCATCGTAATAACTTCAGGATGTCGGTTTTTAGTGACAGTGTGCGCGCGCATCGTAACAACTGCAGGATGTCGGTTTTTCGTGACGGTGTGCGCGCGCATCGTAATAACTTCAGGATGTCGGTTTTTCATGACGGTGTGCGCGCGCATCGTAATAACTGCAGGATGTCGGTTTTTCGTGACGGTGTGCACGCGCATCGTAATAACTGCAGGATGTCGGTTTTTCGTGACGGTGTGCGCGCGCATCGTAATAACTTCAGGGTGACGGTTTTTCGTGACGGTGTGCGCGTGCATCGTAAAAATTTACTCTCATCATTTTTCCCTAACGCGCCAAAGAAGTATAACTTCAAGAAGGTTGTTTGTGATTTATTAATGAAAGGATTTTTCGTAAAGGAAGAAAGAAAATTTGGGCTCATTTTCTTCATTATGTCCGTTTAAAACCGGGTCGGGCAAGTAGTATATAAACTTACTAGCTGGCCCCGCAGACGTTGTCCCGCCCTGATTATACAAAAAATCCTTGACAAACTGTATACCAAAACCTTCCTCATGAATCACATCACCTTATCCACTGTTGAAAACCGCATGAAAATCCGTTCAGTAGTTTTTGAGTTTATCGCGAACAGACAGACAGACGCGGTAGGGGACTTTGTTTTATACTATCTTAATATATATATTTCTTGTGTGCGTGTGTATGTGACTGAACTCCTCCTAAACGACTGGACCGATTTTGATGAAATTTTGTGTGCGTGTTCCAGTGGATCTGAGAATGGTTTAGATTCACAAGTGGACCCGGTAGGTGGCGCTGCGGTTGACTTTTAGGATTTTTTTATTATCAAGGTAGGACAACGTCCGCCGGGCCCGCTAGTGTAATAATGATAAAAATTTAAGGGATTATTTTAAAAAAAGTAGAAAGAGTAAGAAGAAGAAAGGAGAAAAGAAGAACATTATTTCAGAAGAATAACCTATTGCTACCAGGCTAACATAAAATACATGGAGCGCTCACCTGAAAACCGTCCTTGCCGGCTCTGTATTTCAGTTTAACCAACTGCCCGCTGGGATCCTTGTACTGGTAGCCACCGATTCTGGAGCCGTCAGGTTCTATCACTTCCCCCGCAGCCTGACCGTTGTCGGAAGCATATTCGAATCGGAATCCACCTTCTTTATTATCCATTCAAATCAATAAAGATTCTAATTAAATGTAAATCAGACATAAAAAATTATGAGTTTTAAACAGTTGCCAATTGTCAACTGTCCAAACGAAAGCTGGACATAGTTCAGTAAAGATATCTCGACTAATATCCTATATCATTACATAGTATAAAACAAAGTTCCCTACCGCGTCTGTCTGTCTCTCTGTTCGCGATAAACTCAAAAACTACTGAACGGATTTTCAAGCGGTTTTCGCCAGTGGATAAAGTGATTCATGAGGAACGTTTTGGTATATAATTTGTCCAGGTTTTTTTTTATAATCAGGGCGGGACAACGTCTGCCGGGCCCGCTAGTAGATAGATAAAGTAGAAATAAACACCTGAAGTCAAAGCTTGCTTGTGGTGAATGATCGCCGCATTTTGCTCCTTGTTTATTGAATAAGGGAGTCTCCAAGGTTCTGGTTTAGCTACGAAGGGTTCCACGTCTGGTGCAGCGACTGAATCAGGTTCTGGAGTATATAAATTATCCCTTCAATCATTAAAGGTGGTGGAATTGTTTAGCACAATTGGATACTGGCGTTAAAGGCTTTTGTTTTTTTTTTTTTTATCGTAGCTCGGCAAAGTGACTGTACTGTGCCTGATGGTAAGCACAGTACAATCCAAAAACAATGGCGACCACCGAAAGACATACTATCCATCGCTGGTCGCCGCTGTCATGCTGGCCTGAAACTGCCCTCCCCCCTCGGTTGCTGGATATACACCGGCTGATCCCGGAACGCGACACGCCCAAACGTGCCACTATAGCGGGTGTTCCACCTGGTGTACGGTGGTCGCGATCCAGTCGGGTACAGACACCCTACCACCCCGCTATATAAGGTAAAATAATATTAGACATCAAAGTCTCTGGTAAATGTCACACCATAATTGAATGTCCCCGCCTTCTCTTGGAAAGAGTCAATTATGCTTGCTTTAGTGAGACATGTAGAGGTTATATTGGAAATTTGTTGAGAGTTTTTTTTCAATTGCAAACATATCTACATAAATTGCTAGATGTAGAACTGATTACATTATCAGAGGATTGTTTTATGTACGTGAAGATCTAGAGGTAACTGGCTTTCAAGTGGAGCTGCTGGAACATGCTAGCAGATGCTTAGCCACAGGTTTTCTACTTGAGGGTGATAGCTAGCGAGCGGAGCTTAGAAAAAGCCTTACTACCACCATTACGAACTTTTTTTTCTTTCGAACTGACTACGCTATTGACCTACCACGGTCTTAACAGCTTCACCGGACTACTAAGGCGAGCGCTTAAGGCACTCAGCTGATTTTACTTTGACAACTCGCTCAAGGGTGCGCGGCACACCTCGGCTTGGGCTGTTGCCTAATACATGCAATTCGCGATCTATCTGAGCTAACCTAACTATTCATACATATATGAGTTGTTGAAACATATATGTGTACCAAGCATACATACCTCAACAACTCTTATATATATTTCGTATCGGATAATTTTCTAAACTATTTCAGTTTGATAAGGGGAAAAAATAAAACCCTTCCACTTGCATGTGTAAGCGTGTATGCGTGCACGTGTGTGGAGGTGATATGTGTAATGTTGTCGCAGTGATGTAAGATATGTGTCTCTGTATCGCGCGAGCAGCGTACTCAAGGGCTCCACGAGGGAACGGACCTAGTCTTGAGCCGCTGCCGAGGGGAGCCTCGTCTGGTGTGCGGGAGCGAAATTTACCCCCAGAACACGGCGGCGTGATCTGTGGTTACGCGGGCATGGGCGTGAGCACGTTCTGTTTGGAGAGACAGGCTGGTATTGATCGTTCACCGCATCACGATCTTTTCCATCACCGTAAGTTCCGAGTCGGTTACGCTATCAACTAAGCCAATCAGATTTGATATTTCAATAGTCTCTTTAATTTAATTAACCCCATTATCCCAAATAGGGGTTAAAAGGGAAAAACATATCTCACCTCTCCAACTTCCCTGGTTCGAAGTACCAGGATTCCATGGCTGCGAGAAGGCACTCGGATCTCTTCCAGCTGGGGCGAAAAGTCCCCTTTGATACCCATCTAACTATAAAATATAACTTAATTAAACTTAGGTATTTTTTATTTCAAACTGGATCTAATTTGAAATGCTATGTCGGTTTAACATGTGATGTAAGATAGTCACGTTACGCTTAAAGTTAATGCTGTCACAACGCAGTTTCCGGAATCTTTTACTTCAAGTGTCATAGCTAAGAAAACTGGCTTTTGAAAATGTTTTATCACAGGATTGATTTTTATAGTGACTGCTTTAAAAGAGTTTGTACTGTCTGAAAAGAGATGCAATAAATCAGAGATTTTTTGTTATGAAGATTATTGTGTTGTGTTTTGATCCTCAGCTGCTTACAGTCTTCGTTTACTTTTTTGTCCGCGCTGAGTATAGCCGTAACTTTGAGATTGAGGAATATCATATAATGTTAAACGTGACGTTTAGAAAAGTGCATTATTTGATCACAAAATACAAGCGCTATCAATGATATTATACATAAACACCTATTCACTTCGCTGTGCGTTATAGTAGAGACATTATCATGGAAATAATCAGGAAAAAGTATACTTTCGAGATTGCCTTTACTAAATATGTCGTTTTTTCAGAGCGACTAGCCGTGCTATTGTTGATTTCTAAAAATGTGCCTCTTTTCTGTAGGCATGCGATTCAAAAATGACTTATGTCTTTTAAATAATAAGGAGATGAATTTATGATTTCACATCATGACATGCTACATAAGCATCACCGTCCGTATTGCGCTTGCGTGACTTGCGTCAAACTAGCGACGTACATGTAATATTGATATTTTGCAGGTTATCATACGGTTAATTCATTAATATACTTTATACAAATATATATAATGATTGCTCCGAGTGCCAATAGATATGAAAATCACAGTAATGTTAATGATTTCAATAAACAAATTCTGAAATTTAAATATCAAAATCAAATGAAGTTTTTTTCTTATTGAAACTAAACCATGTCAAAAACATGGTTCAAATCTAATTGTCCTCATAGACTTTCAGGATCGTGGTGAAGAAATTGGAGGTTGTTTGTTGTAAGGATTATGATGAGAAAATGTACCAGGGAATCAGAATATGAAGAGCTTACTCTATTATTGACGGCTTCCCACGGACGGTGGTCTGGTTGGAACAATGCTGGCTGGCCGACCTGTATACATACCGCTTGAATGTTTATGTGCGCTTAGTACTTTTTTTATATTGCCTTAAGCGTATAAACAATCCAAAATGACTCCTGGTAAATAACCTCTAGATTTATTTGCAGAACATTATTATAGGAAGTAATTACTAATAACTAAAAAGTCATTGATTACCAAGCAAAATAAAAACTTTATTTTCCCAGGTTTTCCGTAATAAACAATCTATATAGTTAATAATATATTTTAATAGTTTATAGAAATAGCTCTTAAGAAAAAATTATAGTTCCAAAAATATTTGAGAAAAAAAACCGAATAAGTAAAATGATTTACTAAGTTAACATCTAAAATACCTACTATTTATGGAGTATTAAATTAAAAAAAAAATCAGTGTTAAAAATCATGTATGTAGAAGTCTACATGTGGTAGAAGTGAAACTTTAAAAAACAGATCGAGAAGAGCGTAATTCTCACTGGTTTCTAATACCGGGAAGCAAGCGAGCCAATGCTTCCACTCTAGCCGACACAATGTTTAGACCCCTCACTATTTGTACTGCAAAAAGGTTGAGGATCAGAATTACAAAGCCCTCCTATATGAATTTTCACTTCAAAATACAGACCTTGTTCCGGCTACAAGTGTAACCACGAAGCATAAGGCCTTATATTATACTAGCTTTTCCCCGCGACTACATTCGCGTGGAATAGTTACTTTGAGCCAACCCGAACACGCAGTGGAAGCTCTCAAAAGGAAAAAAAAAAGATTTTGTAACATTATTCATTGGTGCTCCGCTCCTATTGGCCTTGGTGTGATGATATATAGCCTATATCCTTCCTCGATAAATGAGCTATCTAACACTGAAATATTTTTTCAAATCGGACCAGTAGTTCCTGAGATTAGCGCGTTCAACCAAACAAACAAACAAACCCTCCAGCTTTATAATATTAGTATAGATTACTCATTCATCCTACTCCAAACGAAGGATAACTAACATGACAACCGAATTAGTGTAAAAATTGTAACAGAAAACAAAACTGACATCAAAAAATTCTACTCCTAAAAATTCTAAAAACTCCTAAAAATTCTAAAATCTCCTAAAAATTCTACTCCTAAAAATTCTAAAAGCTCCTAATAATTCTACTCCTAAAAATTTTAAAACCTCCTAAAAATTCTACTCCTAAAAATTCTAAAAGCTCCTAAAAATTCTACTCCTAAAAATGCGCCAGAAAGTTCTTAACGTAGATTCATTTTGATTGTCATATACCTACCAATCACTATACAATTCGTATTCGATTTTGAGGAATCTTCTATTCTAATGTATTTTCGCAATTCAAGGTCCAATTCTAATGAAATTAAAGTGAGACGACCCTAAAACACTCCCTTTACAATAAAATAATTTTCCGAATCGATTCATATATAACGAATTTCTAAGTAAAAAATATTAAAAAATACAACCTAATTGAGACACTCCCCCTTTTTTGTAGAACTGACTAAGCGCTGTCGGCCTGACGGGCCTTCACAGCTTCACCGGGATTTTAGGGCGAGCGCTTAGGGTACTCATCCGAATGGCAACCAGCTCCAGGGTGCCAGAGTAGCCAAACCTCGGCTTGAGCTTGCCTTGGATACAACGCGAATCGAACTAAATCTAACCATATGAGCTAAGCTAACTATACACGTATATTTAAGTGAGACACATGCATACCTTCATATGTGTCGCACTAAGGCATACATGTATTTAAGGTCTTATAATTTTGGCTAAGAATAACTAACCTAACTCCCTTACAGAACCATTGTACGTACCGTGTGAGTGTGCACGTGTGTGGAATGCAGTGTGGTGTGTACAGGAAACCATTAAATGCGGTATCACTGTATAGCGTAAGCAGCATCACAAGGGCTCCCGTCCGGGGTATTGAACCTAGGCTTGAGATGCTCCCGAGGGAGACCGCGGCGGGTGTGTGGAAGCGAAGCTGACCGTCCAACTACGGTGGCGTGATCGATGGTACTCCCCCTTTTGAAGACCCATATATATACTACCTTTTGCCCGGGGCTTCGCTTCGGGAACAGGAGATTTTTTCAGGATTTAACTAAACAATATCCTGTCTGTACCCCTGACAATGTGTATGCAAAATTGTATGATGATAGGTTGAGTAGTTAGACGTGAAACCGTTACAAACAATAAACAAACAATCTCACATTCGCAGTTATAATTTTAGTTGGGATATTTGTTTCATAAGTTAAAAGTCAGTTGTCAAAACCCGTTAATATTTCTTTAAGCTTGCAACACACGCGAACGGGCATTATATATTCCTTTACAGTTCAATACACAATTACTTTCGCTATGTTTTGTAAAACTGGCGTTCTTTTAGACCAATTAAGGACTAATTGTCAGTTCGGTCGCGTTAAGTAAGCAATTAAAAACGATATTGCGCTATGATTGTGGTCAGTCTGACGTAATGTGTTTCAAGCGTATATATTTCGACTGCCTCGTAACTTCTACATTCCTGGTACTTGTGATAACTTTTATATTGATTTTTTAACACCAATTTTCTTGAGTTTCCCGTACGATTTTTCTTTGTTTTTTTTTTTCAAATCCTGTCCTAACAAAAAACAGTATAAGCCAAATTGGTGCAGGTATTCTGAAGTAATACGCTGACATACATACATTCGACAATTTGATTTATTTATATAGATTAATTTAAAACGAAACTCACGTTCTGTCTGTAGGTTTGTGGCGCGTAGAAGTTACCATTTTGAGCTTTGACAGCGATGAGGAAGCACCAAAAGCATATTAACTGTAAAAAAAATGAAATTCATTGAAAGCAAAAAATATATACTAATTCTTTTCCAGAAACTTCTGCTTCGTTTCCATTGACTTTATATTTTATTCGTGTGACTATTACTACCCATTAGTTTATACTTTTAATATAGCCTTTATATTGTTATTTAACGCGGACGAAATCACGGTCGTATGCTAGTAGAAAAGAGGTCGACGGAAAGCGAGAGATACGCATCTGTAATTCTCTACAATTATTCATTTTATCTGGAGGCATGGCCGTGCTATCCTTTTCTCGAAGCAATTCAGGCCATTTTCGACCATCTATAACTTCAATAAACCATCAGACATTGTATAAATACGGTATATTTCAAATTTCATTCAATTTGAACCAGTAGTTTTCCTTACATAGTATAAAACAAAGTCCCCTACCGCGTCTGTCTGTCTGTTCGCGATAAACTCAAAAACTACTGAACGGCTTTTCAAGCGGTTTTCACTCGTGGATAAAGTGATTCACGAGGAACGTTTTGGTATATAATTTGTCAAGGATTTTTTTTTATAATCAGGGCGGGACAACGTCTGCCGGGCCCGCTAGTGAGAATTATAACTAGTCCAAATCTCTTAATTTTGTCACTCACTCACTGACTGACCGACCATCGAAATTCTAAGGCACTTCTAGCAGACACAGAACCTTCAAATTTAGAATACTACTAGCGGGCCCGGCAGACGCTGTCCCGCCCTGACTATAAAAAAATCCTTGACAAATTATATACTAAAGCCTTCCTCATAAATCACTCTATCTACTGGTGAAAACCGCAAGAAAATCCGTTCAGTAGTTTTTGAGTTTATCGCGAACAGACAGACAGACAGATGCGGTAGGGGACTTTGTTTTATACTATGTAATGATTAGTGTTTAGTGTATAAAATGAAGGAAAAACTAAAATATTTTCTAATTTCAGTTCAGTTTTCTAGATACATCAACTGCATAAATAACTTTGTAATCGCATATAAATGTATAGGATTACAAAGTTACATTTGCATTTAATGAACCTGTGTACCTGCATGTAAATGCATGTATAATGTAAATAAATAATAGGTGTAGTTACGCTATTTGTATTTAAGAAGTAAAAGGTAACGCAAAACGAAAATGTAGGACTAATAACTTAAGACAGAACGTTCCTTAAATAGGGACTTAATAATAAAGTAACCGACTTGGTATTACGTGGATCTCACACCTTTTTACGGTAGAAGAACCGAGTTGCGAGACTTGTTTTTTATACAAGTTTTGTTTTTGAACGGCATTTTTTATTTTTATCTTTGGTATCCAATCTTCTAGTAGATTATTACGGCCTTTATCCGAGTAGGTAATGATATTAGGTACTAATATTTCTTCCTATCATTTCAATGAACTAACAAAATGGTGGCCGTCTTTTTAGAACTTTTCAAGAAGTCCTTGCGGCATCTCAGAATTCATTCTCCGCGGTATTATTTCCCATCCACTTCACTTGAGCACAATAACCGAACTGTATTACGTAAAACATCACCTTCTGACTTGCCACAAAAACTCCCTGGAAAGTTCTAACAAGACGGCCACCATTTTGTTAGTTCATTGAAATGATCGCACGAAACTTATAATACTAGGCCTACTCGACAATGGCAGTAACAATCTATTTAATAGAATAGTAAAACAGAAACCAAATTGACCATATAATGATATACTGTAGGTAGCATCAAAGCCACTCGGACTTGCGTGTAATAGAGTCAAAAGTTTAATACAAACCGGTTACAATATTATAATACGTGTAGCTACTGAGTATGTTATTCTCTTTGGCAGACTGGCTGAAACTTTTGTACATATTGCAAATAGAATATCGTTCAAAGAAATGAACGATCGCGTCTCTATAAATACCTTATATGGTCATAGTCTATTTCACGCACTCCGAGTATTATTATTACGCTGTCCGTGTCAGCATAAACTCCTGTAGTAGTGAGCCCGAAGCTCCCACATACGAATGTAAAATTGACATATATTTATCATTGAGTTCTCTCGCTGTTATAAATCTATACATATAATAAGAATGTAAATCTAACGCGACTGTACTTTTTCGGTTTTCGTGTAGAAAATTGTTGTAGGTATCTGGAATAAGTAATAAAATAAATTTCAATCATTTTTAGAAATGTCTGTCTGTTTGTATATACACGCATCACTGTTAAAGTACTGGGTTCACAATAAAAGAAGCAAGAAAATCAAGAAGCATATCCTCGGGAGTAACTTAGTCTTTGTTTCATTAAAATCGGTCCACTCTATCAAAAGTTATTGTAATTTGAATGACGGCTCGAGGTAAGTACAAGAGAAGAGTAGTAATCTAATAATAATCCAATATTATAACATTCGAGGGTTTGTTTGTTTGGTTGAACGCGCTAATCTCAGGAATTACTGGTCCGATTTGAAAAAATCTTTCAGTGTTAGATAGCTCATTTATCGTGGAAGGTTATATATAATAGCTTAGGCCAATAGGAGTGGAGAACTAATGAAAATTATTTCAAAATTGTTTTTTTCCTTTTGAGAAATTCCGCTGCGTGTTAACGTTACCCCAAATTAACTATTCCACGCGGACGAAGTCACGTGCAGAAGTTAATATGATATAAAAAGCATTTATATCTAAATGTATGTTCTGAGCGTCTATATCCAGAGCGGTCAAAAAGTTTGGCGAGGACTGTATATAAAAGAGGGCACCTTTTATAGAGAAGACATTAAATGCTAGTTATCTATACGTTATCACATTCTTAGCTGTACACAATTATTTCAACTGTGAATGTTGCAAGTGTAAATCTTCGTTTTGACAAATATTATAAAATAATAAATATTCATTTTTTTTTTGTGTATACTTCCTTGGACGTGTTAGACGGTATTTTTGGGAAGACATAAACTTATGACTTTCCGTCAGCGACATGCTAATAAGTGTGAACGACCATATTACGCTTGTGCGGCTTACGTCAGACTATCAACGCGTAGTATAGCGATCGGATCCTGCAGCTCATAACATGTTCGATGAATTAATGAACTGTATAAAAATGTATCATTTCATAGTATAAAACAAAGTCCCCTACCGCGTCTGTCTGTCTGTCTGTTCGCGATAAACTCAAAAACTACTGAACGGCTTTTCAAGCGGTTTTCACTCGTGGATAAAGTGATTCACGAGAATCGTTTTGGTATATAATTTGTCTAGGATTTTTTTATAATCAGAGCGGGACAACGTCTGCCGCGCCCGCTAGTATATAATAATTATTGTTCGGAATGTCAATTGTTATGAAAACCAGAGTAATGCTAATAATCTCAAAATTCCAATTATGAAATTACTAGAGGGTCCTGCAAACGTTGTCCCACTCTGATAATAAAAAAATTATTAACAAATGATATACCTAAATCATCCTCATGAATCACTTTATATACTGGTGGAAACCGCATGAGAATCCGTGCAGTCGTTTTTGAGTTTATCGCAAACAGACAGACAGACAGACGTGGCAAAGGACTCTGTTTTATAACTTGTAGTGATATCGTTCACACTGTAATTACTTTAAAAATTCAAAAAACAAAAACACAGTTATTCCCTTGTATTTTCACTTCTATCAGCAGTCCTTATGGCTGACTCGACTTTCTCTTTCCATTTCCCAAAAACTCTCAATAACTCCATAAAGTAACTCAAGTATTGCGCTATGTGGAGTTTACGCTATATTTGTTATAAAACACTACTTACCCGCATTGTGTTATGAAAATTCTTGTAACACCTTTCACGAGTGACGCACGGACGGACAATGCGCTCTAATTGCGTATTCCGATGTATATATACGTTAGGTAAGGATTCCGATGAACCGAGAAATTACTGGTTATCTATTAGCCTAGTAACGGTGAGTTGATTTGAGCTATTTTTTATGTTAGATATTCGTTTTGTATCGCTGGAAATGATCCCTCATTCATATAGGTGGTTGGCGCGAAGAATAAGGCATGAAGGTGAATCATCACGGTCGGATTAGTGACGCTCAGTCGTGTATAAAATCAAAATCAAAAACGCTTTATTCAATTTAGGCCCTAAGAAGGCGCTTATGAACGTCAAAACTACCACCGGTTCGGACAAACAACGCAGTCATCGAGAAAAACCGGCAAGAAACTCGATCTGGTTTATTTTTTTAACAAATATGTGTAATATCTAGGATATATTAGGTACATGTCACAAACGATTTTAAGGGATGCACAGAGATGAGTCAATTCCAGACATCGTCGTTCACATATTGATCCACTCTATAATAGCCTTTTGACACCAAAACCCGCTTGACATGGCGCTTAAATTCGCAATCCGGCAAATCGGTAATATCCTTTAGGATTTTGTTGTAAAATCTAACACTATTTCCCAAAAAAACTGTTGCTGGTTTTACCAAGTCTAAAACATGGGACAACCAGTTTGTCACAGTTTCTAGTATTTAGATTGACTATACTCGGCTCCAGTCGTCATCAGCTATGTTTACTGTCTTTATAAAGAGTGCATCGTTACAATAAATATGTTATGTTATCTTTATGTATATATACTAGCTGTGCCCGCGACTACGTTAGCGTGAAACTTCGATTATAAATGTGGTAGATTCACGCTGAAGCTATTACTGGTTTCAGCATATCGGCTCGTCCGGGGTACTACCACCCTCACAGAAAACCGACGTGAAGTAACAGTGCTTGCATTGTTGCGTTTCGTTCGGTCAGTGAGAGCGCCGGAGGCCTACCTATGGTATGGTACCTACCTGCCTCCCCCCAACACAGGCTGGCAACGCACTTGCGACTCCCCTGGTGTTGCAAGTGTCTATGGACGGCGGTGATCACTTAACATCAGGTGACCCAACTGTTCGTCTGCCTCCTATGATATAAAAAAAGGTGTGTGTGTACTTATGTACACGCGTTAGAAGTTATACTTCTTTGGCGTAACAAGATAAAAATTTTAGCTTTCGCCTTATTCTACATTTGTAGAAAAAATGACACTAACAATAGAAAAAGTTGACTATAGCTGACTTCAGGGTGTCGGTTTTTCGCGATGGTGTGCGCGCGCATCGTAATAATTTAAGGGTGTCGGTTTTTCGTGACGGTGTGCGCGCGCATCGTAATAATTTAAGGGTGTCGGTTTTTCGTGACGGTGTGCGCGCGCATCGTAATAACTTCAGGGTGTAGGTTTTTCGTGACGGTGTGCGCGCGCATCGTAATAACTTCAGGGTGTAGGTTTTTCGTGACGGTGTGCGCACGGATCGTAATAATTTCAGGGTGTAACGGTTTTTCGTGACGGTGTGCGCGCGCATCGTAATAACTTCAGGGTGTAGGTTTTTCGTGACGGTGTGCGCGCGCATCGTAATAACTTCAGGGTGTAGGTTTTTCGTGACGGTGTGCGCGCGCATCGTAATAACTTCAGGGTGTAGGTTTTTCGTGACGGTGTGCGCGCGCATCGTAATAACTTCAGGGTGTAGGTTTTTCGTGACGGTGTGCGCGCGCATCGTAATAACTTCAGGGTGTAGGTTTCTCGTGACGGTGTGCGCACGCATCGTAATAATTTCAGGGTGTAACGGTTTGTCGTGACGGTGTGCGCGCGCATCGTAATAACTTCAGGGTGTCGGTTTTTCGTGACGGTGTGCGCGCGCATCGTAATAACTTCAGGGTGTCGGCGTTTTCGTGACGGTGTGCGCGCGCATCGTAATAACTTCAGGGTGTCGGTTTTTCGTGACGGTGTGCGCGCGCATCGTAATATCTTCAGGGTGTCGGTGTTTTCGTGACGGTGTGCGCGCGCATCGTAATATCTTCAGGGTGTCGGTTTTTCGTGACGGTATTTGCGCGCATCGTAAAAATTTACTCTCATCATTTTTCCCTAACGCGCCATAAGAATTATAACTTAAAAAAAAAGTGCTAATCAAATTATAGGATTGTATTATTTATTAAAACTCAACATCGGCGAATTAATTGGCCATACCCTTTATGAACGATTTTGTTCTCCGAGACGCAGCGTGACACTACAGCATCTATAAGTACATCGTATATCTATTTGAAAAACACTATAGCTACGTTCATTCTTGACGGGTGCACAGTGAGAGGTGTTAGTTACAGACATCAACATTGTTCAGATAATGAACCAGCTTTTTTTTACATGAGGAAATACGGATATCCACCTTAACCGGGCAGCTGAGGGTAGGATATGTCCGACTTGCACGAACTAAAACCCCATGGTGCGTCCTTACACCTATTTGGCCGGGGAGCAGGAACTGCCTACGGCACTGCGTCTGCTCACCCGGCAGGTGTCGGCTCCTCATAAGGGGCCCTCTGCGGCCTGAGCGAGTCAAGATAGACCCCTCAGGGAGAGGAGGGTGTTAAACTCCCCCCCACCGACGAACTGTAGGAGTCGCACGGCACAATGCGTCTCCACCACGTGGGCCTGCTATACCCATATATGATATGCATATATGAACCACCCTATAATAAGCTTTCTCTTTTGTGTTTTTTAGTAATTTTAAGTGGACTGTATATGCGGGGTTTCTATGCTAAATTAAGTGGACTCTATTTGCGGGGGTGCTATATTTGATATTCAACTATTGCGATCAGCTACGACTAGGGAGACCAGGGTAGGAAGGAAACTTGGCACATACCTCGCGGCGCTGCAAAACTACACTGACGATAGCAGTAGAACACACATAATGGCGGCAACAGTCGAACACTGGCGGCCGCAATCGAAACTAGCGGCGCGGGCGTCGCGCTACCGAATTAGCATGTGCCAGGAAGGATGATTGGGCTAGAAAGGTGGCGTGACCTGATCGCAATTAATTGGTCGGGCTTCAAAGTGGCGCGATTTAAACCATAATACGGGAATTTTCAAAAATACATAAAGCGGCGCAACCATATATGTTATACCAGTGTATGAACTAGTACCATAGCAAATTTTCAATATTCAATTCAATTCAACATCTTTTTGTATAAAAAACATACAAAATCTTGTTGAGAGAATAAGCAACGCATTCAAAGTTGCGGGTAATTGCTAGTTTTGTTACAAAGGCAGATAAAGAAAACAACAACTGTACAAAAAAAAATCGCTTTATTTATTCTTCACATTAGGGTTGCCCATAATCAATTTTATCGATAATTCCAAATTCTTTTACACAATTATATCGATATGCCACATGTATGGCGACTACCGTACACATGTTGAAAGTCCAATCACAATTACAAATTTCTCATCTCCATATAACATTATTAAAGATTACATCAGATAATCGGAAACCCAAGGCGACATATCGTCCGTGTACTTTACTGGCGGTACATCGTATGCAAGCACTAATCTATCTTTACACCTCTCCTCTAATGGGAAGAAATCTTTATTTATCTGTAATAACAAAATAATACAAAAGTTAAAAAAGCTACCCCAAAAAATGCACCAAAAAGTCTTTGTCCATATTTAGGTACTAACTTAGCCCAAAATTGTCATAAACTGTAATAATTGAACCATTATACATGTCCTATTCAATTTTATCGAGTTTCCTGGTTTATCTTCAAAATTCAAGGTTCAATACCGATGAAAATAATACAGGACTCCAGTAATATATACCTATTTTTTTTTAATCCAGATTGCTTTATAAATCACTTTATTCTGAGATAAAATACAAAAAAAAAACCAAACCCATTTTTTGAAGGCTATTAAAAATCACTGGAAAAATATTTCCCACCACATCTCTATTTCTTAAATACCATCGCTGAAACATTTACCTCTGTCAATATATAATTTTCTATGACAAAAAACTCTCGTATGTTTACGCGAGTACCACTTAAGTAAAATTTAATAAACTCTTATATAATAGACTCTTAAACTATTATTTTTAACAATCGAAATAAATACACATTATTAATACAATTACTCATGGCTGCAGTGACATTAAAACTTGAATAGTCACACTGACTGACATTTATAGTCACTGCTCCACCCTTCAGGACCATAGCGTGAAGTGATATACCCGAAAAGATTACCGAATAAAAGCGCTATTTTCCACAAAAAAAAATCCCAAATAAGACCGGTAGTTCTCGAGATAAGCTTGTTGAAACATAAAGACATGCCAGCTATAAACTATTCAAAGTAAAATACAAGTTGAGTCTTGAAAATTCATACCAACGGCTTTCCCTTTACCTTCCCTTTCCCCATACGATTAAGGGTTTTAAGACCTAAAGGGGAATATAAGGTGGAGCAATGTTCACGGGATTTAGATGATACAAAAAAAGGAAGCGGTCTTTTAATATTCATTTTAAACCTTAAAAAAAATGGATGCCAGAAGTTAATACCAACGGCCTTCCCTCATCCTTTCCTTTCCCCGTAAAGTCAATTGTTTTAAGAAATTATACATAAGGGGAGCAATGTTTAGGGGATTTACAGGAGGAAATAAATCAGGGGAGTCCGAAGTTTTATGTATCGGTATATAAATTAATGTTAGATTGGTTGTTTTTTTATGAAAAGAAATAACTATCCCTAGAAATAGTCAAATCAATCATACTTAGATTTTACTGCACTATTTTTGTAGCTAAATAAAAATGGTATTTCCTCCATTATTAATAAATGTCAGGGATTTTGTTTTTAAGCGACAAATTTAGGGGGTTTCTGTGTTAAATTCGGGGGGAAAGACGATATAGTTATTTGGGCACATTACTTTAGTACTATGAAGTAGGAACTTTAAATTGTTTGCTCGAACTGTTGTGTGACAATATGGCCGAAGGTGAGTACAACGGAAATAAAAAAAATGGGATAGGTTTTTAGACTAGTCCTTATGGAGTCCTGGATATCTTCTCCACTAAAATCTCCTTAAGGCTAATACTAAAAATTAACGGAATAAAAATTACCACTTACAATAAACCGAGGCAGGAATAGAACACCTGCCTCATAACTCATGATCCTTAGAGCCCCGTTGCCCTTATTGATCGAACCCCATGCCGCTTTACTCACATTACCAGATGTGAGTAAATAGAAGGCTGCCAACTTATTATCCTTCGATATCCTTGTATAGGATTTTATATGAGGCATTGCCTTATCGCGACTCGTCGATTTGGCCTTCCATTGGCTGTACATAAAATAACAGAAAAGAATAGAAGATGGCTAAGTTCATAGCGTGTTCGTAGACTCGTAATAGTTGCAGAGTTTTCGGTAGAGGAAAGCATCGTGGTGTGACCATAGCATAGTGGTAAGGCTTTTTTTAAGTCCGCCTGACTAACTACCACCCTCGAGTTGAAAATCTATCGCCAAGCACCGGTTGGTGTCTGCTATCAGCTGCCAGAGCTAATCCTCTAGATTTAGCGTGTTTACCACCTTAGACCACACTTAACATCGGATGGACTATGGTTGGACGCCAAAACCTGTATAATGCTTTCACAAGCAAACTGGTGCTTGGTTCTCTTGATTCTCTTTCTCTTATCAACTTTGGCACTGCTGCTTATTTACTATAGTAAATAAGATACACTTATCTATAGATAAGTATAATGTATTGTATCCTAGATCAGTGGGTGGCAAACTAAGCATCCAAAAGAGCCAAATATAAACAATACAAAATAGAAGTTTATTCGAAGAACTTTTTTAACATAGATTTAGTTTTGGGACTCGGCTGGCTTAAATTATATACTTGATTTATCCCACCAGACCAGTAAATTTACTTTAATGAAAAGTACTTCTTGTTCGTTTCTACATCACTGGTAACATGTTATGATGACGATCATGATATAACGACATTATGATGATCGGTTTACTTGTTAAGGCGTGAAAGCGTAGTAACAAACAAACAAATTCACATACGCATATAGATAAACAAGTAAATTTGGTAAGGACATATTTGCGTAGAATTTGTAGGTGGTAGAGGCACGCTGAAGCTATTACTGGTTTCAGCTAATTCTATTTATGAGTATAGATAAATTCGCTAGTGTTTGTGGTCAAGTTCGGACTTACTATAGGTAATTATTAAGCCAGGGTTGTTTCGAGTGTGCTTCCGCGGCGTAAGGGAGGCAACCGCCCCCCAACAACCCGTCGTGTGATCCCTTCACGTTCTCTGTGCAAACCGTACCATTGCGTAGAATCAATCTATATATATATAACTAGCTTTTGCCCGTGACTTCCTCCGCCTGGCATAATACGTTGAGCAAAGTTTAACAGGCAGCGGAAGCTCTCAAAAGAAAAAAAATGGTACTGCACTCCTATTGGTCTTAGCGTAATGATATATAGCCTATATCCTTCCTCGATAAATGAGCTATCTAACACTGGAAGATTTTTTCAAATAGGACCAGTAGTTCCTGAGATTAGCGCGTTCAACCAAACAAACAAACGCTCCAACTTTATAATATTAGTATAGATAAGAATGTAAATTTAACATATCTGTATTTTTAGGTGGTAGAGCGACGCGGAACCTTCAGCAAGAATGGGTCAGCTCGTCCGGGGTAGTACCACCCTCTCACAGAAAACCGACGTGAAGTAACAGTGCTTGCATTGTTGCGTTCCGTTCGGTAAGTGAGAGCGCCGGAGGACCATCTCCCCGCCCCTCCCCTTCCCCTTCCTCCCCCTCCCCCCAAACACAGGATGGTAACGCACTTGCGACTCCTCTGGTGTTGCTAGTGTCTATGGACGGTGGTGATCGCTTAACATCATGTGACCAACAACAACAGTTTGCATCCTATGACATAAAAAAAAATGATTTTTGTAAAAAGAATGCTGCAAGTGTATAGCAATAAGTAATACAATACATTTCAATCATTTTTAGAAATGTCTGTCTGTTTGTTTGAACACCGCATCACCCCTAAAGTACTGCGTTCATGATAAAACCTATTCAAGAAAATCATAAAGCATTTCACTAACATTTAGTCTTTGTTTCATTAAAATCGGTCCGGTCTTTCAAAAGTTATTGTAATTTTAATGACGACGCGACTTAAGTACAAGAGAATAGTAAATGGACTTAATACATTCAGATGACTTTATTAGTCACCGTTTTGTAGATCATGTTCCACGCGGACGAAGTCGTGGGCACAGCTATCAATGACAAAGACACACAACTGAAACTCCTCACCTAGAGACGGGTATATGATTTTCAAATCGGGCGGTGATGACAGCATTTGAGATTGATTCTTGATTTTTATGAAATGATGTAAGAAATCACCGGTCAGCCATAGCTGTGAAATGGAAAAGTTTTTTTTTTACTGTACCACGGCAAGGTAATTGCACTATGCCTGATGGTATGCATAGTAAAATACAAAAACAACGGCGACCACGGAGAGACAAACTATGCACCGTTGGTCGCCGCTGTGATGCCGGCCTGCGTAAGTATCTCTTCACGTTACGCTTGAAGGCCCTCAGGTTATAGGAAAGAGGGAATACCAATGATATTATAACTAAAAAACTGTATATACGTTACCTATATGATATTTTGACAAAATATAATGGCACAATAACACACACATACGTAAAGTAAGATTGTTCCACAGCTTCACGATACGACAAAGGTAAGAAGGAAATCTAATAGACAGCCTATAGTTTAACCGTTGGACATCGAGTCGTTTGACCTCGGCTCGCATCCCCAAAGGGTTAACCCCAAGTTTACTATATCACGAGGGCAATAAAAATCGATTTTTAAATGGATCCGAATCTTTGTCTGTAGAATCGATTCATGGAAAATTAAGGTCTAGAGGATCGATTATTCAAAAATCGATCTCTTACAATTTTTTTACCTTTTTGTATTTTTTTTTAATTATAAATTATTGTATGGTTTTATTTATATCTGAATAGAAAAATCGAATCACGATTTTATAGTGTCAAAGATCGATTCAATGTTTAATATCGATTAAAATAATCGACTTATCTATGTCTATAAATCAATTTTTCGATTAATCGATTTCAGATCGCCACCCCTAAACTAGACCCACTTCTAAAATTACTTTGTTACTGTTGGGGACGAATGAGTACTGTCTGACTTATATCGTGTTTAGTGTGTATAAATATATCTACATTTCGTTTATTTTTAATCATATACCAATATTATTATTGTAGCATATTCATAATAATCATTATTACACAACCTACAGGTTTCTAAATTTGTAAAATTATGTTATAAAGTAAAATGTATGGTCAATCGTGTGCCGTGAAGAAGAGGTGCGCCTCTTACTAGTTGTGAGTACAATAATGCAGAAGAGGGGTGGCAAATTCTAGGAAGACCCGGAGTTTCCGATATACACGTATGCGTTTCCGATATACACGTATGCATCTCATCACGTATGCAAATCATGCAATTTCGATTGTATGATTCACAAACGAATATATGTATGAATAGTTTAGCTAGGTCAGATCGGGATCTCAGGTAACAGCCCAAGTCGAGGTATGCCGTGCACCCTTGAGCGTGTTACCTAAATAAAATCGGCTGAGTGCCTTAAGCGCTCGCCTTAGTAGTCCGGTGAAGCTGTAAAGACCTTGCCAGGTCAATAGCATAGTCAATTCGAGAAAAAAAAAGGAAGACCCGGATAGCGAGAGAAAATTTGTAAAAAGTCTGTCTGCACAAAATACATTCCTGAAGTGGGAAAATGCTGTTTCATTTCCTCGTTACCTCTAGAAGCTTGAAACGACATTTACAAAATTACTATTAAATATTCAGCCACGTTGTAACATAACATGAGATTACGATCAAACGCAAGCTAAGAGACTTGTAGAGTAACAATCATATTTACCATAATAACTCTATCGTATACGAGAAGTCGTACCAGCTATTTCGTAGCTCAACAATTTATTTCAAGAAACTGAGTTTTTGGCGGGATCTTGAAATGTCATGTAGTGGAAGTTATAGTTTATTGATAATCTTGTGTTATATGACTCTATATTTGGTAATATTGGTCATGTCATGTAGTGGAAGTTATAGTTTATTCATAATCTTGTGTTATATGACTCTATATTTGGTAATATTGGTGATGTCATGTAGTGGAAGTTATAGTTTATTCATAATCTTGCGTTATATGACTCTATATTTGGTAATATTGGTGATGTCATGTAGTGGAAGTTATAGTTTATTCATAATCTTGTGTTATATGACTCTATATTTGGTAATATTGATGATGTTTTATGTAATATAGTTTGTTTATTGTGCATAAGTGAAGTGAATGGAAAATAATACCACGGACCATGAATTCTGAGATGCCACAAAAACTCCCCAGAAAGTTCTAACCTTCTAATCTTTACCTTTCTATCAATACCTACTCGACAATGGTAGTAAAAATCTACTAGAAGATTGGTTGCCAAAAATAAAATAAAGTTCAAAGGGAATGTCAGAAGTGGGACTGGCAAAAGGGTGGAATAATAAGAACACACCTTTGAGTATTTCGTGTCAAATCTATCGATTTTTTTTTATTTGTTACTGACCACAGGTTACATTTAGCTCGTAATGGTAACTGTTAAGTCATATGACTGTAGGTGGTAGAGCTACGCTGAAGCTATTACTAATTTAAATCTACCCTCTCACAGAAAACCGACGTGAAGTAACAGTGCTTGCATTTTTGCGTTTCGATCGGTCAGTGAGAGCGCCGGAAGACCACCTCCCCTCCCTTCCCCCTTCCCACTCTTCCCCCTAAACACAGGCTGACAACACACTTGCGACTCCCCTGGTGCTGCAAGTGTCTATGGACGTAGGTGATCACCTAACATCAGCGAGCGAGATAAGCTTACCTGAGGTTGCTTCCCGTAACTGCCGAGGCTACTGGCCTGGGCCAAAAGAGGCCACTGCCTCTGTTCTTCAGGCGGTATGCAGCAATGCTGTCGGAGTAACGAGCCGACTCTGGTTAAAGCCCAGTCCATATCGAAATGTGACCCGGGAGCGGAGGCCACGAGGAAAACGCTAAAGATTGGGAAATGACCGATCTTATGCCAAAGAAACTTATAAATTAGCTTTTGCCCGCGGTTTTGCTCACGTTAACCCCTGGGCTGTACAAAACCATAGCGGTTTAAGTTCCATATAAACGAATGTAGACCTTATGATGCACTGGTCTTATAATACTAATGATACTAATTTGAAAGATTGCAACAATAACAAATTACATACTGTAAAATTATAATTAAAAAAAAAATATTTGGGTATTTCAAAACATGATCCGTCATTTTGAGATTCGGGTCTTAAAAAATCAGTCGAGAGGTTAATGTAGATTTGTCCTAACTCTCTGACAAGGTTTACGTACGAAATTATATGATAATCGATTATAAGTAGGAAAGGCGTGAAAGCGTAACAAACTCACTTTCGCATTTATAATGTCACTTAGGATGTGTACGAAATTATATGATAATCGATTATAAGTAGGAAAGACGTGAAAGCGTAACAAACTCACTTTCGCATTTATAATGTCACTTAGGATGTGTACGAAATTATATGATAATCGATTATAAGTAGGAAAGACGTGAAAGCGTAACAAACTCACTTTCGCATTTATAATATCACTTAGGATGTGTACGAAATTATATGATAATCGATTATAAGTAGGAAAGACGTGAAAGCGTAACAAACTCACTTTCGCATTTATAATGTCACTTAGGATGTGTACGAAATTATATGATAATCGATTATAAGTAGGAAAGACGTGAAAGCGTAACAAACTCACTTTCGCATTTATAATATCACTTAGGATGTGTACGAAATTATATGATAATCGATTATAAGTAGGAAAGGCGTGAAAGCGTAACAAACTCACTTTCGCATTTATAATGTCACTTAGGATGTGTACGAAATTATATGATACTCGATTATAAGTAGGAAAGGCGTGAAAGCGTAACAAACTCACTTTCGCATTTATAATGTCACTTAGGATGTGTACGAAATTATATGATAATCGATTATAAGTAGGAAAGACGTGAAAGCGTAACAAACTCACTTTCGCATTTATAATGTCACTTAGGATGTGTACGAAATTATATGATAATCGATTATAAGTAGGAAAGACGTGAAAGCGTAACAAACTCACTTTCGCATTTATAATATCACTTAGGATGTGTACGAAATTATATGATACTCGATTATAAGTAGGAAAGGCGTGAAAGCGTAACAAACTCACTTTCGCATTTATAATGTCACTTAGGATGTGTACCAAATTATATGATAATCGATTATAAGTAGGAAAGACGTGAAAGCGTAACAAACTCACTTTCGCATTTATAATGTCACTTAGGATGTGTACCAAATTATATGATAATCGATTATAAGTAGGAAAGACGTGAAAGCGTAACAAACTCACTTTCGCATTTATAATGTCACTTAGGATGTGTACCAAATTATATGATAATCGATTATAAGTAGGAAAGACGTGAAAGCGTAACAAACTCACTTTCGCATTTATAATGTCACTTAGGATGCGAAAGTGAGCTTATTTGTTTGTTACACTTCCACGCTTTAACTACTCAACCGATCATTAGGTAATTTTGCGTACACGTTCTCAGGGGAACAGAAAAGTATATAGAGTACCTCTCATTAAATAAATGTACTTCCCGAGAAATAGATCAAATATACAAAATCATGAGCAAAGCTATGTACAAAAGTTGTAGACTATTTATATACATAGGTATAATAAAAATGTAAATCAGACGTGTCTGTACTTTTTAGATTTTTGTGAAAAAAATTGTCGCAGGTGTCTTGGAATAAGTAGTAAAATACATTTCAATCATTTTTAGAGATGTCTGCCTGTCGGTTTGTATGTATAAGCATTACAGCTAAAGTACTGCGTTCATTATAAAATCTTTTCAGACAATCATAAAGCATATCTTCGAGTAAGATTTAGTCTTTGTTTCATTAAGATCGGTTCGATCTATAAAAATTAATGTAATTCTAATGACGACGCGACTTAAGTACGAGGGAATTGTAGATAAGTAAATGGACTTAATACATTCAATGATTTTATTACTCACTGTTTTTTTACATTAGGTTTTACGCGGAGGGACTCGCGGGCACAGTTAGTTATAAATAAATACTCACTTTATATGGCTGAAATCGCATCTCTTAACTCGTTCCACGTAGTATGACAATTGTGCCATTTGATAATGGTTCAGATATCGAAGCAGCGACTTTTTAAATGCTGTAGGGGAGTCGCCTTCGAACGGCATTGCATCGGCTGGTAATTCCGGACAACGGGGACTGAACCATAAACTGACATAACAAAAAAAACAAGCGTGCTTTAGACCACGCGACTGAAGTAAAACTTCTTTAGCTCCATGTACATATATGTAAACCTGGTGTTAGGTTAGTCTTACAATATTCTAAGAGATGATAGTGCAGGGTCACATTTAAAATAAAAAATAATAATATCAGAACAAATACTAATAAACAACAAAGGGAACTTAAGTTAAAGTTTGTTCTAAGACTTTCAAAAGTATAAACACAAACGTAATAAACCAAGGTGCTATGACTGGTGCCGAAAGTTGCAAGGGGCGACCCGGAGTTAATAACTTTCGACAATAAAACGGACAATAAACCTTTTTGTTTTATCCATACCGGTCCCACGTTCACTTTCACTTCACTCTACTGTCATTAACACTATGCTTTAACATAGACATAGACACGTAAAGGATTGCAAACAATTTTTGTATTTTTCTAGATAATTAGGTCAAATATTAAGTACCTATGTTTAAAATGATTTAGAAAGAAAATCGAGTGCAGAGTATCTTCCATAAATATTGCTACTGTCTAAACTTTCAGCCTGTATATTCTTTATATATAAATTTCTTCTGTACGTGTGTATGTGACTGAACTCCTCCTAAACGGCTGGACCGATTTCAATGAAATTTTGTGTGCGTGTTTCAGTGGATCCGAGAATGGTTTAGATTCACAATTGGACCCGGTAGGTGGCGCTGCGGTTGGCTTTTAGGGATTTTATTTTTATTACCACGGCAGGACAAAGTCCGCCAGGTCCGCTAGTATGTTTATATATATATATGTATAGTCTACACATATATTTAAATTTATTTTGGGTTTTCATTGATAATACGAAACTGCTTCTTTTCCTATCTTCACTAACTTATATCTCCCTCTCAACTTTCGTTCGCCTCGCCCGATCACACGTTTTCGTAACGCTCTCGTCACGCATTCACCAGCTTACTTCCCAAGTCAAGCGTGAGTAAAGAAGTTTTACTTCAAAAAAATCATTCAACCAATCACGAGCTATACATATCACGTGATTTAATAACATTTTAACTGACCAATGAGGTAAACCTTACATCACGACATTACTCATCTCATTACCATTAAAGTCTATATTATAAAACAAACATTTTCTGCGATTACATATTTCCCATTATGTGTATGTTAGTTGCAGTCTATAGTAGTTAACTTCCAATTGTTTTATCATCGTACCTCGCTATACTATATAGAAGACTTCCCAACTTAGGAGTTTCCCCCAAATTTAGGGGTAAATAAGAGGGATGACATTTTTTAGGAGCTATATATTTTTAAAGACTTTTTTTAATTAAAAAGTAACCTCAGATAGCCCCATCCAGGCAATTTTCGGAATCACTCTTATAGCCAAATCATTACATAGTATAAAACAAAGTCCCCTACCGCGTCTGTCTGTCTATCTGTTCGCGATAAACTCAAAAACCACTGAACGGATTTTCATGCGGTTTTCACCAGTGGATAAAGTAATTCATGAGGAACGTTTTGGTATAATTTTTAATTAGGGTAGGACAACGTCTGCCAGGCCCGCTAGTTATAATTACAAAATATATTTAAAATTTCATGTTACATTGTTAGTGTTTTTTAAATTGTTAGTTAGTGTTTCATGTTAAAGTTTTAAAAAATAATAAGAGTAATTTCATCAAATATTTATAGTAGCAATTTATTAAACAAAAAATAACTACAGTTCTAGAAGTTTGTCAACTTCAGTATCGTAATAAATTCATATCTATTTTTTGGGGGATGTTCAAGTAAATTATGCAAATTGAGGGGGTTTTAACTTTAGTTTCAGGGGTAAATATTCTCGAGAGTTGGAAACTCTGTTATATAGCGTTGCTCGTTCAGAGTACCTCAGTACTTCGAGACCCCCATACACATAGTTAATTTTATTCTAAACTCACCCCTGAGTTCTGTTCTCCCAGTCATCCAGATATAAATTAGCCGTGGAAACTACGACACGCATCGAACCGTCTTCGTAGCAAAGCAACATCATCTTCCTAAAAGAAACACCAAGAGTAAAAGAGACAACAGAATACAAACAACCTCAAGAGAGAAGAGGACAAGAAGACTTCTGAACGTTTACATTGTATCGAAATGACATACCGTTTCAGCCAATCACGAGCAGCCGTTACGGCGTGATTCAACAATAAATAAAAATTCAATCATTATAATTAATTTTGTAAAATTAGTCGCGGCAAAGTATACTACATTATTGCTAGAGTATAGAAAGTAGTATTCTCATTAAAATATCTCTGTGACTAAGAGTGGACAATCGAAAAAAAATGATGGTCAATAGAAATGCATCATTAAAAAATTCCCGATCTCTAATGCATCCATTCCTCCAATTCTAGCCCTTAGAAGTTAACCACTCCAGTGACGGAAACCATAAGGATTTAAGCTCCATACAAACGAAAGTAGACCTTATGACGCACAGGTTAGCAAACATTTTGGCAGCATAAGTTTTAAAAAAATACTGAATTTATTACAAGATTTGAATAATAATAAATTATATAATGTAAAATTACAATTTTTGTATAAAATATATTATTAAATTATTCTTTCACTCCTAAGAACTTTTTTTTTACTTAACCATGAAGTTTACAATATATTTATTGTATTTATACTTTTAGGTTAGAAAAAATATTTTACATGAAATACTTAAATAAATATTAAATTATTATTATAATATAAATATTTAAAATTGAATATCTAATAATTTAGACGTATGAATAGGATAGCAGCAGTTTTTTTAGTCAATTTACTTTACTATTTTCCTCCCTATTTATTTCATATAAAACTTATTGCAAGAAAATATACTAAGACCTAGCTAAAGATATAACCCTTTAAGACTAAAACAAAATCCATACCTATCAATTCACTTGTCCTAATATTAAAACAAAAACATTTTGTTTCACTAATATGCAAGGATAGTAGTTTTTTATGAAATATATAGCAACGTTGATAGTCATATTACATTCTAAAAATTAATTGGTATTGATGTGAAAAAGGCATAAATATCATGTCTTGAGAGTATTTCTCCTATAGTGGCCCTTTTTATACTAATCAACCATACAATAAGATTGTTACAATATAAGCAGACACCAATGAAATTCAAAAACTATAATTATACTTTTGAAATAAAAATAAATTTCAATAATTTATACTTATTACTTTATATAACAATTTTCAAAACTGATTTAGAAATAAAACAATTACATACAATTACATTTTATTAAGGTATCATAAAAGAATGTATACAAAATGAAGAAACTAAAAATGATAGTGATATTTGATGACCACTGCTCTTCATATACAGAGCACCTATAAACATTACAGAATTATGGTTTTGTTTTGTAAAATAGAATATGAAAGTTGTAAATAAAATACACACAACTATGTGTTGCAATACTCTGCACAACATATAAATAGGGACATCTTCTTAATTATCTACTGGAAACGACGTTCGAGTTTGTGTACACAGCGAACTGTATTAAACTTAGATAAAACCAGTTTCAATTGTGTTAGTGTATACAATTATTGATGCAAATGAAAAATATTTTTTTATAACATAAAGGAACCCAAAAAATGCAGAACAATTACTCCTAGCACTCATAAATAACTCAACATTCTCCCAGGAAACTGTCAATGTGTAACGTGATGTTGCTACAAAGAATTATTAGCTATATAATATTTGTTAATCGATCATAAAAAAAAATGAAATATATTTTAAATTAGCCATAATTGTTTATGAAAATAATTTTAAATATATGATAAAACCATATATAATTTGCATATAATTAAATATATTATTGTGACCACAGATTTATACACCCATAGGCCTATATAGGGTATACGTACTAAATGCCTTTGCCGATGGCGGGAGATTTAAAATTTTTTTTAAAAACGGGCGGGACCATTTGGACCCATTCGAAAGCCGAAAGATTAACTTTTCAAAAAAGTAAACGGTAGGCTGATACGGGCAAAGGAAGTAGCTTCAAATGGTCATTCCAAAATTCTCGATATATCAATTTTTATTTTCCCCCAATTCCACCCCCTTAGGAGTTGACTTTTCAAAAATTTTAAAGTTGCGCAGACGTGGGCAAAGGGAGTAGATTCAAATGCATCATTCCAATATTCTCGATACTTCAATTTTTATTTTCCCCCATTTCCGCCCCTTAGGAGTTAACTTATAAAAAAAGTATAATATGGACAAACGATGTACTTCAAGAATCCACCTTGAGATTTTCAATTTTTATCGGATGCTGGCCCACACATTTTACTTATAAAATAAGTTTTTTTATACACCTTGGCAAAAAAAAATAAAAAATAAATGATAGACAAAAAATAGACAATCGATGGGCATACGCTCTACGAATTTTCATATTGATACTCGAAAAATGGGGAGCCAACTTCCAGGAGCTGCTTGAAATACTTTACCATAGACAAGAGTTATAATGTAACTTACAAAAAAAAAACAACAAAATTATAACTACGACATAGGTTTTTTTGACGGAATCTTGGTCTGTCATGTAGTGGATTTTATATTATATTCATAATCTTGTGTTATTTGGCTCTATATTTTGTAAAATTGGTGGCGTTTTACGTAATATAGTTCTGTTATTGTGTACAAGAAGCTGGAAAAGTTCTTCCCTGGAAAGTTCTAACAAGGGAGCCACCATCTTGTTGGAACATTGAAATAATCACACGACACTTGTAATATTATTATTACCTACTCGACAACGACAGAAATAATCTGGAACATAGGTGTTCAAAAATAATATTAAAAAAAAAAGTGTGTGTGTACTTATGTACACGCGTCAGAAGTTATACTTCTTTGGCGTAACAAAATAATAATCTGTTCAAAAATTTTATCTTTCGCCTTAATCTACGTTTGTAGAAAAAAACCACAAAAAAAAAAAAAAAACGACGAGCGTACCAACATGCGCGACTAATATCGAGGTTCAATTTCTATTTTGATGGTAGCTTTTTTTTCGAGACTTAATGAGCGGTTAAGCAGACAGCTTCATACTGTTAATTTTGTGTCACAAAAATTAAAATTTCACTCTCATCATTTTTTCATAACGCGCCTAAAGAAGTATAACTTCAAAAACTACGACATAATTGTTACATCACCAATATTGGTGGCATGGAGAAATCATATTTTCTCTCCTCCTTCTCTCTTTATTTTTTTTTAACCATGTTTTTTTTAATCGAATAATACATAAATTCTCATTAAAAGTACCAGGAGAGCAGAAGTTACAAGGCGTTCGAAGTATAAGCGACGTACGAACTACGTCACGAGGACAAGGACGGCAGGAGCCATCATCTTGTTGGAACATTGAAATAATCACACGACACTCGTAATATTATTATTACCTACTCGACAACGACAGAAATAATCTGGAACATAGGTGTTCAAAAATAATATATAAAAAAAAAAAAAAACTACGACGTAATTGTTACATCACCAATATTGGTGGCATGCAGAAATCATATTTTCTCTCCTCCTTCTCTCTTTATTTTTTTAAGCATGTTTTTTTTAATCGAATAATACATAAATTCTCATCAAAAGTACCAGGAGAGCAGAAGTTACAAAGCGTTCGAAGTATAAGCGACGTACGAACTACGTCACGAGGACAAGGACGGCAGGAGCCATCATCTTGTTGGAACATTGAAATAGTCACACGACACTTGTAATATTATTATTACCTACTCGACAACGACAGAAATAATCTGGAACATAGGTGTTCAAAAATAATATTAAAAAAAAAAAACTACGACATAATTGTTACATCACCAATATTGGTGGCATGCAGAAATCATATTTTCTCTCCTTCTTCTCTCTTTATTTTTTTTAACCATGTTTTTTTTAATCGAATAATACATAAATTCTCATCAAAAGTACCAGGAGAGCAGAAGTTACAAGGCGTTCGAAGTATACGCGACGTACGAACTACGTCACGAGGACAAGGACGGGAGGTACTCACGTGTGGTGTTTCCCGAAAGGCGTTGCCATGGTAACGAGGTGCGCGTCCACGTTCGGCCTCTTCTTGTTTATACTCTTCAATTCCGGCATATCTTCACCGTACAGTATTGTTAGTTTCTTCTCGCTGCGAAACCGTCGTTTTCGGAAAGTTTTTATTATTTTTAACACATGAAAAACATCATTAAAAATATACAGTGCTTTCCGTTATAATCCACGCAGAATGCGATTATCGAATACAAGTTCGTTGGGAATATTAATCGATAATCGAATGGATTTATTAAATTTGACAGAGGATAGACTCCATAAATAATCTCTGTTCGACTTAATCTCAATAATAGAGCGATGTAGCCTAAAATAAAACATACGATTCAAGACCATATCCTATCGCAGATTGCATGAAAATCGATTTAGTAGTTTTCAAATTATGCCCTTACAAACAAATGGATAGGTGGTAGAGCCACGATGGTAGGTGGTAGAGCTACGCTGAAGCTATTACTGGTTTCAGCATGAATGGATCGGCTCGCCCGGGGTAGTACCACCCTCTCATAGAAAACCGACGTGAAGTAACAGTGCTTGCATTGTTGCGTTTCGTTCGGTCAGTGAGAGCGCCGGAGACCCACCTCCCCTCCCTTTCCACTTTCCCCTTCCCTTCCCTTCCTCCCCTCCCCACACACAGGCTGGCAACGCACTTGTGACTCCACTGGTGTTGCAAGTGTCTATGGACGGTGGTGATCACTTACATCAGGTTACCCACCTGTTCGTTTGCCTCCTATGATATAAAAAAAGAAAAAAAAAAAAACGGTCAGACAAACGTTTTAAACATACATAAATCTATAACACTGTAAAAAGTGCAATTTTCCTTTGGATCTTTTTACTGTGAATCCTGCATCATTCGCTGGGTGGTAGCACTTAAAAGACCTATGTGATCTTTCCCACCACTGTGCTTACTATGAGACACAGTGCAGTCACTCTGTCGCGTATACGACTTTCACATAGCGAACTTCAAAAAGACCTTAAAGATGGGTGAGATTGGACTCAAAAGACCAGAAAAAAAAAATTGGACTCAAAAGACCAGAAAAAAATAAAATAATACCTGTATCCAGCAAAATAGTATTGCGCCAATAGCCAACCTATTTCGACCATAAAATTTATCTGTAACGAGCATTTGAGCTCGCCCAAGCTATGGTCTAGAATCTCTGTAATGAGACAAAAGAAAAAAAAAATTGTGTGTAGTTGACATACAGTAGAAGTGAAACAGTATAACTATGCGTTCTGACAAGTTTGAACTAGTTGCCCAAATAAAATCGGCTAAGTGCCTTAAGCGCTCGCCTTAGCAGTCCGGTGAAGCTGTTAAGACCCTGTTAGGTCAATAGCCTACTCAGCTCGCAAAAAAAAAAAAAAAGTTCTGATACGTACAGAATTTATATCAAAAGTACGGCATTCCTACATTTTTAACAATAGTGACAAACGCAAATTATTCCTCCTAGAGTCAAGATTAAGTCCTAGTGTTCCATCGAGAACAGAATCTCATCAGAATAGGACGTCCACATTTTATATTAACTACCCGCATTATTTTACTTTATAATTAAACATGAAAATAAATATAAATTAGCTGCCCTAACGTGGTGAAGAAATGCTGGGTTTCAGCGAAAACACAATCTTTTTCAGAAGTAAAACATTCACAGATTTTGTTAACTACCCGCATAATTTTAATACTAGATACAGGCATAAATTTGCCGTCTCGCGTTTTAGGAGTATTAAGACCAATAAACGTTTATTAAATAATAGTGTCAGGGTATGCAATAAAGACATAAAGGAAATAACTTCAAGCAATAGATATGACACTGACCTTGGAATGTGATAGAATACGGTTGTGTATGTGTGTCCTTCGCCGCTGTTATAGTTGTATAGAAAATATGATAGGGGGCGCTGGCTTCGTGTTTCGCGGCCATCTTGCCTTTAGGCCTCACCACGTCCATAAAGTCTTCGATACGACGTGTCGGTTGCACTATCGGACGATAATCGGAATCTGGAAACAAATGAGAAAGAATGAGATAGAGAAAGTGCGGGCGAGATAGTGGGAGAAATTATACCAGTGAATGTTTAGACAGTAGCAATATTTAAGGAGGACACTTTGCACTCGATTCTCTAAATTCTTTAAATCAATTAAAAAATAGGTGCTTAATATTTGACAATTAGGTCATCTAGGTAGGTAGGTAGGTAGATCTAGAAACATACAAAAATTAAACTCAGTTCTCTACGCGTCTATTAAAGCACAGTGTCAACGACCGTCGGGCGAAGTGAAAATGAGGCCAACCAACAAAGGATAATTTTTCTAAGTTTGAAGAAGCAAAAGGGTTTATTATTCTTTTTATTATCGAAAGTTATTAACTCCGGGTCGCCGCTCGCTGGTTTTATCACCGGTCACTCAACCTAGGTTTATTTAAGTAATTATCCATAGTTTTCAAATTCTTAGAGCAAACTTTACCTAAGGTTCTCTTTGTTTTTTATTAGTATTTGTTTTGATATTATTATTTTATGTGTTAAATGTGACCATGAAGTGTCATATCCTAGAATACTGCAAGTGTTTAACCATTCACCTGGTATATGATTTAACCTATCATCATCATTAACCTGAAGCCCACGAAGTATTGACGATTTCAAACTCTAAGAATTCAACAGTTCTATGTTTTCCCATATACACAGTATTTCTTCTTGTTTAGTATTATTTATTACACAGTATTATTCCCACGGTAGTACTATAACAACATGGATTTAACCCATGGATTGCCCAAAACCATACCCTTCCTACATACGAATGTAGACCTTATGACGCACTGGTCAACAAACTGCTAGCAGAATAAGTTTGAAAAAAAAACAACCGTATTTATTACAGAACTAGCTGTGCCCGCGACTTCGTCCGCGTGGAACCTGATGTACAAAACAGTGACTAATAAAGTCACCTGAATGTTTTAAGTCTAATTACTGTCTACTCTTATCTCGTGCTTAAGTCGCGTCGCCATTAAAGTTACAATAACTTTTTTTTTTTATATCGTAGGATGCAAACGAACAGACCCCTATGGACCCATTCCATATACACTTACAACACCAGGGGAGTCGCAAGTGCGTTGTCATCCTGTGTTTGGGGGATGCAGAAGGGAAGGGGAGGTGGTCCTCCGGCGCTCACACTGACCGAACGAAACGCAAAAATGCGAGCACTGTTACTTCACGTCAGTGTTTCTGCGAGAGCGTGGTAGTATCGCGGGCGAGCCGACCCATTGATGCTGTAACCAGTAATAGATTCAGCGTGGTAACCGATTTTAATGAAACAAAGACTAATTGTTACTCGAAGACATGCTTTATCGTTTTCCTGAAGAGGTTTTATCATGAACACAGTATTTTAACAGTGATGCGTGTTTAAACAAACAGACAGACAGACATTTCCAAAATTGATTGAAACTTATTACTTATTCCAGGACACCTGCAACATTTTTTTCTACAAAAATCTAAAAAGTACAGACACTTTAGATTTACATTCTTATTATATGTATAGATTTGAAAAACACCAACAATAACAAATGATGTTTGTAATATAAAATTATAATATTAAAAAATTGGTTATATATTTAACAGCCGAACGGTTAACTCTTCATCTCTCATTTTTACTCAATGTATCAAAAATCAAAATTTATATTACCGACTTGATAAATAACGGACATGGCCGAAAACTTGAAACAGTGCCTTTCTTTCAGTTTAAAGCATTTCAGAGTCGGCCTGTTATCCTGCCCTTAATGGATTATAGATATACTAGCTGTTCCCGTGACTTCGTCCACGTGGAATAGTTACTTTGAGCTAACGCTAACACGCTGCAGAAGCTCTCAAAGAGAAAAATATTTCCTCCGCTCCTGTTAGGCTTAGCGTGATGATATATAACCATATAGCCTTCCTCGATAAATGAGCTATCTAACACTGAAAGAACTTTTATAATCGGACCAGTAGTTCTTGAGATTAGCCCGTTCAACCAAACAAACAGACCCTCCAGGTTTATAATCTTAATATATATATTTCTTGTGTGCGTGTGTATGTGACTGAACTCCTCCTAAACGACTGGACCGATTTTGATGAAATTTTTTGTGTGTGTTCGTGGAGATTCGAGAATGGTTTAGATTCACAATTGGACCCGGCAGGTGGCGCTGCGATCGACTTTTAGGATTTTTTTTGTTTTCAAGGCAGGACAACGTCCGCCCGGTCCGCTAGTATTAGTATAGATTAACAATCATCACATTGCGAGGGACAAAACAAAATGGAGAAAGATGGAGGTGGCTATTACCATAACAGGGGCTATACAAAAAAAACATAATCAACACTAATACAACTAACGTTATTATTAACATTAATACTAACCTACTAACTCAAAAAAATTTAGAAGTTAAGATGTATTTGTATGGGCAATTAAAGCTAAATAAATAAAAACAATCATCATTAATTTTGGTTGCGCCGCTTTATATATATTTGAAATTCCCGCATTATTGTGATCAGATCGTGACACTTTCCAGCCCCGCTCCATTACCCCTTCCTATGGCACATGCTTATTCGGTAGCGCGTCGGACGCACCACCACTACTACCATTGTTGTTGTTTCCGCGCCGCGTCCATTTTTTTGTTGTTTCCACGCCGCATGCAAACAGTTTGAATTTTCGCCTGGTCGAGTGAGAAATAAACGCATCGCTCCGCATATATTGCGTGCCGACATACATTATAAACAATAAGTGTTGTGTGGGAGAAAACCCAGTGGAGAGCAACGAGAATCACCTAGCCGGCTAGCCACGTGGAAACTGCAGCGTCGCGAGGTATGTGCCAAGTTTCCTTCCTACCCTTGTCTCCCTCGTCGTAGCTGATCGCAATAGTTTAATATCAAATATAGCACCCCCACATATACAGTCCACTTAAATTAGCAAAGAAACCCCCGCCCTTCGGTGGCGTCGACAACGCAACGGCGCCACCAATTTCTTTATTGCATTGTACATCCCGTTAGACATAGTGCAGTCACTGTGTCCTTCTCCATTAAGAAAGGATTTTCGGTTTAAATTATTTAAATAGATCAAAGGAACATACCTCTTACTTTAGCTTGTGAATGTTCTTTATTTATTGATCTATTATCTCCCCCCTTTCTCATTTCTTGTGTTTCCATTTCACTTTTAGCCATTTTCTGTATATTTGGTTGTCCTTGTGATGCATTATTTATATCTTTATTGGTAGAACTACTGCTTGGCTTTTCTTTGTCAATTGAATCAGACTGCTTTGAGCTAGAAATAAAAAAAAAATTACTTAGCATCATCATTACATAGTATAAAACAAAGTCCCCTACCGCGTCTGTCTGTCTGTCTGTTCGCGATAAACTCAAAAACTACTGAACGGATCTTTATGCGGTTTTCACCAGTGGATAAAGTGATTCACGAGGAACGTTTCAGTATATAATTTGTCCAGGATTTTTATTATAATCAGGGCGGGACAACGTCTGCCGGGCCCGCTAGTATATTATAAAAGTGACTGAATTTGATGACCCGCCTATGTTGATATCAGTCAAACATACAAAATGATATTATAACTATCTCCAGATATGCTCCCAGTAAACCCAGTTCAATGTACCAGTTCAACGATGATGGATGACTCCTTCTCTCTTATTGAACTGGAAATGGCTCTAGATGGGCTCTCCGATTCTTCTCCTGGTCTAGATGGAATTCCATATTCTTTTATATCAAAATCGTCTAATAAAAATAAACAGTACTTCCTTCGCTTAATTAATAGTATATACAACTCCCAACAAATCCCTGATCCCTGGAAAACCCATGTCATTATCCCTATCCTCAAACATGGTCAAAACCCAGCTGACCCTAACAGTCGAAGGCCTATCGCCCTTTCATCTGCCCTAGTTAAGATAGTGGAGCGCATGATTAAGTACCGTTTGGAATGGTTTGCTGAGAACAACAATTTAATATCCAAGTCTCAATTCGCGTTTAGACGAGACAGCAGCACCCTTGATAGTCTTGGGATCTTTACAACTGATGTGCATGTTGCATTTAGGAAAAAAGAGTATTTGGTTGGAGTTTTCCTGGACATCGCATCTGCATATGATAATGTTATGCTTCCTGTCCTCAGGAATAAGCTAATTCAGCTGAGGATCCCGGATAAGCTAGCTTTCTTTATATGCAACATCTTGATGGAGAGAAAGGTCATTATCAAATATCAAGGGTTTTTTTCTTCTCCTCGTACTGTGTGGAAAGGTCTTCCCCAAGGCTCTGTACTCAGTCTGCTGCTGTACAGTCTATATACACACGATATAGACCAAGTTGTGAACCCTTACTGTTCCATTTTACAATACGCCGACGACCTGGTTCTATACACTACAGTATCGGACCCAAGCAATGCTTGTTCCAGATTAAACACTGCCCTTCACTATCTTTCACCATGGTTACTAGATCATGGTCTATCTTTGTCAGTTCCAAAGTGTGCAGTGGTTGTATTCTCCAAGCGGAGAAATATCCCATTAGTTAAAATCAAAGTGGGTGAAGAAGTTATTCCTCAGACAACTAACATTAAATTTCTAGGCGTTTGGCTGGATGCTAAAATGTCTGGGTCTTTGCATGCGGATTATGTGTCTGGTAAATGCGAGAAGAACATTAATATCCTGCGGTCGTTATCTGGAGCTTGGTGGGGAGCTCACCCTTTTTCCCAAAAAATGCTTTATAATGCTATCATTCGCAGCCATCTAGACTATGGAGGATTTCTTTTAGATCCCAGTAATAAAGGGGCCTCGGAGAAACTCTCGAAAATCCAATCAAAATGCCTTCGCATTATTCTAGGGGCCATGAAATCCTCGCCCATCAATGCTCTGCAAGTGGAATGCGTGGATCCCCCTCTCTATTTACGCAGGCAATTCCTCTCGGACAAGTTCCTTTTCAAACTCTATCAAAATTCCCAACATCCTCTCCTACAGAAGCTAAGACATTTGGCTTGTATAGTTGAAAACGAGGGTTACAGCTCTTTATTCGATTTGCCTTGTATTCTCCGCAGTTATATCAAAATTTCCCGTTTAACTATTCCCATTCTGCAATTTCCATGTAAACTTATTTTCTCTCTCCCTTATGAAGCGTTGTGTCATCAGCCCAATATAATCCTAGATCTGGGCATTCAGAATGACATAGTTAATGCCGATAAAATTTTAAAAGACAAGCTTGCTTCACAATTTCCGAACTGGCTAGCAATCTACTCCGACGCATCCAAACTGACCCAAAACAACAACATGGGATCCGCCGTGTGGATTCCCTTTTTTAAAATTATACTAAGTTTTAAATGCCCTCCCGTTTTAACAGTGTTTACTGGTGAATCCATTGCAATTTTAGAGTCTATAAAATTTGTATTATCCCATGATATCAAAAAGTCCATTATTTTAACTGATTCAAAAAGCTGCTTACAAGCCGTACTGGCTAATCCTATCAAATCTAAATACAGATCCCCAATTATATTAAAAATCAAAGAAGCTCTTTATATGTGTCAACAGCAAAACTTAAAAGTCGTCTTGGCTTGGATTCCGGGTCACTCGGGCATTCCAGGCAATGAAACCGCAGATTCATGTGCAAAGCAAGCTGCCAACATAGGTTCCCTAGAACATTTTCAAATCATTCCTGGGGATCTCTGTGTAAGCATGAAACACCAGTTGTTTAAAGCGTGGAATGATGAGTGGCAGACATCACACAAGCTTAAAGCCAAATTCTATGGCAATTTACAACCTACCATCCCCACTAAACCCTGGTTTTCATTGTTTCCGAACGTAGACAAGCGTACGATATCGGTCGTGTGCCGTATGCGTTTGAATCATGCCTGCACACCTGTCCATCTTGCAAAAATTAGAGTGCGGGATCACTCGCTATGTGAATGTGGGCTAGATGAAGGAAGTATAGGCCATATTTTTTTTTTTTTTTTTTTTTTTTTTTTTTTTTTTAATTGTCCAAATCGGCGCGTTTCTCTATATAATTTACTCCCCCAGGAGATATTCCGTCCCACCTGCATGCAATTCCTACTCTCCCTCTCCTTTACTCCTTTTATTACTGTTCTGTGTAAATATATCTATATTAATAAAATTAAGCTCTAATTATTTGTTACATTCTGCTTACTTGTGCTATACATGCTTATATGATAAAATATACATATTTATTTACTAACTCATATGTTTAGGTACTTACTAACCCAATCGTGTATTGTCCCTATGTTCTATGTTAGTCATATGGTGGTGGTCTAAATCAACTTCAGATCTTTTGTTGATCCATTATCGTAGAAATTAAGCTTTATGTACATGACACTGGCAGAATTGCGGAATTTTCCACAAAGGCCAAAGAATAAGATAAAAAAAAAAAAAAAAAAAAAACTAAAAAGCTGTAGATACGTTACCTAGATGATATTTTGACAAAACAAATGGCACGATAACGCACACATACGTAAAGTAATATTGTAACGCCACACTGTTTTAGATTTTGGAAGTAAGATGGCATATTCTCAATATGGGTGGTGAGAGACAAATGGTTATATGTCGCTTAGATACGGGCGGTTTGACGGGGCAGCCGTCAAAAAAAGCTAGATAGCCAACTTTTAACAAGGTGCTGTCGAAGCGCTTACAACGAATCTATAGTTATAATATCATTGAATATACATATATTTTAAGCGATTGATAATAATCCTATCTGATGCTAAACGTGTACGGTGTTATCACAAAAAAGTTAAATACGTATTGAACCCTGGCTTTAGAAAGGTCTTATATTAAATACACCGCGGTCGCTGAATGTTCGCCATCTTGCTTTTTTTGTCTCGCTTTGGTTACATTATGTTAGACTT
>AP028454.1:8818623-8858355 GCA_036509395.1 Antheraea yamamai
GCTCTTAAGTGCAGCTGCCAGAACACATCAACAAACGCTTGAACATCAACGATTTTCAACTTGAGGGTTATAGCTAGTTAACACTGACCTATCATTATTACATATTAAAATACAAAGTCCTTCGGTGCGTCTCTCTGGTGGTCTGTTCGCGATAAACTCAAAAACTACTGAGCAGATTTTCACGTGCTTTTCAACAGTACATAAAGTGATTCATGAGGAACGTTAAGGTATATAATTTGTCAAGTATTTTTTATCATTAGGGCGGGAAAATATAAAACAACTTTGGATTGGTATAGTAGTCAATAGTGATGAGTCAATAGAAGGTTACTCACAAAAATACTAGGAGTCTACCATAGTTTTGTATTTGCGTCACGCAAAAACTACTTCAAAGGTTTAGATTTAATTTCTGTTTTGCTTCTTTGACACTTGATCCTTATTGAAAAGACAGATAATGCTATAGATTATGAAGCGAAACTTCTCTTGGGACAGTGTAAATTGGATTATATTAAACAAAATTGTGTAAGGAAAAAAGATAGCTATAAATATATATATATGTTTTAGGCTGTGAGAGAAACAGATATTATTTATTTATTTATTTGGAAATTCAACAGCTTACATGGGTTTTTATAAAATCACTTACAATGTCAAATTACAGCCAAAACAGAATTTCTCTAATATAACAAAGTAATTAATACCTAGTAACAATAGTTATATAAGTAAGACGAAAACATATATCCCGTACTGGCCTTAAAACTATATGTGAGTGGGTGCGTGTGTGGATGTATATGCTGTGTAGGTGTGTAAATGAGGGAGTGTGTGTGAGTGAGTGAGCGTATATTCTTAATGAACTTGAAATGTATACAAAGAGGAGAGAGAGAAATGTTAACATCTGTAGCACATTATTTTCTCTCGCATTGCAGTGACTGTGCACACTTTTAAAAATTATTCTGTGTTGCGTATTATTAACGTTGTTAATTACAATGATTAACATGAACGATGATTACAATGAATTGACATATAAAATAATGGCATAGACTTATGTTCACCACCTTTTTGGTGTATTTACATCATTCTCTTAAAAATAAATGAAAATACTAAGGTTTACTTCTACCACATGTGAACTCGCACTTGATTTAATTTTTTAGGTTATTAAAGTTCTATCTAATTTTTATGACGACTACTTTTGGGGAAATCTCTTGGTCTGATCTGGATAAGTGGGGGAAGTAGTATTGCAAAACGAAGTCGTGGGTATTAGCTAGTCAAACAATATAAGGTTTGATCTTTCCTCCTCATTTTCTCTTAATCTTTTCAATTCTCCTTTTAAAATAACTGTTTTAGGTAAAAATTCTCCAGTGTCCAGAATAAGTAACTTATATAATAAATATAAGAACTTAGATACATTTGGCATATTATTATTAATTTTTTTTTTTTTGGAGACTCTCTGTGTGCACCATTTTTTTTTTATATCTTTTTTAAAGTAAAAAAAAAAAATTTTATGTGAGAAAATATTTTGGTTTTTTTTTTTTTTTTTTTTTTTTTTTTTTTTTTTTTTTTTTTTTTTTTTTTTTTTTTTTTTTTTTTTTTTTTTTATTTAATTTAAATTTTTTTTTATTGTTTTTTTTTTTTTTTTAAAATCTTTTTTTTTTTTTGTGTTTTTAATATTTTTATTATTATTAAAATTTAACTATTTAATTTATACTTCTTTGTTGTTGTTACTAATTAGTTCACCATTATTGTTTATACCTTAAAACTGATTTAAACATTTGTCCATACTGTAATATTGAAACTGCACGGGATTTATATTGTCTTTCTAATAAATGATAAATCGTTGAACATATTGTTGTCCCATTTATTGTTTAATTTCAAAATAAAAACAATTGCCGTGAAGTATCTTACATCAAGGACCATTGGTAGTGTTACTAATTATACGACCACCACTGTATATATTTGTTTTCTTTTTAATTTACTTTATGTTATAGCATAAAACAGTCTTTACTTTTAATTAATGTGTACTCTGCAAGTTGGGTTTACTTAAGAAATTGTACATCCTAGTCAATGATTGAAGTAATAATTTTTGTTTAGAATAAGCCAATGTAACAATTATTGTAAATCTATTAAATAAATAAATTACCTTACCCACTTGCCTCGTCTTTCACAGTTGGTTCATATAACTTCTTCTCCACTATCATATCAAGCTGTTCTGTTATCATGATCTTCTGTAGACTGTACTTCTCTGGGATGGGATATGATCCACTGCCTTCGTACAGATCCAATATGGCTTCCACTGTAATTCAAACAGTTTAAGGTTTATGATATACAATATTTAGTTGATATCACAGAGTCTATAAACCTGACCTCAGTAAATTCATTGCTGTACTTTGTCTGTACTTATATATACTACTGGCCTCTGCCCGCGACTTCGTTCGCGTGGAATAGTTACTTTGGGCTAACGCTAACACACAGCGGAAGCTCTCAAATTAACCCCGATTTTGAAACATTCTTGATTGGTGCTCCGCTCCTATTGGTCTTAACATGATGATATATAGCCTATAACCTTCCTCGATAAATAAGCTATATAACACTCAAAGAATTTTTCTAATCGGACCAGTAGTTCCTGAGATTACCCCCTACAACATCACAATGTCACAAACTCACAAACTTTACCTCTTTATAATATTAATATATTACTATTATACTAGCAACAGCACACGGTTACACTTGCTTCAATGTAGATTTGTTCTATCCCACGTAAACAGTAATTTTTTTCTGGAGATACCACACCCTCTGTCCTTTACCAAATCCCTGAGAATATGTATGCTAACACACATTCATGTTTAAAAAATTACCAAGGTTTATAAATGATGGCACCATATGTTACAGTAGTCTGGTGAAGCTGTTAAGACCTTGCCAGGTTATTAGCATAGTCAGTTTGAAAAAAAAACCATATGTTACTCACCTGTAACTCTGTTTATGCAAAGTATAAGAAAATAGTTCACAATGTAAACTATATAAATATAAACTGTTACTAACTATATAGACTACTCTCAGATGTAAACAAACTGAAAACATTTAATAACCAGTAAGATAAAAAAATTATATGTTGACGAAAAAGTTTTTTTTATAAGAAACTCTTTATTACGAAAAAGGTTGGATCCCTTACGTTTTATTATAAAGGGAAACTGTATTTTAAAATTAAAACTGTACTTTGAAGTCTGCGGCAAAGAAGAAGATGCAGTATGATTATGTAGCATTTATATAGGAATATATTATAAACTATATACTCACGATGCGGATGACTGAACTCTCGAAAATGGGCTGGGTTCTTTCTGTAACATTTATCTCCATAGTCACACTCCTTCTTCATTCTTTTCTGTGTTTTATTATCTAAAATCAAACGGTTAATATAAAAAAAGTTTTCATTATTACCGTGTTGTTTTTAATTAGAATCAAAGTTATCAACCATCCATTATGCTCCTCCGTTTATTAAGCGATGTCATACTAATTTTAAATAATATCTAATAATGTAACAAACTAATCTAAAAGTTTTGTTTTGAAATTTCAGCTGTGATGCTCTGAATGACATATGTCTAGGGTCACAGATAAAGTATTCAACAATTCAAGCAATGAATTTGTACATTGTAATTATTACAAACACTTTTATATGCTGTGCTTTAATTTAAAAAAAATAATCTTTCTATAATAATCGGCAGGTATTGAATATTAATCAAGTTATAAGCAGTTGAATTATATATTATCTCTGTAACACGTAACATTTTACTATATGTATACCACCAATATATTCTAATCCTATCTAATATTATAAATGTGAATATGAATTTGTGTATTGCGCTTTCATGCCTTTACTAATTAACCGATCATAATTAAATTTAGCATACATTAGATTAATTTGAGCGAGGCAGCGAGCAGAAGCTGGCATGAAATAAAAATATCACCTCAATCAAGTAATTTATCATCCAGTTCTCTTTATTAGCGGTAGTACCATTACATTTTTTTTTTTTGTAATTGATACTAGAACGTTAACCGGTTTTTTTTTTTCAAAACGTTTATATGAAGTTTCTTCTTTTAAAACATAATATTATTCTTTGGATAGTTGAAATATTCATTTAAAAGTACATTACGAGTTTTTGATAATTCTAAAGAAAAGTATTGATTCTTTTCAATTGATATATAATTAAATAACATTTGTATACTTATACAAAAATGATTAAAACGCATATCGATTCTTATCATACGATACACGTCCCTATAAATAACTTTATCCTATATATTTTTTTAATATCGAAACCACTGGATTTTAAGTCTTTTAAGTTTAATGCCTGTGTTACTTCAATTCCGAATTAGCTGATAGATGGCACTACAGATAATGAAGCTTTGATTTAATTTGTTACTTACTTACATTGAAACCAGATGGCAGAACGGTCGCGCGCCCAAATATACATAATTAATTCTATTGCATGATTTTTATTATTATTCAATTTAATGTTTTTTATTAATAATTTTATTTTCAAATATTTTTATTGATTTCTTTATAATCTATGTATTGACAAAATCAAAAATATTTAAAAACCGGATGGTACAGAAACGGGACGCCATATTGCCGTAACGGACTTCCGCTGCATTGTCGTCTAGTTACCTCCTAGTCGCGCCTAAAGAAGTTTTACTCCAATTAAGGCCGAAACGTATTGTTTCGAATACTATGTCCGTCCACGGCGAAAGAAAAGCACCTTTAGGTGTGTTCCATTAGTTATACTTAAGAGCCAGTCGTCCATTAGGTTTTATAGCATACCATCTTGATTCACAACGTTATTTATCATCAGATGAGTCATGAGACTGTGGTCAATAGAAAAAGTGTAGTGGAATAAAATACTAACGATTTTCATTCAAAATATATTTTTATTTTGTTGATTACTTATAAAATTATATTATACAAAAATAATATTTTTACATTTGAACAACTTATAACCTATCTCTATATGTATATTCCTATAACACAATAAACTCGATCAATATCAATGACCAATAGACTTTATTACAATAAATTATATATAATTAACTAAAAAATAAATTATATCGGCAAAGAAGTTTTACTTCAATCGAGTGTGACGGTTATACACACTCTTCTATTATATATTTCGCAACTTAAGTTTTGTTGTGTCAATCACATAACCTTATATATAAGTGATAAGCAAAATCGGAAGTCCAAATAGTCACACAACTTCCACAACTAGGGAAATATTAGTGAAAATTTCGTCCCCTATATTTAATGTGTGAAATTATCAGGTCTGCCATCAGTACACACTGTTGAGATACAATTTATTATAGAAATCCTTATGAAACTAATCGGCTATCCTATAAATGCAGTTATGCAATCGTCAATTTTATTACATCGATTATTGCTAACAATTATTCTAATATATAAAGTGCAATATAAGAATTTAATGATACAATCACTTTGCTTAATAAAATCCAGTGTTAAAATTCAAAAATTCTGTCCACTCTGTATCTAGAAGGGTATTCAAAATTCCTGCATAAAAAATATAATAAACCATAAACAAGATAATAGTTCCAATTACAAATCCAAAAATCCAATTCGTTGTTCCCCGATCGGTGCTTTTTGTCTCTGTGTTAGTGGGACTGTCGTCATTAGAACGCTCATTCATTTCAAAAATGCATTGAGATCCGTCATGAAGTAGCTTAAAAAACTTTAATATCTCATCATCAGCCTCAAAAACTCTTTTTAATTCATTATCATATTCCACTTTAATAGCTATGAATTCTAAAACGCAGCTATTTACATATGTCGTAATGAATCTAATCAACTGGTACTTGTTTTTTGGTTTCGTTTTGAATAAATCTGTTAAATACTCCGCTGTAAGGTATTCTTGAAAAGTCAAATGTATGAATTTCGGTACTCCGTTTACGATACAGTCGACGATGCCCGTTTTATTTTCCGCGTCTTCGAGTTCCTTTATGATATTTCGCATTGTATCGATTTCACCTTGTCTCAGTATTTCGCCCAAATTCTTATAGTACGATGCGTAGAAAGCCATCCTTTTATGTTTGCTAAAGAACTCTTTTAGTTCCTTCTCGTACCTCAATTTCACGTCAGGATTATAAACGTCCATCTGGATTTTTTGTTCGAAATATCTTTTCTTTACTTGTGTTTCAAGAAAATGTCTGTAGAATGTTAACGTATTTGCTTCGACATCCCATCTGGAAGCATTATTACTATTTGCTAGTGAAATGTTTTTTATTTCATATTTAAAATTTTCAAGAGCGATAAACAGGTACAGCGGTGGTATTTTTAAATGCATGGCTTTTTTTCTTACCAAATTATGATTTGCAAGATCGAGAGATGGAGGAATATCATTGTTCTTATTATTGTTTGACAGCCATTTCACAGCTAAAGGATACCTTTCATCCGTGAGATGTACACATTTTGCTTCACTTAGGAAATAATCAGCCGCTGCGAAATACATTTCGTGCAGTAGGAAATTACAAAATTTAATATTTACATTGTATTTAAGCTTCAAATGAAGCTCTTCTTTCTTTTTCATGTGCTCAAGAAACTCATCGATGTTCATAAACTGATTGTAATTTAGCTCGTCGAAATTGAAATTCGTTTTGAAATACTTCACCATCGAAACTTTCAATTCTTTAAGTAAGGGTTCTTTCAAATCATAAGGAGTACCGAACTCGGTTTGTAGTGTTTCAACGATATTATTGTATGAACGACTGACGATCCAAATGCGTTGTTCATTACCAGATATATCGGCTGAGATATCGCTCGAACCTCTTGTAACCAAACACTTCAACAAATCAGTAATCTCGTCTTTGTAATGCGGACAAATTTCGTCGAAACCATCGAAAAGTAAAACCGTTTTTCCTTTATTATAAGAATATATAAACATTTCTAATTCAGTGGAAGCTGAAACATGTTCTTTATGATATGTCGCTACTAACGCTCCATCAACTATTGCAAGATCGAAATCAATTTCATTAAAATTATTATGACGATTTCTCGATATCGTTTTAGACATAGCAGATTTACAAACAAATTTCAATGCTTCTATACGATCGATTTTGATTTTATTTTCTTGCCATCTGTGAAATTCTTTTGTATAATCGAGTAGGTTTATTCTCTCGATCCAAATTTCAGGTTTCAGTCGTTTAGTTTCGATGGACACATGGGTTAAGTAGGTCGATTTCCCAATACCAGGAGCACCAATTAGAACGATAACACCACTTATTTCTTCAAATGAGTTCAGTTTTACGTTTATTCTCCTTTCATAATGACGGTTTGAATTTAACGAGAGCACATAGGATATCTCTGCGGATTCTGAGAATAATTCTTTCTTAAATTCGTCCGCTTTAATACTCAGTTGTCGATCTAAGTAGTAATATTTAATTTCTTCATAACTCGGATTCGTTACGGTTCGACCGACTTCAATTGTATCATTGTTAATTATTTTCTGTAGCAAATATAGCGTTATCAAGTGTTTACCGTCCTCTTGTATAATTGCATCAAAAGTTATCTCAATACCTTGAAAAATTAATTTTGTAGTTAAAATGTTTTTCTGACTGGTGAGAACTAAATCTCTGAATTCTATTCTTTGGTCCGGTACCTTTATAAACGTACGATTGCCGATGTGGTTTAGTAATTTATCATAAGAATTCGCATTTGTTACTAATATTAGTCGCTTCGATGCATAATTCTTTATCATATAACGAAAGAATTCACTCTTAGATGCTGAAATGTCGTCATAAATAATGATCAATGTTTGCAACTTATTATTTTTGACTTCTTCTATCAGGATGTTTCTATCATTTCTGGAGACTATAGAACGAGAATCGAGCTCAAAAAATGCATATTCCTTAAGCGTTTGGAAGTGTTGGACTAATTTGATTCCAGTTAGTGTGATGACTTCTGTTACTATGACAGTACAATCTGTTCCGAATTGTGTACTCAGAGTTCGGACAGAAACTTCATCGAACTCAAGATTATAGGTTTTCATGCGTTCTATATAAGCATTGCTAAATATTGTCAAAAGCGAATTCTGCAAAAATTCTTTAACAATAGCATCAAAATGCTTCCTTTCGTTCGTCAGATAATTTACTTCACCTTCAAGCATCCACCATTTCTGCACTTCATCGTGGATTTTTAAATACATCGCTTCGCATCGAACTCCGGAAGTTGTTCTTTCAGAGGCGTTCTTAGTGGTAATACAGTAGTTTTCTAACAGTTCCTTACAACAACAATCGATTTCTTCCTCTTTAGCTTGATTTGTATAAAACCAAAGTTTGTTAAAGAAATCTTTTGCTGATAATTTATCCCGTGCATCTGATTTTAACGAGAGTTTGGGAAAGCCTTCGACATCTATTTTCAGTCTATAACTATCTAAATCCTTAATTTTACTATTCAATAATTTCAGTAAAACTTGAGCATTGTTATTCAAAGAATCATAGTTCATATTAAATTTAAAAGACACGTGATCTTCACTAAAGATGAAAAGGTTTCCCACAGCGCTCTCTAAACCACCATTTAGATCTACCACACCAGCGTCTATAAGCTTATTAGGTCCAATTATTGTATCATTAATGATAACATTTTTGTCTTTGTAATGTAGCATTAATTTCTCAAGTTCTCCAGCTAAATACTTCAGTCTCCTTTCGCCTTTCTTCCCACTACTAACTGCAATATCAATATTACCGAACGTTGGAGGTAGTTTGAAACAAATTGAATTTAACTTCTCTTTGACAGCAAGATTATGAGCTTCTACATACACATTGTACATAATTTTTACTTGGGACAATATTTTTGAGATATCTTTCATAGTTTTATCTGTAACAGTTAGGGTATTGGTTTCTTGATCGTAAGATATGGATACATTTTGTATAAGCTTACGAACAGTAACTGCTGTCGGTTCACGTACAAATGTTTGTACTAATTCTTTTAGATTGTCCATATTGTGATCGCTTCCTTTAACAGCTTCATTAAATAGTACTTCTCTCAACGTTATTAAGAATTCGTCGGTATTATTAAAAAACTCATCACGAAATGTACCAGTCCGGTGTTGAGCATTGTTCACATCAGTAACATTTATAACATTTCGTGCCAATACGACATGATATTTACGTATGTAGCAATCATTTAACATCATATCGAATTTATCCTTCTGCGCAAAGTTAATTAGTTTTTGTCCCAAAAATTTCATCTCTTCAAGTAACACAGATTTCGTCAATAAGTCTACTTCATCATTAGAGTATTTATATTGGAATATGTCGTTGTATTCTCCGCTTTGTATCAAATCTCTAACATTCTCATCTGTGACATGATCTTCAGAGGTATCCCTGTGTCCCAATTCATTACCAGCTGATGTATATATCACGTAGTAACATTTGAAATCTTTGTATTTACCCTTAAACATTATATCGCTATTTGTCTCGTTGAAGGTTTGTCTGATTACTAAATAGCTTTTTAAATATTTATACAAACTGAAATCACTGTTCACTTTCCATAGATCACTGGTTTTCACTTTATCTTTGATGATGTTAACCTTATGCTTCGCCTGTACGTATATAATAACATCTTCATTGTTTTTTTTATATCTAACGCCGACATCGTCCAAAGCTCCTATACCCTCTAAATTAGTTCCCAAAAAGAATTCATCATATTCTTTCATAAATGAACGTATCCGTATCAAAGTTATTAATTTTGTTTCGTAGAGTTTTCCTTTTATGCCAGTCGTGCCGTCGCGCTTCATATATTTATATTCTTTACTGCGTTTATTTTTAACTGTTGATTTTTTCAGTTCCTTTGTATTCTTTTGTACTTTACTTTCATGTTTACTCAATCGTTCTATTTTAGCTGGTGCTACATTTGAATCCGGCTCTTTAGCGACATTTAAAGCAGTCTTTCCATTTTTGTATTGGCAATCTGTTTCAGCTCCGCGTTTCAGAAGCAAATCAACTACTTCCGAATCTTCCTTTATCACAGACATATGTAATGGTGTATTATTGGAATCGTTACTAAACTGTTCATTTATATTTGCTCCTTCATTTAAACATTCTATAACGTTTGACGTTTCTTGTTCACCCGCCGAATCTGTAGGAGCTAGGAATAATTTGGTACTTTTCGTTTGTTCTTCGCATGACGACATTTTGAACTAGTATTCCTTGTAATTACTTCATTGGTCAGATCTTCATTTATATACCGTCATTACCTTAAAAGTAAACACAGGGTTTTAAAATCAATAAAAAAGAGGCGAGGCAGTCACAAGGACTGCCAACAGAAGTGAAAACTCAAAACAATGACAAAACTTTTTTTTTTATATCATAGGAGGTAAACGAACAGGTAGGTCACCTAATGTTAAATGATCACCATCATCCATAGACACTTGCAACAGCAGAGGAGTCGCAAGTGCGTTGTCAGCCTGTTTTTGGGAGAAGGGGGAGTGGGGAAGATGGGAGGGTGAGGTGAGGGGGAGAGGGAGTCGGCTCGCCCGGGGTACTACCACCCGACCCACAGAAACACCGATGTGAAGTAACAGTGCTTGCATTGTTTGCAATTGTTGCGTTTCGTTCGGTCAGTGAGAGCCCCGCTTGGTACACATATATGTTTCAACAACTCATATATGTATGAATAGTTAACTTAACTTAGGTTAGCTCAGATAGGTCGCGAATTGCATGTATCAGGTAACAGCCCAAGCCGAGGTGTGCCCAAGCCTTGAGCTACTCGTCAAATAAAATCGGCTGAGTGCCTTAAGCGCTCGCCTTAGTGGAGCTTTTAAGACCGTGCTAGTCGCTAGGCTGACGCAAATCGTGCAAGCGCAATACGCCCGGTCACACTTTATAAGCATATGTCATGTCATGATGTGAAATCATAACTTTATATCCTTCCAAAAATACCACTCAACGCGCTTAAAGAAGTTCCCGCTTCAAAAATAGAATTTATTATTCAAAGCATAAAACTTGGAAACGATGGCTTAATTGATAGCGTGTTCGGACACTGCATCGACCGGCGTAGGGTCAAATCCTTACGAATAACTCGGAGCTTTCGGTGGAGGAAAATATCGTGATGCTACCATAGGACGGTTGTTACAAAGGCCAACAACGATATCGTGATAATGCCTTTTTTAGATAAGGACCAGGCGTTAGACTAACAAACAAACCACATATCGGCAAACCTCTATTTTTATTTAGATAAATAAGATACGTAGATAATATATTTTAAGAAGATATGATATCATATAACTATTTAGTATAAACTTAAAATCTATACATATAACTATCAGGCCGGGCGGACGTTGTCCTACCTTGATAATAAAAAAATAATCTAACCGCAGCGCCACCTACCGGGTCCAATTATGAATCTAAACCATTATCGGATCCACTGGAACACGCACACGAAATTTCATCAAAATCGGTCCAGCCGTTTAGGAAGAGTTCAGTGACATACACACGTACAAAATAAATTTATATATAAAGCTAAGAATGTAAATCTAACGTGTCTGTAAATTTTTGATTTTCGTGAAAAAAATTGTTGCAAGTGTCTAGGAATATGTAATAGAATACATTTCAATCATTTTTAGAAATAGACTGTCTGTTTGTACGAACACGCATCACTGCTAAAGTACTAAGTTCACAATAAAACCGCACCAAGGAAATCATAAAGCATATCTTCGAGAATAACTTAGTTTTTGTATCATTAAAATCGGTCCACTCTATCAAAAGTTATTGTAGTTTTAGTGACGACGCCACGTAAGTACGAGAGAAAAGTAGGTAAGTAAATGATACATTCACATGAATTTATTTATCACTGTTGGTTCGACACGAAGTCGCGGTCACAGCTAGTTAACAATAAAAAACCTGATTTGCTTTCTTACTTACATCGCCAATATGTAATTGAATTATTGAAAGATAAACTATAATGAAAAATGAGTTATACAAAACTAAGTAGCTATTCTCAAAGTAATTATGATAAATCTGTGTATATTTATAATTTACGTAAAGTATTTAATGAATAAGTGACAATCGATGTTTATAATTTCTAAATATAGTTTATCTGTGGTTTGCAGTTGACAATACGCATGACGTTCAATGACCTTTGCCAAAATTTACAAGCGGCAGGCGCAGCTCGTCATGCATTTTTCGCTTCACAGATTATATTGTTTAGTTAGCATTCCTGACGCAACGCGGCAACAAAAATGTATTAGCCGTACCTAAACATGTCTATTTTTAGAATTTCTTAGTAAACATCTGGTTCTTTATCTGTGTGTTATTACTTCATGCACACAGTGATTGATTTAAAAAAAAGCTCAAATACGTATGTATTTAACAAAAAATTCATACCGTTTATCAATCCTGTCCTTCGAAAAACACATTGAGTGTGTGTGTGAATAAGATATATTGTAGACACTGTATGCGTGAATCGTAAATCTAGAGTGTTGAGATAAGTTTTATCTTTGTATAAAAAGTGTTTATGACGTGTTTATGAAATATAAATGGCACTGTTAGGGCTAAGGAATGAAATTTGGAGGAAATCACTCATAATGTCATAATTAACTAGCTTCTGCCCGCGACTTTGGCCTCGTTTAGTAGTTACTGGTTACGCACGCATTGGAAGCTCTCAAAAGGAAAGAACAAACCCAACTTTGAAACATTCTTCATTAGTTCCCCGCTTCTATTGGTCTTAGCGTGATCATAGCCTATATCCTTCCTCGATAAATGTGCTATCTAACATTGAAAGAATTTTTCAAATCGGACGAGTAGTTCCTGAGATTAGCGCGTTCAAGCAAACAAACAAACTCTTCAGCTTTGTAACATTAGAATAGATACACATACATACCTATATCCGAAAAAGACACCGTATTTGTTTCCAGTTCTATTTTTATGTATATTTGGGTAACTTTTAATTACGCACTGTCAATTTCATGTAATTCCTTCTAACTACAATAACATCTTTCTGATAATTATTTATGGGGCCTTTATTTCGGACATTTCTCTCTTGTGTCTTCATAGAGCTTGTGTGAAGACCCACATGAACATTGTCTACATCAACACCCCATACATAAAACATAAGATAATATTGACAGATCGATGTTAACTGCCACGCCCTCTACAACCCTCGATTACTAAACAGTGTTACCAGATTACGGAAATTACCATAAAATTATTGTAAAAAAAAAACATACACAATAATAATTATGTGGGGCGCGTCCGCGAGATTTAAAAAAAATGCACTTTTAATAAGAAATATTTAATATCAAAAGAGAACACTTTACTTATATTAACTTTAAGATTAAAAGGTAACTATTGTTCGAGGTATGAACTAATAGCACCATAACTAAACCTAAGAGAAGTCACTACCGTTCGAAGTCTGAGCCGAGAGTGCAACTTAATCTAGAACCTAACCTAAGAGATGTGACTACCACTCGAAGTCTGAACGAATAGTGGCTTCAACTCTGATTCAATGCACGAGGCGAGTCTCATGATGCCATGGTGATAACGAGAGCCCAATTCCCCGTACTTGTCGCCTGATGCTGCAGGTGGCCGATGTGTCGCAATGGTTACAAGTAAACGGTAAATTATGTCGCAACTTGGCTGTTACTATGTGGTATGATGGCGTAACACGTGTATCACTGTGTACATGCGGAGGAAGTGGATGCTTATTTGACTTATATGTAAAATTTAAAATTAAACAATCAATTCAACAACAATCTCAAACTTTTTCGTCTGTGTGTTGCATGTCGCGTGATGGTCGGCCGCGGAGTAGGGATAAACTGAAAGGCGCTCGTCAGAGCAGCCAGGACCAATATGGTGGCACCTATAGTTCGCAGCAGCTGACCGTGTAGTGTATAGACTATTATTAGTTAAAAGTCTATAGTGTGAAAAAAAATTTCACTTTTACCGTGGTTTCATAAAACCACACAATCCTTTTTATTTTAGTATTTTATATTTATTACCTTTATATTTCATATAAATTGTCAGATATAAAAAATACTAGTCCATTGAATAGTAAAATAAATTGTAACGCAAAATACAATATCATGTTATTTCCTTAAGTACAAACTATTTTTATTTGTATAAGATAAATAATTTTAGTGTATACGTTGAGGACAAATGAACTATCATATATCGTATTTATTTTTCGATTCGTGAATGTACTTTCTGTGTGTATTGATATTTGTTTAATGATCAACTTGTATTTTAATAGAATATCATGTATGTAAAACAATGTGTATTAACTGTCATTATAATTATTATTACTAATATATATAATATTGTACGGAACACTGTCATAAAATGGTGAATAAAAGGTATAATGTCAAATGGTAATGTATGGCTAAAAGGTGCCGCAGTTACAACGCACACCACCTACTAGTTGTAAGCACGATAATATAATAAAGATCGAGACGAAATGTGTTCGTTACCTGTCCAAACAAAAATCGGCTGAGTACCTTAAGCGCTCGCCTTAGTAGTCCGGTGAAGCTGTTAAGACCTTACTAGGTCAATAGCGTAGTCAGTTCGAGAAAAATAAAGATCGTTATCGGCTCGTTGTAAACGCTTATGTGAATATACAGAGAAAATATGCAGACCCAAAGTCATATACCCAAACAGTATATATATATATATATATATATATATATATGAAATATAATAATTATTTACAGATACGATAATAACTTAAGATAATGTGTTATTAAAAATAATACGAACAATTTTACCACAGACCACGCCTTTATGGTTTACGTTAAAAACTATAATAATTCAGTTTAAAACAGGACCTCTGGCAACACAGTACATTACTCATATTTGTGTCGAATTCATCCTCGTTCGGCGTTATCACAGACAAACTTGTGACCATATTATGCGTCCTGTAAATTATTGTAGAACAGGAAAATAAAGAGTAATATATTTAATTTGTATCTATATTAATAATCCGTATTTCTGTCTGTACATTTTTTTAAATAAATATGCCTATTATACATGTCTGGTCATGAATATCGTGTCGTTACATTTCAAAATGAGTTGAATCCAATTCCAATCATTCATATGACATGTTTAATTCTTTTAAGATTTCCTGTTGAAGTTATACTTCTTTTGGCGCGTTAGGGAATAATGATGAGAGTAAATTTTTACGATGCGCGCGCACACCGTCACGAAAAACCGACACCCTGAAGTTAGCTATAGTCAACATTTTGTTTCTTTGTATCTGTTGTTTGTTTTTTTTTTGTATTAAAACTTTCAATGTATTAAATACCTTTTTATATTGTTAGTGTCGTTTTTTCTACAAACGTACAAATAAGGCGAAAGATAAAAGTTTTGAAAAGATTTTTATCTTGTTACGCCAAACAAGTATAACTTCTAACGCGTGTACATAAGTACACATACACTTTTTTTTTATACACCGGGAACGAAGTTCAAATTTTGCCGTTCATAAGGTTTTTAGTTTTTTTTTTATGGTCTACATTTACGAAACTTGGAAGATCTTGAAAAATAAAGTAAGATATCAGGAACGACTACAATTGGATTTAGCTCGTTTTCAAATGTAACGACAAGTGTCATTACTTTTTAAAATAAAAAAAAACTGAGTGCCTGAGACAGAAGATATTAGGTAGATCTTCGAAAAAATTTATAACACGGAAATTCAATACTAGACTAGTACTCAAAATCAAAAAACCCTTTATTCAATTTAGGCCCTGAGAAGGCACTTATGAATGTGAAGACTACCACCGGTTCGGACAAACAACCCAGTCATCGAGAAGAACCGGCAAGAAACTCGATCTGGTTTATCTTTTCATGTTATATATTTTTACAAAACATAAATAGTTACATTTATTATTAGTGGATGCACAGAGAGGGACGTCATTTCCAGATGTCACAATCGTTCACATATTGATCCACCCTACAATAGCCTTTAGATATTAAAACCCGCTTGACATGGTTCTTGAACTCACTATCCGGCAAATCGGTAATGTTTTGGGACTTTGTTATAAAACCTAACACTATTACCTAAAAAACTGTTTTTGGACTTAGTGAGCCTGAAGCATGGAATGACTAATTTGGTTGTTGTTTCTAATATTTAAATTATGCTGGACTTTTACCAGATCCAGCATATCTAAGTTTATGCGGACATAAAATAAATGTATTTAAATACATAGACATTAAATATTATCAAGAATATATTGGGAGGGCAGAGTTAAGATACCGAATTCCGGATTTCTCCGAGTTTTTGGGAATTTTTTATATCATAGAAGGCAAATGAACAAGCGGGTCACCTGATGTTAAGTGATGACCACCATCCATAGACACTTGCAACACTAGGAGAGGCGGAAGTGCATTGCTACCGTGTTTGGGGGAGGGGGAGAATAGGTGGGTTATCCGGCGCTCTCACTGACCGAACGAAACGCAATAATGCAAGCACTGTTACTTCACGTCGGTGTTTCTGTATGTCGGGTGTTAGTACCGCGGGCGAGCCGACACATGCATACTGAAACCAGTAATGGCTTCAGCGTGCCTCTACCACCTACAAAATGGATATATTATATCCATATGTATGAATTATGGCCATACATCCTTCGCGAAGAAGACTTTGACCCTGCAGTGGGTGTCTTACTCACAGACTGATAATGATCACAAAGGGAAGATTTGGTTTCATTTGCCTCGTTACTACACCAGTGCACAGAGCACAAGATAAAAAGATCAGGTATGGACTCTATCAAACATTATCACGGAAATAAAATACTTTTTTCTTTCATATATCATATATTTTAACGTACGTTACATGTAGCTGTGGAACGTATCACACATCACTGCTATTTTTACATAGTATAAAAAATAATTTGTCACGTGATAATTATATTTTGTATCACTGTTATTTTTCATACGACTATCATTACATAGTATAAAACAAAATCAGTCTGTCTGTCTGTCTGTTCGCGATAAACTCAAAAATTACCGAACGAATTTTCATGCGGTTTTCACCGGTGGATAGAGTGATTGATGAGGAACGTTTTAGTATATAATTTATCAAGGATTTTATCATAATCAGGGAGGGACAACGTCTGCCGGGCCCGCTAGTTATCCAATAATGTGAAATAAAATATGAGTCCAATTTTAAAACGCGTAATAAGTTCAGCAACAGACTAAAAACTGTATTCCATAAACCACAGATAACAACATTATACAGATCTATTACATATCTATAAAGTAAGTGCCACAGAGTACAACTAGATGTCTCTACTGGTACATAAGTACGATATTTTGTTATATTAAATTATTTTAACAGGTCTATAATATATATAAATAATAATTCCGCAATACAGCTGTTGTTATATAACAGGCTGAGGAGCTAAAAATGGTTCTTCGAGTGGAAGTTATTTAGGTATTTAACGGTGAAACAAAATAACGAATTTGTATCAAATTAATTAATATAGCCATGGAATGGTAATAACTTTAAAATATATCAAGCAGGTTTTCCCTTATCACTTGTGAAATAGCAATGACAAAAAATAATTTCACTGCTACATAATTATTGGAAAGATAGAAAAAATATGTCGTTTCCAGGAAACATTTGATGCGTTAAAGAATCAGAAATTAATGCAACCGCAATAGGGTAATAATCTTAACATATAGTCGATTTTCACTTATCACCTGTTAATTAGTAGCGATAAAAATAATTTCATTGCTATGTAATTATTAGTAGAAATTATAAAATGTCGTTTTCAAGAAATTTTTGGTACTTTTAGCAACCGGATATTAATGCAGACACGGTATGATAATAATCTTAAAATATAACTCGTTTTCACTTATCACCTATGAAATAGCAGTGATACAAAATAGTTATATAGCAATATAACTATTGAGAGGAATTTAAAAAAGTCGATTCCACGAAACTTATGGTAGTTTTAACAACCAGATATTAATGCAGCCGTGTCTTTAAAATATAACTGGCTTTTATATATCATTTATGAAATAGCCGTGACAAAAATAATTTTATGAAGGAATGAAAAGAAATCTTTTCCACGAAACATTTGATACTTTTGACAACTGGAAATCCATGCAACCATGGTATGGTGATAACTTTAAAATATACCTCTGGTTTTCATTTAACACCTGTGAAATATCAGTGTTTTATATTAAAAGCAGGCAAACGAACAGATCGGTCACCTGATGTTAAGTGATCACCACCGTCTATAGACACTAGCAACACCAGGGGAGTCGCAAGTGCGTTGCCAGCCCGTGTATAGGGGCGGGGCACGGAAAGGAGAAAGGGGAAGGGAAAGAGGAAAAGGAGGTGGTCCTCCGGCGCTCTCACTAACCGAACGAAACGCAACAATGCAAGCACTGTTACTTCACGTCGGTGTTCTGTAAGATGGTAGTACCCCGGACGAGCCAACCCATTTATGCAGACACTAGTAATAGCTACAGCGCGGCTCTACCATCTTCAAAAATAATTTGGTTACTATATAATTATTGGAAGGAATTAAAAAAAGTCTTTTGAAGGATACAATTGCTACATATAGCAATCGAATATTAATACAACAACGATATAGTAATAGCTGGTTTTTATTTAACACCTGTGAAATAACAGTGAAAAAAATATATGCTACATAACTATATCGCTATATAAATAACATTTATTTATCTCATTCTGTTTGAGGAGTTGCAGCCCGGAGTGACTTCTCGAGGTTCCTCAGAGCTGGTGTCACGCCTGTACCCAGGTCTTCAACCACACTCGACAAGTACACTATTAAGCATACAGACAATTATATAATAACTAAAAAGCTGTAGATACGTTATAAGTGCTTCGACAAGGCCTTGTTAAAACTTGACTGACTAGCTTATTTTTGACTGCTGCCCCGTCAATCCGTCCGTATCTAAGCAACATATAACTATTTCTTTTCCACCACCGATATTGAGAATATGCCATCTCACTTCCACATTTTGTCTAAGACAGTGCGGCGTTACAATATTACTTTACGTTTGTGTGCGTTATCGTGCCATTTGTTTTGTCAAAATATCATCTAGGTAACGTATCAACAGTTTTTTAGTTATAATATTATTGCATACAAACAAAAAATTAAAGATGTGATGGAAAAAATTATGAAGCGGTTATAGCTTAGTTAATAGCACGTTCAGACGGACGTAGGTTCGAATCCTAGCAACTGAGTCGGGGCTTTTGCTGAAGGAGAACCCCGTGAAGAAACCATAGCATGGTGTTAGGGCTTTTTGTAACCCCACCTGGCCATCTACCACCCTCCAGTTGGAGATCAGTCTTTAAGAAGCTATAGGTGTGTTCCAGCAGATTTCAGAGTTAGTCCCCTCTAGGTAGATTTAGCTTGTTCACCATCTTCGACCATATCGTCTTTTAGCATCAGATGAGATTGTAGTCAACCCCTACAATTTATATCTTTATATATATCATTCTTCTGTCCGTGTGACTGAACTCCCCCAAAACGGTTGGACAGATTTTGATGAAATTATGAAGCGATGATAGCTAAGTTAATATCACGTCACCATCGTGTCGATGGACATGGGTTCGAATCCTTGCGACCGAGTCGTAGCTTCCGGTGAAGGGAAACATCGTGGTGACACCATAGCGTAGTGGTAGGGCTTTTTCTAGCTCCCACGTGGCCACCTACCTACCACCCTCGAGTTGGAAATCAGTCACCGAGAAGCTATAGGTGATTTCCAGGAGATTTAATAGCCAGTCTCCTCAAGGTTTATCGTATTTACCATGTTAGACCACATCGTCATCTAACAGCAGATGAGTAAAGTGATAAAAAGCAGTAAGGATAGGTACCTTAACTGTGAGTACTAAAGGAAAACGTTATTACAAGACTGTCCTTAATTTTTGAAGTTATACTTCTTTTGGCGCGTTAGGGAAAAATGATGAGAGTAAATTTTTGCGATGCGCGTGCACACCGTCACGAAAAACCGACACCCTGAAGTTATTACGATGCGCGCGCACAACGTCACGAAAAACCGACACCCTGAAGTTATTACGATGCGCACGCACACCGTCACGAAAAACCGACACGCTGAAGTTATTACGATGCGCGCGCAAACCGTCACGAAAAACCGACACCCTGAAGTTATTACGATGCGCGCGCACACCGTCACGAAAAACCGACACCCTGAAGTTATTACGATGCGCGCGCACACCGTCACGAAAAACCAACACCCTGAAGTTATTACGATGCGCGCGCACACCGTCACGAAAAACCGACACCCTGAAGTTATTACGATGCGCGCGCACACCGTCACGAAAAACCGACACCCTGAAGTTATTGCGATGCGCGCGCACACCGTCACGAAAAACCGACACCCTGAAGTTATTACGATGCGCGCGCACACCGTCACGAAAAACCGACACCCTGAAGTTATTGCGATGCGCGCGCACACTGTCACTAAAAACCGACACCCTGAAGTTAGCTATAGTCAACATTTTGTTTCTTTGTATTTCTTTGTATTAAAACTTTCAATGTATTAAATACCTTTTTTCTATTGTTAGTGTCGTTTTTTCTACAAACGTGGAATAAGCCGAAAGATAATTTTTTTTAAAAGATTTTTATCTTGTTACGCCAAAGAAGTATAACTTCTAACGCGTGTGCATAAGTACACACACACTTTTTTTAAGACCTTTCGTACCACATTGACATATTTGGGAAAAAATGTACCGTCAACAAAAAAATTAGCAAAATTATTGAAAATATTCTTTTTACACCAATCGACCCTGTTTCTTATAAATACCAAATATCCCATTAGACTTCATAAGGTCTGAGTAATATGAAGATCAAAAACCAAGATTTTTGTGTTTCGACCCATTCAACTACTATCAGAAATAACTCTAGTACACTAGTTATAGTGAACAAATCTAAAAACACTATCATACAAATATCACCTCCCCCCTCAACCCTTTCCATCCAAACGACGATAGTCCAATAGTAATAGGTTCAAATCCTTTATAAAACCAAAGCTTTCGTCGAAGAAATACATCGCGATAAGAGAGGCCGAAACTTTAGTAATAATTTTCAAATGGGTCAAATCTCACTTCTGATATCGTTAGTCATGTCACATGATGCCATGTTAGACTGTAGTTAAAGACTAGGAGAAACAATAAAAATGATATTTATTACCTATATCAGTGAGACACCTCTTGGTGCCGAGGGCATCCATATTTTTTATATTCAATATTTTCTCTGCGTACAGCTCGCAAGTGTGCGTGCAGACCTGACAACCAAAAAAAAAAATGTCCCGTGCATGTATAATTATTTATTCTTTGCTAAATTCCACACACTCAAAGTCACTGGTAACATCTAGTATCGTAATATTCGAGTCTTATAACGTGGCTTTAAAAAATTTGGCTCGGCTAGACTTCACTTCGTTTTCACTGCGGTTTTGCATAAAGTGAAAACTATAAAATCCCCAAAGACGGGGAAGAATTTATTATTCTTGTGAAGCCACCCCAACCATCTCCCATCGTCTCTTATAGAAGGGGTAGTTGCATTGTAAAATATAGAAAAAAAAACAATATTCTTTTCGGTTTTCACTTTGTCTTGGCTAGGCTTGTTTTTTTTTATATTATAGGCGGCAAACGAACAGGCGAGTCACCTGCTGGTAAGTGATTACCGTCGTCCATAGACACTAGCAACACCAGGGGAGTGACAATTGCGTTGCCGGCCTGTGTTTGGGAGAGGGGGGAATGGGGAGAGGGGAGAGGGAGCGGGGAGGTTGGTTATCCGGCGTTGTCACTGACCGAACGAAACGCAACAATGCAAGCACTATTACTTCACGTGGGTGTTTCTGTGAGTCAGATGGTAGTACCCCGAGTGAGCCGACCCATTCATGCTGAAACCAGTAATAGCTTCAACGTGGCTCTACCACCTACAAACCTTGTTCACCTTTCACTTTGGCTTGGCTTGTTCACTTTCCACTTTGGCTTAGCTAGGCTTGTTCACCTTTAACTTCGGCTTAGCGAGGCTTGTTCACCTTTCACTTTGGCTTGGCTAGGCTTTTTCACCTTTTACTTTGGCTTGGCTAGGCTTTTGTTACCTTTTACTTTGGCTTGGCTAGGCCTTTTCACCTTTCACTTTGGCTTGGCTAGGCTTGTTCACTTTTCACTTTGGCTTAGCTAGGCTTGTTCACCTTTTACTTTGGCTTTGCTAGGCTTGTTCACCTTTCACTTCGGCTTGGCTAGGCTTGGCTTGTTCACCTTTCACTTTGGCTTGGCTAGGCTTTTTCACCTTTTACTTTGGCTTGGCTAGGCTTTTTCACCTTTCATTTTGATCCGGCTACGTTTGGCTTAGACATTACAAGGAGACATTCTCATAATTACTTTGAAACAATCAAGTACGCTAAATTATTTACGAATTAAAATACGAACTTACGTCAGCTAAAAATTGCCACGGTGCCTGTTTCTCCGATAGATGCATCTCGAGATGCTGTGGCAACGTCATTAGGTACTGCCCGATCTGTTAATGCGAGAATCATTTATCAACTTATTCCAACTAAATTCCTGCATCTAATTTAAGAATATCTCTCTATACATAATCTATACTAATATTATAAAGAGGTAAAATTTGTGACTATGTAGGGGGTAACCTCAGGAACTACTAGTAATATTATAAAGAGGTAAAGTTTGTGAGTTTCTGACGTTGTGACGTTGTAGCGGGTAATCTCAGGAACTACTTAACCGATTTTGAAAATTATTTTACCAATAGAAAGCCACGTTATTTGTGAATGTCATATCCATAACCTTTACTTATGCTACCGCCATTGCGGAGGGTCTTGGAACTATTGTTTCGTGCTTAGAGCAGGACACTTATTCGATATGTCCCCCATATGAGATAGTTCTCCTTACCTCTACCCTACATATATCTATACTATCTATACTAATATTATAAAGAGGTAAAGTTTGTGAGTTTGTGACGTTGTGACGTTGTAGAGGGTAATCTCAGGAACTATTAAACTAATTTTATAAATTCTTATACCAATAGAAAGCCACGTTATTTATGAGTGTTATAGGCTATATATCATCACGCTAAGACCAATAGGAGCGGAGCAACAATGAAAAATGTTTTAAAATCGGGGTTTTTCTTCCTTTTGAGAACTTCCGCTGCGTGTTAGCCCAAAATAACTATTCCACGCGTACGAAGTCGCGGGCAGAAGCTATTAACTAATTATATTATCTATACTAATACATACTAATATTATAAAGAGGTATAGTTTGTAAGTTTGTGACGTTGTAGGGGGTAATCTCAGAAACTACTGGTCCGATTTGAAAAATTATTTTAGTGTTAGATATAGGCTATATATCATCACGCTAAAACAAATAGGAGCGGAGCACCAAGGAAGAATATTTCAAAGTCGGGTTTTTTTTCCTTTTGAGAGCTTCCGCTGCGTGTTAACGTTATCCCAAAGTCACAATTCCACGCGTTCGAAGTATCGTAAATTTTTAAGTATTATAAACAAACAAGTTTTAAATATATCTTCCTCCCTCCTTTTAACGGTATCTGCGTCATAAATCAAACTTCACCAAGTTGAGTGGCATGGGGGCCACCGGTGACCCCCACCACGAAACATGTTTCTAATATGATTTTATAACTCACTAGCGGGCACGGAGGACGTTGCCCCGCCCTGATAATAAAAAAATGTTGAAGTTAGACATATGCTGCCACTGACTTATTTATATGCATTATCAAGCTCCACAACTTTTCTCTAGAACTTAATCATACGAGTATATCTCTCATGATTATAGCAGCGTTCGTAAGAAACGTTTTCGTTCGACCGTTTCTTTTCCCGACTTTACAAATTTGACTATCACAAAAAAAAAGTCTCTCCATTTTTGGGGTTAACATATAGCCTATGACACTCACAAATAACGTGGCTTTCTATTGGTAAAAGAATTTTCAAAATCCGTTTAGTAGATTCAGATTTTACCCCGTACAACGTCACAAACTCACAAACTTTACCTCTTTAATAATATTAGAATGGATATTATCTGCTGGAAACTATGTTTTATCATAATATGCATCGCATAATGAAAAATTCATGTTGGAGACTCGAACAAACGATGGAAAATCGGCCTGTCAGTCAACGTGTCAATAGCGTTCTAGAGATTTCCACCCCTCCTGTTTAATCGATATACCGGATGAATGGTTAAACACTCGCAATATTTTCAGGGGTTACCGAGTAGTCGTTTCTGGTTCTAAAAAAATTAAAAAAGAGGTTCTCAATATTGGAACTAATTATGTCGAGAAGAAAAACTGATATTTCTTTCTTTTTTTATATATCATAGGAGGCAAACGAACAGGCGGCTCAACTGATGTTAAGTGATCACCACTGTCCATAGACACTTGCTACATCAGGAGAGTCGCAATTGCGTTGCCGGCCTGTGTTTGGGCGAATGGAGGGAGGGGAAGTGGCTCTCCGGCGTTGTCCCTGACCGAACGAAATGCAACAATGCAATAACTGTTTCACTTCACGTCGGTGTTGTGAGAGGGTGGTAGTACCCCGGGCGAGCCGACCCATTCATGCTCAAACCAGTAATAGCTTTAGCGTGGCTCTACCTTCAGCAAAATATACTTACTACCACGTCCATCCCGCTAACCGCCCCGCGCGCCGCCGCCAATCCATGCTTCAGTTAATTGTTCGTTGAAGGGGATAGTTTACGCGTTATGTAATGTTAAGGTTATTAACCCCGAATGCACCCTTGCCATTCACCTTCACTTCCATGTCCATACTTTTAGAAGTCTTAGAACAAATTTTAACCCAGTTTTTCTTTGTTATCTATTACTATTTGTTTTGATATTATTATTTTATATGTTAAATGTGACCATGAACTATCATTTCCTTGAATATTGTTACTCTTTAAGCTTTCACCCAGTATAAACGTGTCGCAGTGCAACTGATGACGGTTCTCTTTTAGACAACGAAAGGTATACAAGATGCTACTAAAGGAAGGAATCCCATTTTTTGCATTATGGGTACGATTTTTTCCTAACTATATTTGATTACTTGAGGAATTGACAATAGTAATATTAAAATAAGGAAACCGCCGATGGAAGCTAATGTAATAATAATTACCTCCGTGATGTACTCCTGCGGTGAGAGAGCGAAGTCTGGTAAATCCGTTGTGAACGCGTCATTGTCACTCCACACCGTTAACTTGCATATCTTATCTGGAGACGAGATAACTTAGTTAAGCACTAGCGACCGGCCCCAGTTTCGTATGGGCGCAACGTACGGATGGCGATCTGAGATCGAATAATCGATTTTGAGAAACAAAAAAATTAAACATGTCAATCGATATTGACCAAGGAATCGATGTCTGACACTATAAAATCGTGATTTGATTTTTTTATCAGGACAAAAATGAAACCGTACATTAATTTAGAATTTAAATAAAACAATAGACATTAAAAAAAATTTCAAAGGCGTTTTTTTTCTACAACAAAAGCTCATCAAAAACAACATATAATCGATCCATTAGACCTCGATTTTTTCATGAATCCATTTCATAGACCAAATTCAAACCGATTTAAACCTGTTAAGTTCAAATAGTCTGGGTACTACATAAAATAGTGGCGGATAAAGATACTAGAGAGCCGCTCATGATGTTTATGACATATGTAGCAGAAATAGCAAAAAATTAAAATAAATTGCCATAAATAAAAAAATAAACAAAGTCTCGGATAATGTCCGTGGGGAAACGGAGACTTAAAAACGATTTAAATCTCGTGTTATAAATCGATTCCGTCCGATTGCACGCGCATGACTCTTTGTCACGTTCCGCTTGAGCCGAGCGTGCAAGCGAGAGCCCGGAACGAGCGATAGAGACTCGCAATCGGCCTAAGCGTTTGTCTCGAAACGCATCTATCTATATATAGAATAATTCAATTCATAAAAGTATGCAATTTTTCCACCATCTCTAGTACTGAGGGAGGAAGATGTCGAGTATTGTGATAAGGAGCGCAAGGAGGGCGGGTGTATAACCACTATATCTATGTATCGAATGCCGTTAAACTCAAGGGGAACGTGTATAAAAACTATAATAAGACCGGTGTTTTCAACACTCTACCCGACACAGTGTTTACCCCGACCACTTTTGAAATCAAATCAAATCAAAAATACTTTATTCAGTTTAGGCCCTAATACGGCACTTATGAACGTCAAAACTACCATCGGTTCGGAAAAGAACCCAGTCATCGAGAAGAACCGGCAAGGGACTCGATCGGGTACATCTTTTTAACACACATATATATATATATATACATATATATATATATATATATATATATATTACGAATACATTATACGTTACAATACCGTTTTTAGTGGATGCACAGAGAGGAGTCAATTCCAGAGGTCACCATCATTCACGTATTGATCCACTCTATAATAGCCTTTCGACACTAAAACCCGCTTGACATGGCGCTTAAATTTACAGTCCGGCAAATCGGTAATATGTTTTGAGACTTTATTGTAGAACCTAACACTATTACCTAAGAAACTATTACTGGTTTTGCTAAGTCTGAAACATGGGACCACCAGTTTATCGCAGTTTCTAGTGTTTAGATCATGCCGGTCTTTTCCAAAAGGCAGGTTTCCAAAGTTTTTACGGGCATACATTAAATTATCAATAATGTATTGGGAGGGTTTTCGCCCTACAAAAACATTGCTGACCGGTATTCCAAAGCCCTCCTATAACACGTTTCCATCTTGGAATGTCATGTAGTGGATTTTATATTTTATTAATGATCTTATGTTATTCGACCCTACATTTAGTAATATTGGCTGTGTTTTACGTAATATAGTTATTTATTACGTTTATTACGTAATATTGTGGACAAGTCAAGTGGATCGGAAATAATACCACCTTAGCATTGATTTTGACTTGCTACAAAAACTCTCTGGGAAGGTCTAACAAGGCGGCCACCATCTTGTTAGTTCATTGAAATGATCGCAAGAAACTTGTAATAACATTACTTACTCGACAATGGCAGTAATAATCTAATGATTGCTTGTCAAAAACACTTACCGAGTTGTACATCAACAGGGTTCCTCAATATCGCTCTTGCTAACCCTCGGAGCTGTTCTTTGGACCTTCGAAGTCCTGATACAGCAGCGAGGGGTTCAGACCTCAGGGTCGGAAGCCGTTGGCGAGTCTCCGAGTCCAGCAGCAGGGTCTTCAGGTCGAGGAGTGGATGGTCCTCCTTCGATTCTATCATAAAATACCGCAAAACTCCTTAAAACCGGACTCAACTTTAAGACAGCTTTTTACCAATTTGAACTTAATCCAATTGTAATCGTTCATATAGCCGTTCATAAGGCTTTTAGTTTTTTTTTTATTATAGGAGGCAAACGAATAGACGGGTCACCTGATGGTAAATGATCACCGGCGTTCATGGACACTAGCAACATCAGGGGAGTCGCAAGTGCCTTGCCAGCCTGTGTTTAGGGGGAGGGGGAGAGAGGAAGGGGAGGTGGGTATCCGGTGCTCTCACTGACCGAACGAAACGCAACAATGCATGCACTGTTAGTTGAGGTGGGTGTTTCTGTGTGTCGGGTGGTAGTACCGCGGCCGAGCCGACACATTCATGCTGAAACCAGTAATAGCTTCGGCGTGCCTCAACCACCTACAAAAGTATACATGTACCCACAAAATTGGAACATGTTCAAAAATAACGTAAAATGTTAGTAACGGCTAAAAATTGGATTTAGCTCATTTGAAACGACTCAACTACAGTTTGTCTTTCTTAAATCATATAATTATTACTTATCTAATATTATATTATGAAAACGCATAATGATAACGAAGTATACATAATTCTCTGAAAAGTTCTCTATCTGTCAACAGAGGCCAAGTCAAGTCAAGTTTCTGAAGGTGGTAGAGCTACGTTAAATCTATTACTGATTTCAGCATGAATGGGTCGGCTCGCCCGAGATACTACCACCCTCTCACAAAACACCGACGTGAAGTAACAGTGCTTGCATTGTTGCGTTTCGATCGGTCAGTGAGAGCACCGGAGGCCCACCCCCCCTTCCCTCTCTTCTCCCCCCCTTTCCCACTCCCCCCACCCCTTCCCCCCAAACACAGGGTGGCAACGCACTTGCGACTCCCCTGATGTTGCTAATGTCTACGGACGGCGGTGATCACTTAACATCAGGTGATCCGCCTGTTCGTTTGCCTCCTATAATAAAAAAAAACTAAAAGCCTTATGAACGGCTATATGAACGATTACAATTGGATTAAGTTCAAATTGGTAAAAAGCGGTCTTAAAGTTGAGTCCGGTTTTAAGGACTTTTGCGGTATTTTAAAAATATATAGCGGATATATAAAAAAAAAGTCAAAATCGATCCAGCCACTTTAGAGTTTAACCAGGACTAACAAAAGACCCTGCAATTTTATACATATACTAGTTGTGTCCGCGGCTTCGTCCTCGTGGAAAGTAATATAAAAAAATAGTGACTAAAAAAATCATCTGGAATGTATTAAGTCCATTTACTTATCTAGTGAACCGGAGTCAAGTCACCATTAAAAAATTACAATAACCGTTGATAGAGTGACCCGATTTTAACGAAACAAAGACTAAATGTTACTCGAGGATATGCTTTATGATTTTCTTGGTGAGGTTTTATCGTGAACACAGTACTTTAGCAGTGATACGTGTCCATACAAACAGGCTGCTACGAATGATTGTAATGTACTTATTCCTAAGACACCTGCAACAATTTTCTTCACAAAACAACTAAAAACTACAGACACGTTAGATTTACATACTCATTATATTAGGTGGGCTGAAAAGTTCGTAGGCTGACACATAGTTATAGTAGGTTTTAGTTAGCCATAACCTAAAGACACATATATAAATTTGACAGCTGTCTTGCCATTGGTTTGTGAGTTACAGCATTTTGAGGTAGGTATTTTTTTAGTTTGAAAAAGAAGAAACTGCTGTCTCTTCATGACAATGCACCGTGTCACAAATCAATGAAACCGATGGCAAAATTGCAATGAATTGGGTTACAAATTGCTTCCGCATCCACCGTATTCTCCAGATCTGGCCCCCAGCGGTAATCGCCGAAACTGCCTGTAGGTGGTAGAGTCACGTGTAGGTGGTAGAGTCACGCTGAAGCTATTACTGGTTTCGTCATGAATGTGTCGGCTCGCCCGCAGTACTACCACCCTCTCATAGAACACCCACGTGAAGTAACAATGCCTGCATTGTTGCGTTTCGTTCGGTCAGTGAGAGCGCCGGAGACCCACCTCCCCTCCCCTTCCACTTTCCCTTTCCCCTTCCCTTCCTCCCCCCCAACACAGGCTGGCAACGCACTTGTTAATCCCCTGATGTTGCAAGTGTCTATGGACGGTGGTGATCACTTAACATGAGGTGACCCACCTGTTCATTTGCCTCCTATGACATAAAAAAAAAAACCTGAAGCCTATTTTGAGGCTAAAGACAAATCGTTCTGTAAAAATGGGATCGAAAAATTGTATGATTGTTATAATCGTGTCCTCTTCGAAGGCAACTATATTGAGTAATTCTATTAAAAAAAAAAGATTATTTCTATGCTAACCTACGAACTTTTCAGCCCAACTGTTATGTATAGAAGATGGCATGTATTATCACTAAATTATACCTTCTTCTCTCTCGATCTTTTGTCGTTCAGCGATCGTGTCCAGGAGTACTGCTGCAGCAGTTTCGAGGACTATAGAAGCTGGGAAGGTATTTGATAAGACCCCAGTAGTGACCCCAGCTGTTACTGAACCCAAGAATGATGTCTCTATACGGCGACTGTGCGACGATATTAGACCTGACACAGCGGTTACGAAGTTCTGGGGGGTAATTAGTAAGTTTTTTTTTATTGTAGCTCGGCAAAGTGACTGTACTGTGCCTGATGGTAAGCACAGTATAATCCAAAAACAATGGCGACCACCGAAAGACATACTATCTATCGCCGGTCGCCGCTGTCATGCCGGCCTGAAAGCGACCCAGTCAGGGACAGCCCCCCCCCACCCGGTTGCTGGATATACACCGGCTGATTCCGGAACGCGACACGCCCAAACGTGTCACTATGGCGGGTGTTCCACCTGGTGTACGGTGGTCGCGATCCAGTCGGGTACAGACTCCCTACCACCCCGCAACACTAACAGCAAATACTAGTAGTATTTAGATTTAGTAAAAGTCCATGTTTCAGGCTCACTAAGACCAGTGACAGTTTTTTAGGTAATAGTGTTAGATTTTATAACAAAGTCCCAAAACCCATTACCGATTTGCCGGATAGTTAGTTCAAGTGTTATTTAAAAGCGGGTCTCAATACATAAAGGCTATTACAGGGTGGATCAATATATGAACGATGGCGACGTCTAGAAGTGACGCTTCTCTCTGTGCAGCCACTAAAAACGAATATAGCTTTATGTGTCTAGTATGTTGTAATCATCAAAAAATATGTTATGTATTGTGCAAAGATAAGCTAGATCAAGTTTCTTGCCGGTTCTTCTCGATGACTGGGTTGTTTTCCGAACCGGTGGTAGTTTTGACGTTCATGAATGCTTTCTCAGGGCCTAAATTGAATGAAGAGTATTTTGATTTGAATTAAACATACTAGTGACTACCACCAACTTCGTACACTTCATTATGCAGTTCTTCTATATAGCGGTGCGAATACCCATTTTGCCGTCAGAAAGTGTTTGCACTGACATAAATATTACACGCTACCCTCTAATGCTACTCCCATATCTGCGAAACGAAGCTTCAACTACTTTTCACGGTAAAATTAACGTCAACAATCATTCGGGGAAAAGCCGCAGATTATACGTTGCCACGTCTGTCTCTTACCAATGACTCGACATTAGCGTCCGTTAAACTCCTTTGTAGTGTGTCAAAACCACCAGCCCAGTTAATGTAAAGTATAGTTCGTAAAGTATAAAGATAATGATTTCCCACATCTGCATTTAGTGTGGACCATAGATAAAACTTCGCGGCGATACACACAGATATGAGAGTAGCATAACAAGAAGCAAGCCTGTAAAAAGTAAAAGGCCTGTAAAAGGCGTAGCGAAAACGGAGCGGAACTCCGCGCGATACAGTGACACAAAATCTTACATCACTGCGACAACATTACACATATCACCTCCACACACGTGCACGCATACACGCTTACACATAATACAAAATACATATAATAATTATTACACAATAAAACAAACAAGATAAAAAATAATTTCTAAAATTTTAAAAAACCCGATGTTAAACGAATGGAAAAAGTGTCGTCATTTTTTCTTAAATGTTTTTAGGTAATAAATTTACGATTTGAACGATACCCAAGCCAAAAAAGCCAACTTGGTTAATAACGGAATCCCTTGTTTAAAATATTCACCAATAGATGGCGCACTACAGTACGGTAATTTTTATGTATTGGGGTGTCAAGACTCGCATTTAAAAAATGATCTCTGTGCGATTATAAACTTTTGTCAAGGTAATAAATAATATGTAATTAAATTTGTTTAATTTATCTACTCAAGTCTAGGCAAGTTAGAAATTTATTCAACCCTAATGGACATGCTTAAGGTCCTTCGAGCCGGATATCAATTACGGTCCTTCGAGCCGGATACTAATTACGGTCCTTCGAGTCGGATACCAATTACGGTCCTTCGAACCGGCTACCAATCGGCGACTTTTGAACGTTGTACTATTTTTACTGTGTAGTGGTTCGTCCGGTGGAGTATCAATTCAATACCCACGGGGTCAAACCCCGGCATGTAACAAGGATTTTTTCAGAATTCGCGTACAATTACTAATGTTAAATTGGTAACACAATCGGCTAACGGTGAAGGAAAACATCGTGAGGAAACTATAACCTGAGATATGTTCCAGTACCAGTACTGTATGTGGGAAAACATAAAACTGTCGATTTCTTAGAGTTTAGAATCGGTAATACTTCTTGGGCTGTCGTGGTATTTAGGCTCATGCCTTCCTTCGGGAAGAGACCTATGACCCTGTAGTGGGTCTCTTACATACTGATGATGATGAAAAAAAATTTATTTTATTCACAAGAACCATAACATAATTAGTAACAAATACTAGCTAAGTACGAAAAGAAGGTGTTTATTGGAATAAGTGATCTATGGTTAAATACCTCTATGGCTGGCAAGTAGAATGGATAAACAGCATCTCCGGCTATCTTCTTGGCTCTAGTGTGAGCGGCTGAGAGCCAACCTTCACATCTCTCCGCTATCGAGAGAATCGCTCTAGAATGTTCTAGAAGGTCTTGCTGAAAGCGAACATGTTTATGATTATATAGGTTGATAGGTATATATCTACATTGATGATATTATATCTAAAAAGCTGTAGATACGTTACCTAGATGATATTTTGACAAAACAAATGGCATGATAACGCACACATACGTAAAGTAATATTGTAACGCCACACTATCTTAGATGAAATGTGGAAGTAAGATGGCATATTCTCAATATCGATGGTGAAAAAGAAACAGTTATATGTTGTTAGATACGGGCGGATTGACGGAGCTAGATCACGTTTGCTAGTTAGCCAAGTTTTAATAAGGCGCTGTCGACGCGCTGATGACGTACCTAGAACTATTTAGTTATAATATCATTGTATCTAAGTATATAAAAATCCAGTGTCACGATGTTTGTCGACGTTGAATTCCGAAACTACTCAACCGATCTTCATAAAACGTTGGCATTGAAAGATAGGATAATTTATGTTTCGATTAATGGCCTCAATATTTGTTAATTGGAAATGAAATAATTGCCAATGTTGATTATTAATTGTAAGCTTCATCAGTCTCGAAGAGATGACGCTTTAGATGAGTTTGTTAACAGAAAACTGTAGGATCGACTGTTATAGATATCTCATAGATGACACCACGTTTTAATTTTGAATTTCTTTTCTAACTTCGGTTTAGGTTACGGTGCACGTGTTTCGTTTAATTCAACATGTAATAACTGAGCCATAGCAACGTGTGGTTCATTGGCGTTGGTTGCTCTGCCGAGTGCCTTTCGTTTTACCCCTACTCCGCGGTCGGCTGTAATGCGACATGCGATAGATGGACGAAAAAATTTGAGGAGATAGAAAAAGTTTCACTTTCCACAAATTATCGGCAGAATTCATTTTTATGGCAAGCTAGTCACTCCTTCAACACTATGAGCGAGATAGTTGATTTTGACCTATTTAATACTACCGTAAATAAGGCGATAACGTTTTTAACAAGGACGTTATTTAATGATGGCGATTGTAAATAGTAATAGACTGTTAATATTCTTGAATTTCTTCTTTTATTATAATGTATACCTAATACCATATAATGCAAGTGATTGTATTCTGTTTTATATCGGCGAAGACTTATAAATGGCTTGATGTTTTCTATTCTAGTAACTATGTATTGTACACTATAGCTGTTAGTTTTCCTAATAAATAAATTAAAAAAAATATAAATACACAACTCTCGATATAATTTTGGATAAGGACGTATCCCTTGACTCCTACTTAATACATTTTTGTCCACATTTCGTTCGTTGAATTGTCTCCTAGGAATTTTAGACGGCATCTTAGTCTGTCATGTAGTGGATTTTATATTTCGATCGTAATCTTGTATTATTTGACTCTATATTTAGTAATATTGGTTGAGGCGAACTTCTTAGCCTTCCATGGATTCACCGTGCGGGTGCCGGGTCCATCGTGTGGCAGAGGGAGAAACTCAGAGCAGTTCCCAGGACTTGCGACCCAGGTGTAGGTTTAAGGAGGCCCCCTTTGAGATGCGCATCAACGCTCACCTTCACTGCTCGAGTATCCCGCCCTGCCTAGCCAAATTTGGTAGGAACCTGTTAGTGCAGCCTTTGATACTCGTTCTAAAATAGAACTTACTGCAGTTCTCGACAGGCCAAGGTCCTTCAGATGGTTGTAGAGAGATTTTGCTGGTATACCACTCGCTCCTACTTCTACCGCGTATAACTTAACCACATAGCCATTTTTACTTAGTTCATTTGTTAGTTCGTAATATTTATTTAATTTGATTGTGTGGTCTTTAGGAATGTTGGTTTCCCACGGTACAGTAAGCTCTACTAGTATTATATGTTTTGTGTATCTAGAGAAGAGGAATATGTCCGGTCTGGATGACGAAACACCAACATCCTCTGGGATTTTATAGTGCTTGTCATACGTATCCATTAAAATAGTCCAGTCAGGTGCAGTACCTAGGATTGAGAAAGGCTTAATATAATAGTGCATTTTACGTAATATAGTTCGGTTATTGTGCACAAGTGGATGGGAACTAATACCACGGAGCATGGATTCTGAAATGCGACAAAAATTAATAAAGTTCTAACAAGGGCGCCACCATCTTGTTAGAACATTGAAATGATCACACGACACTTGTAATATTATTAACTACTCGACAATGGCAGTAATAATCTAGAAGATTACCAAGAATAAAATTAAAAAAAATGTATTTCCCACCTGATCGAGCTGAGGGTCTTTCAAATTCCCGCACAATAATTGACTCTCTATGTCAGTATATTTCGGTAGTAGTTCTCGTAGAGGCGCGTGCGCAGCTCTACCGAGTTCACGTATCGTGCTCGCTAATACTACCTCTGAAATGAGATTCTGATCTCAAGAGAGAGAAAAAAATTCGAGACAGTCTTAAGTACTGCCGACAGATGCGAAAACTCAAAACAATTAAATAACTACATTCTCTTTTGGATTTTTAAATCAATTACAGGTTGAATTATTTCAATTATTAATTGTAATTATTAACATTGGTGCGGGGTGGTAGGGTGTCTGTATCCGACTGGATCGCGACCACCGTACACCAGGCGGAACACCCGCCATAGTGGCACGTTTGGGCGTGTCGCGTTCCGGGATCAGCCGGTGTATATCCAGCAACCGGGTGGGGGGCTGTCCCTGACTGGGTCGCTTTCAGGCCGGCATGACAGCGGCCACCCGCGATGGATAGTATGTCTTTCGGTGGTCGCCATTGTTTTTGGATTGTACTGTGCTTACCATCAGGCACAGTACAGTCACTTTGCCGAGCTACAATAAAAAAAAAAAAAAAAAAAACATTAATCTCTCTTTTTTTATCGTAGCACAGCAAAGTGACTGTACTGTGCCTGATGGTGTGCACAGTATAATCCAAAAACAACGGCGACTACCGAGAGACACGTTATCCCTCATCCCTCACCGGTCGCCGCTGTAATGCCGGCCTGCATAAATGTCTCTTCACGTTACGCTTGAAGGACCCCGTATTATAGGAAGGAGGGAACACACTTGCCGGGAGATTGTTCCACAGCTTCACGGTACGGCAGAAATTAGAATTTTCGAACTTATTATCTTTCATATTTATTGACACTCGGAGCAACAATGATATACATTTCTATTAAGTCTATTATACAATAAAACGTGTGCTGAGCTGCAGAATATCAGTATCACATGCACCCCTATACTTCGCGTTGTTACTCGGACGCAAGCCACGCAAGCGCAATTCTGGCGGTCATGCAGTCGTAGCGTGTCATGTCAAATTTAAATCCTGCCAAAAACACTACTCATCGCGCCTAAAGAAGTTTGTTTACGGGAATTTTGTCGACCGATAACTTTTTCGACCAACACGACCACAATGAACAAAACAACAAAGACGACGAAAGGACAAGAGGACGAAAGGACAAGAGGACAATTGAGTATTTGGGGGTACCTGGCTAATTGAATATGTCTTTATTTTTTTTCTTTTTTTTTTTTTTTCGAACTGACTATGCTATTGACCTGGCAAGGTCTTTACAGCTTCACCGGACTACTTGAATATGTCCGATCGACAACCGCATGTCATTAAAAGACAGCGACCATATGAAAGCGCGAGCTAATTGTACTGTGGCGCCATCTCTTAATGACAAGCTAAAACATATTGAACAATTATCTCGAACAAAGTTTTCACTTGAAAAAAATATTAATAAGAGATCTTAAATCTTCTAATAATCCACAAATAATATAGGGCAGAGTGTCTTTTCGCGTCTATCTATATTAGTAACTATCCAGATAGTTCTTGTAAACTATAGAACACGATTTTGATACGACTTTCACTATTACTTAAACAAATTCTTCCGGAAGGTTTATATATACAATAAATATATACTACACTAGCCGACCCGTGCCCACTTCGTTGGGCGGTAATAGGCATTATCAAGCTACAACTTTTCTCTAGAACTCAATCATATATATCTCATAATTAAGGCAGCGTTCGTAAGAAACGTTTTCATTCGACCATTCTTCTCCGACTCCCCAGATATTACCCCCTACAACCTCACAAACTTTACCTCTTTATAATATTATTATAGATAATATAATTACTTAATAGCTTCTGCCCGCGATTTCGCACGCGTGGAATAGTAATTTTGGACTAAGACGCAGCGGAAGCTCTCAAAAGGAAAAAAGCCCCGATTTTAAAACATTTTTCATTGTAGCTCCGATCCTATTGCCTTTAGCGTGATGATATATAGCTTATGACACTCACAAATAACGTGGCTTTCTATCGGTAAAAGAATTTTCAAAATCGGTTTAGTAGTTCCTGAGATTACCCCCTACAACGTACACAAACTCACAAACTTTACCTCTTTATAATATTAGTATATAGATTATAGCCCCTGCCCACGACTTCGTCCACGTAGTAATAGTTCTTTGGGCTAACGCTGACACACAGCAGAAGCTCTAAAAAAAAAACATCTCGATTTTGAAACATTTTTCACCTGTGCTCCGCTCCTACTGGCCTTAGCGTGATGATATATAGCCTATAACCATTCTCGATGAATGAGCTATATAACACTGAAAGAATTATTCAAATCGGACCAGTAGTTCCTGAGATTACCCCTTACAACGCCACAATGTCACAAACTCACAACGTCATAAACTTTACCTCTTTATAATATTAGTATAGATTTATTTACAGTACACAAAAATCGATATATTCTAATAAAGTCATCAGAATATTTTTCGAGCGCTTACATTGTTAACGCAGACTAAACATTATGTACTACGGAACATCGGAATAATATACTACGGAATTGTACATCTTAAGGTACCCTACAGAAAAGACTTATATGTCTATCTCTTGAAAATAATCCACAGCAATCATTCCTATTTTTAACATATTATAAAAAAGGTAATGGATTATTTAACTAAATATGCTAATATAAGCTGCAAAAAAGTCCCTAATGTAAGTACATACCTTTATTAGATCCGGGTACATCAACGAGAGTTTTCATACAACCAATAAACTCGTCAATATCTCGTCTCAAATAAGTGAGAAGTAACACCGCTTCTTCGGAATTAGGGCATAATTTAAAACTTGCCGATGCTATCTGATTGAAAGAGAATAACGCTTAGATTTCATGGTAACCTGGTACTTTATTACGTGTACTTTGTAACACTTTGATGTTACCCTGGTATTTAACTACGTATCGAATTGATGTTCGCTACGTTTTGAATTGATGTTACTTTGGTACTTCACTACGTTTATACGTGAACACTTACTTGATTAATAACACTTTCATTTCATTGTAACCTGGTACTTCACGACGTGTCATATCCTAGATTTTATGGTAACCTGGTATTTCACTACGTGTAAATAGTGTAATGTCTACCTTGTACACTTTGATTTCATGGTAACCTGGTACTTCACTACGTGTAAATATCTATTTACATTTTGATTTCGTCTATCTATTTACATTTACATTTTGATTTCGTCTATCTATTTACATTTACATTTTGATTTCGTCTATCTATTTACATTTTGATTTCATCTATTTACATTTTGATTTCATGGTAACCTGTTGGTACTTCACTACGTGTAATGTCTACTTAGTACACTTTGATTTTATGGTAACCTGGTACTTCACTACGTGTAAATATCTATTTACATTTTGATTTCATGATAACCTGTTGGTACTTCACTACGTGTAATGTCTACTTAGTACACTTTGATTTCATGGTAACCTGGTACTTCACTACGTGTAAATATCTATTTACATTTTGATTCCATGGTAACCTGTTGGTACTTCACTACGTGTAATATCTACTTAGTACACTTTGATTTCATGGTAACCTGGTACTTCACTACGTGTAAATATCTATTTACATTTTGATTCCATGGTAACCTGTTGGTACTTCACTACGTGTAATATCTACTTAGTACACTTTGATTTCATGGTAACCTGGTACTTCACTACGTGTAAATATCAATTTACATTTTGATAATTTACATTTTGATTTTATGGTAACCTGGTACTTTACTACGTATAGTGACACACATGTGACTCAGAACAATCCTGAGTTTTAGGTTTCCTCACGTTGCTTTCCTTTTCACCGTCAACCGATATCTGTTACCGATTTAAATACGTAATATAAATTTTACGCAAATTCTGAATAAATCGTTGGTACTTCCAGAGTTGTATAAACCCGCCAATATCTTATTGACGTTCCATCTGTCAGTCCCCACTCAACATTTTTTTTAAATATCTTAAAGGCAATATAAGTAAAAGACTGTAATAAAGGTTACATATATCCAGGATCATCGAATGTACATCCAATAACTAGATCAGAAAAATCTGTTTTTAATCGGATTGCTGCCACCATACAATTGGTAATAAAATAGTTACAGTGACTCTCTTAGTACGTCGTGTTTCAGTATCAGTCACTGCAGATCAGGCTCGCAGGATAATTGTATGTCAAGAATGACTGACAGTGAACCGTAGGTTTCTCAACAGGCACTGTTGCTTTTAGGATCGCGCTGGAGTTTGTAACGGGATTTTGGAACCTCGTGTAGTGAACTTTTAGTTCATTCATAATCTCGTGTTATGTGGCTCTATATTTTGTAATATTGGTGGTGTTTTTCGTAATACATTTTGGCTATTGTGCACTTAAGAGGATCGGGAATAATACCACGGAGCATGGATTCTGACTTGTTCCAAAAATTCCCTGGAAATCCACCATCTTGTTAGTTCATTGAAATGATCGCAAGAAACTTGTAATATCCATTACTAACTTGACAATGGCAGTAATAATCTATTAGAAGATTGATTGCCAAAAAAAAGATCGCGTTACCATAAACTGCAATATCATTTATCGTTGATAAAAAATGCAACAGTTACAAAATTGTAGGTTTTACGTACATTCCTAGCTACCACCCTCAAGTCGATATGCTCCGATAAATGCACTTAGTGACCAAATGGTCACCTATCATAAGGTAGGGTAATAATATGTTCGATGGTAAAACCTGTATAACATGGAGAAAAAAACACTCGCCTTTGTTGGTGAAGGGTCCAAAGACAGCAACAAATCTGTATAGAGTCTGATCAGTTCCCCGAGTGGACACTCAGACTTCAAAACGTTCGTCAGCCAATCGATCTTGGGACAACGAAGAAGAGGTAATAAATACACCAGCATAGTACTGTCTCTAGCAATGTTGTTATAACTAAAAAGCTGTAGATACGTTACCTAGATGATATTTTGACACAACAAAATGGCACGATAACGCACACATACGTAAAGTAATACTGTAATAACACACTATGTTCGGGCATAAATTGGTTGGGGGTAGTCAAAATTTATTTTTGACACATTTTGTCTACGGAAAATCGGTGATGATCGGTCACTTGCTCGGCGGCCATTACTCGTAACGGGCACTACTCGGACTCGC